>VMYD01000239.1:0-369872 GCA_007663325.1 Eucalyptus pauciflora
ATTGACATAAGAATTTTAGCGTGAAACAGATGACGAAAAAAACTCTTTTGAGGAATATTATAGACACAAAACTAGTCAGATTTCTAAATACCAAAAAGAAGATCACTTTCTTCAGTAAAATAAATTCTTGACTTATGGAAGACAATACTATGTTTGAATAAGTGGTCTGGGAATTTGGGAAAGGAAGACAATAATTACAAGGAGAAAAGAAAAAAAAAAGATCAGCTAATATACAGTGCTTGGTAGTAGTAAGTAAAAGAGAATAAAAAATGGGAGAAAATTCTATTCCTTATAATCATCTCACTTTTGTAGAGATCTTAAAAAAAAAAAATTAACTATGGAAGGATCCAAAGGGATTAGTTAGGAAAATTTTCTTCTCCTCCTTGCTCTTCTCCCCATTAGAAAAAAAAATTACTAAGTCATCTCTTTGATTTCCTACTCCTCCTCTTTCAATCTTTTCAATCCCACATCGAGTAAAACAGTGAAAAAATTTTTCTGGAAAAAGAGGGAGTCTAGCATTTTTCTCTTTGCGGAGTAAGCAGTATAATATTACACAAAGGAAAGCATCATGAGTACGTGGTATCATCTCAATCTAAAATGTACGTCTCCACTGAATTAATATAATTGCCCGGAAAGCTAAAAGAAAGCGGATATCAAACCCACACTCTTACCCTCTGTTCTTCAAGCCCAATCCCTTGATTTTTGCGACCTCGGTCAGAGCCTCCTTCCACTGCAGCACATCGCGGCCGAACTTCCCCTCGTGCTTCTCCAGAGAATTGAGGTACAATTGAGTTCTGAGCTTCACATCATCGGGATCCACATCATAAAAAATAGGTAGGATGATTTTATCTTTTGCTTTACTCGAGCACTCCATCATGTGCGCGAGCTCGCGAAGACACCACACACTGGATGCGTAGTTTCTAGAGAAGATGGGCACATATATTTTGGAGGATTTGATGGCATGCAAAAGCTCGTCTCCGATCTTTTCGCCCTGTCGGATCTCTTCGTTGTCTCTGAAAACACGAATCCCAGCTTTAACTAGGGTGTGATAGAGGGAATCGGTGAAGGTGAGGCGGGTGTCGGGACCTCTGAAACTCAAGAACACCTCAAATTCGGCTCCTGAGGACGAACCGCCGTCGTCGACAGAGGCAGACACCGTCGATGGCCCGGGTGAGCCCCACTTTCTCTTCATCCTCCTTTAGGAGCTCGAAATCTTGACTGGATGTGATCTGAGCGAGATGAAGAGTCTTCTTTCTGAATCTGATCTGGGATTCCTCGAGAGGAAATAGCGAATCGCCAGAGGCAGGAGAATGCCAATGCGCTTTCGCCTGTAATTTCGCCGATATGTCTGCTTTTGTGTCGGCACGGAAAGGGAAAAAGAAGAGCGACGACTTGGACGAGTCAAGCCAATGAAAGTCTTCCGGAGTGGCGGGGCCCAACTTTATCAGCTCGAGCGGTAATTTGTCTGTGTCGATCAGTAATTTGAAAGGAAAATAACATAAATAGTATCTGAACATTAGTTCTGAAATATTAGCAAGTGTTCTATGTAATTCCAAAATTATATGAAAATATTTAATATTATATTATAATTAATTCAACTAAATGAAACATGTTGATGCGGCTTTTAATTCATTAATTTTGAATCGATATGAAAAAAGTTAACATGTGAATTCTCCAATTAAGATATTCATCTTAAATAAAGATATAATAATCAAACTCAGTCATCAAATAATGATAAACATGTTAACACCTCATCTTTTTTCCTTTTTAAAGTAGATGCATAAAAATATTAGCTCATCATTTTTAAAAATCCAACTTAGTGTAACATAATCTACGTCATCAAATAGTGTTCGCTTTGTCTCGAGCAAACAGAAGAATTATATTGAATATTTAAAAATAATTCAAGGATCGTATTGAAAAAATTAAAAATTCAGAGACGATGGAATCTGTCGTATCATTCTCCCAAGTTTAAAATGAGGAAAAGATCATTAAAACTGTTATAAGTTTTTAAA
The DNA here is from genome assembly GCA_007663325.1 of Eucalyptus pauciflora. Lineage (NCBI taxonomy): Eukaryota > Viridiplantae > Streptophyta > Magnoliopsida > Myrtales > Myrtaceae > Eucalyptus > Eucalyptus pauciflora. The sequence continues at coordinate 2,013 of VMYD01000239.1, forward strand.
CTTTTCAAGTGATCACTATAATACTGTTTTGGTGAAAAAGAAAAAAAAAAGAAATTATTTACGTACCATCGCTGATTTGGGATGTTAGAAATTCAACATGGCAATTAACATTTTTTAGATCGGTGCCTCGTTAGCACTTTGACTTAGCATAAATGCCCGAGGTCGCGAAATGAGTTTACCCCAAATTCAAATCCTAATTCGGACAAATTCAGCTACTTCCCCTCCTCTTCAAACCCTATTTCCGACCAAGGCAATTGGGGCCAAAATTAAGAGCAGGAGCCTCGTATCAACAACGCCCGAAAGGTTGTCGATTGAAAACATAAGTAAAACGAGGTTTTCATCACCGCACCATGCTGCTTAGCTCAATGCAATGCTCAACTACTATTGTCCTGAACGAAGAGTTGGTTGAATTCTCGGCATAAGCTCCAACAAACCAAACAACCACCGCACTGGGACGGAGAAAATTACCAATTTTTTTTAAACCAATTGTAATTGTACCGATCAAGTCCTAAATCATTTTTTTTTTGTCAATCAAGTCCTAAACCTTTTGTATTTACACAAATTCAGTCTATTCGTCCAATTTTGACCTACTGACGTTGATGTAGATACTTTTTAATAATTTTTTAATTTTTTTCTTTCTCCTTTTTTTTTTTCTTTTTCCTTCCCTTTATTCCGTGGTCGGCGATATTGACCTTGCAGGCCATTGTTGAGGCCCCTTGCCCAGCCATGGCAAGGGCAAGCCTTGCTGTTGTTGGGCGAGGTCGAGCCTCACAAAGCGAACAATGAAAAAAAGAAATAAAAATTCGAAAAATATTAGAATATTATTAAACATTATCCACATTTGTGCTAATAGTGCCATGTTTGCCATGTTGACACTTGCCGGCCAAAATTAGTTGGATGGATTAAATTGACACAAATGCAAAAAGTTTAGGACTCAAATGACAAAATAAAATGTTTATGATTAATTTGACAATATTGTAATAAGTTGAGGACTTTTTTGATAATTCTTCCCATTGGAGGTAGTGACAGGACCATTGGAAATACTTCCTATGTCGACATTTTATCGTAAGAGGCTTTATCTCAAGTGATTGGCTTAAAAGGCTAAAACCATTTCAGAAAATTGCCTATTTTAGTTCGCTACAAAGTCATAAGGCCATTGGAAATACTTCCTATGTTGACATTTTATTGACAAGCACGACTGATGAAGTCGCATTGCTCTAGCTCATGCCTCTTAAATCATACCAATTGGAACATTCCGGGTATGGGTGTATTTGACAGATTGGGTAACCTTTATATTGAGTTGATTAATTCAATTGGCAATGTATTCAATGACTCCATTTCCCACTTCGTTGAAAAAAGGAAATTTGGGGGGTAATAAAGATTGTATCTTCAGAGTTGAAGATTTTAAACCACAGGAAATTTTTCGGTAATAGAATTGCTTTCTATTGAATTTCCAGGAAATGTAAGCGCTCTAGCTTGCGAACGACTAAGTCAATCTCTTTCAATTTACTGCGATCTCTGATGATAAGTCTTTCCAATTCCAAGGATGGAGAGAAGTCGGTGACCAAAATCAACCAAAATTGAAAATTGACCATCAGGTAAAGTTGGTGCATTTTTGTGCAACAATTAAAAATTTGAGCCAAAATTATTTTTCTGGGTAAGGGTCGTGCATTTTTACGCTTAATGTCAAAGTTGGCGCCAAAATTGTCTCCAGTGAATGTCGATGTCTTTTGTTTAAAAAAAGACAGAAAGAAAGAAAGAAAAACCCCACAAATTGTAGCAGGATTTGGTAGTTTAAGAGCACCGAATTGGTCCATTAAGAAGCAATCCCTTCGGCGGTGGAAAATGACAACGGAGTCTATAAGGATGAGACTCTGTCATGTCTTGAATTCTTTAGCGTAGATACTGGCGAAAAAATGGGAAATCTCAAGCGTAGGGGGTAAAAATTTTGAGGTAGTTGAGAGAAAGTATTGGTGACAGAGAGCACCAATGTTAGGGTGAGTGCATTGGTGTAGAAATGGAGGGACTGCTCCAGGAAACCCTAGGCTTCTGTATATATGGAGACAGTTGCTCCAGACAAGAAAATATACTCCTGGTCCCGCTGCGCACTGATAAAAGGCTTTTCTTCACCAGGGGACAAGGCATCTTCTTTTTCCTTAGCACCGAAAGAAAAAGAAGCGCGATGACTTCGAATTCAAAGCCATGGAATATCTTTCCTAGGGTGGATGGAACAAGTTTTTAGATTTATCAATCAAAGAGAAAGGACGGACGCTTCCGGATTGTCATTCAAGAATATGAACAACCCTGGTTCCACGAAATGAGCTGCCCCCCACCTTTATAATCACGCGTTTCGTAATGCTTGCACTTTTGGCAAAGATCCAATGCTACGAGGTTTCCCCAAAGGATTTTGCGCGACTTTAAGCGTCAAGACCTGGATAACCCTATATGAATGATAGATTAAATATCTTGAAGAAAAACATTAGTGGTTCCAGATTCCGAGCCTTCAAGTCGACTCCGACTCTTTGCAGCCATGGTGGCTTGCTTTCTCTTCATCATCGAAAGTGAAGCTGGGCATTTTCCCTCCCACTCAACGTTTCGTCAGATTCCTTTTCTGTGGCCTGTTATAAGAGCTTTGTTTCTTCAGCTTTCACTAAGAATAAGAGATGAAGTTCCCATTAAACCGTGTGAACCAAACCGCACTAAATAAAATAGTGTCTGTGTGATAGGTCCCTGTGACTTTAACCATGATTGTAATCATAATTAAGATGAACTTAGATTGTTCAAATTCGGTGTTGAGTCTGAGTCATGTTTTAACATAGCATCAAAGTCAAAATTAATTAAGGACGAGAAAGAAAAAACAACAAAGGAGGGAACATAATGTTAACAATGCTAGAAAAGCCAAAGAAAAAGCAAAAAATGACAAACATCCACAAAATAGAAAAATGGATAAAATCGGGAAAATAGCGAGAGTAGGTAAATGGGTGACAGTGGGAATGCGTCGAATTATAATTTAATGGTTCTTGATAACTTCGCAGCATTGAAGCTTTTTCATCATGACTCACGGGACACGGCATTGTTTCTCTTTTCCCCCTTTACCACCGAAAGAAAAGAAGAGCAATGACAGGAACAAACCCACTAACTCTAGAAAAGAAGTAATCATATGATTCCCGTGCTATTCAAATTCAATTCAAGTAGTGATTTCAATTTTTTAATGGAGTGTGGGAGTGCTCTATGCTAATGACAGGAAGCTAAACACGGATACTTCAAACCCACTAACTCTAGATTATCCTTGGTTTAGTTAAAAACGATGTCCTTTTCATTAAAAGTGAGAGATGATGTCATTTTAATTATTTTTGAAAGCCACGTCATGTGCAATGTCGGTGTCAGTTTGCCATCTCAGACGCTACATATGCACAATTTGACGGAAATTACAATGACGACCGAGATTGACCTTCCGGTAAAGTTGGTGCTTTTAATGCGTGCCTTGAAATTTTGAGCCACAATTATTTTCGGGATAAAAATTTGTACCTTTTTATGCTATAATTTGAGAGTTGGCGCCAAAATGTTCCCAATGCCTATTTCTTAAAAGACAAAAAATTCCCCACAAATTAGAAGAGTCTTTGGAGGTTTAAGAGTAGCAAATTGGAGCGACAAGAAGCTGGCCGATGGCGGGGGGAAATTGACAATGAAGTCCGTAAGTATGAGACATTTGCATATCTTGAATTCTTAAGTGTCGAGTCTGGCCGAACAAGGAAATACTTAAGCGTAGAGAGAAAAAACGTGAGGAATTTGAGTGTGTTTGTAGAAATGGAGAGACAGCGCTCCAGCAAAGCCTAGGTTCTGTATAATGGAGACAGTTGCTCCAGACAGAGAAAATATGCTGCCGGTCCCCCTGCGCATGGAACAAGGCATCTTCTTTTTCCTTAGCACCGAAAGAAAAAGAAGCGCGACGACTTCTAAGTCAAGCCTATGGGATTTTTCCGAGGGTGGACGGAGAAAGTTTCCAGCTTTATCAATGGAGAAGTCATCAGGTCCGACTCTTTGCAGCTATGGTGATTTGCTCTCTCATCTTCGTCGAAAGTGAAGCTGAGCATTTTCCAACCCGTTCAACATTTTAGTCAGGTTCCTTTTCTGTAGCCTGTCGTAAGAGCTTTGTTTCTTCTGCTTTCTCGAAGGGGGAAAAATGATGAAGTTCCAATTAACCGGTTTGAACCAGCCCCCACTAAATAGTCAAATTCGGTGTTGAGTCTGAGTCATGTTTTCACATAGCAACAAAGTCACAATAAAAAAAGAATGAGAAAGAAACGACAACGGAGGGAACATAATGTTAGCAATAATAGAAAAGCCACATAAAAAGAAGAAGAAGAGGGAAAAAAAGAAATCCACAAAATAGAAAATTGGATAAAATCGGGAAAACAGTGGGAGCAGGGAAATGGGTGACAGTGGGAATGCTTCGAATGAATAATTTATTGCTAAAATAATAATCTATTTTCGATCATAAAAAATTAAATAATAAATAATTATGAATTGTTACAGGGCTCACTCCTTTAATAATTTGTGATTCACAACAAACTGTTATTTTTATAATAACTCAGAAATTATTATGCTAGCAAAATTCACATATTTTAATATAGATATCTCGATAACTTTGAACACGCCATTGAATTGCTTTTTACCCCTTTACCACGGAAAGAAAAGAAGCGCAACGACTTCAATTCGAAGTCCTTTCAAATTGGAGGAACAAAAGTTTCCAGCTTTATTATAAGAGGAACCGCACTTTTCCACAACTTCAATTGATGTTCTCGGAATTCACTGTTTTCGTCCCCACAATTCGGCCTTGGAAATCAGATTTTTCATTTCCTTTCTTGGTAGTAGGAGTATTGGAAAATGATTTATCCTCCGACTGTAGTACAATAGAAAATCACCCTCTATGTTGTTATTAATCACGCGGCCTAATTCTTTAACAATTCACCAAATTTAACTTGGATCCCAATTCCGATCCCAACTAATTTTTTTTCAGTGTCATAAAAATGCAACCCAGATATGCCCCCATCGAATTTCAGTCCTAGATCTGCCATGTCATTACTTGTATTTGGCGACACAAGCTTGTGTTGATTTGGAAGGATCCCATATAAACGACACCGTTTGGATCAAGAATCAAGCCGAGCATAAAGGCATTCCACTTGTTTCCAGAGTCCACCGTTCAGGGCCTGAACTTCGAGATCGAATTCAATGCCTCCCATTCAATTCTTTCACGAAGTTTAGGCAAGTTGAACGGCAGGCTTCGGCTCGTCGTCAGAAATTTCCTTTTTTTTTTTTTTTTTTTTCAAAAGAGAAATGCAAGAACTCGATCCGTCCACGTGGAAAATAGTAGTAAAATGCCATGTAAGCCGTCATATTCATCAAATTCCCTTCCACAACGACTATTTTGATGGTACAGAACAGAGACACCGATGCGGGTTCAGGCGGTGAGTGAAAGTAATCAAACCGCATTTGATTAGAATGACATATAGAACAGATGCATTCAGAGGCAAGATAAGGGGAATATCTTTATCCAAAATCCATGTCAATACAGATCCAAGGGCCACTGCTAGATGCAGACTCTCATCCTCGAGACGTAAATGCATCACAGCCAAGTGAGTATCTCTTTCGATGTCATCTGTGAGAACGCCTGTGCAACCCGTTTTTTCAATACGCCTGAGTTCTCTCGTGATAATGTCATGAGTTCTCGATCAATAAGTTCAACGAGTAAACGCTCATTAACGGAGCCTTCCTTGGTTTAGTCGCTTCATTTGCACGGGTAATTGAACCCGTCTGGTGTTTGTCTGGATGAATTTCATGTATATGATTGGGATTGTAATTGTTGGGCCATGAAAGCCTGTAGATCAGACAGATTAATGGGAAAATTTTAAGGTGGGACATGCAGGTCACCATCAAAACTTCAAGAAATGGCCTTTGGTAGGCATGAACTCCTGCATCCTGCCAAGCATGAACTCTGAGATCGATGCTCACATGCCAGGATGTCACTGATTCATAATTCACTCCAAAACTCTTCTTCAACCTGTTTTTCGTCAGTGTCTCTTCATCTTGACTTCATGGAGCTCGGTCCTGTCCCCGTGGAAAGTGGTAGTAAAACGCCACTTAAACTGTCATATTCATCACATTTGCTGCCACAAGACAACGGCAGTTTTGATGGTACAGCAAACACATCTCTGGAACGCTCAAAATAGAAGGAAGAAAAAAAAAAAAAAAACACAAGAAAACAAAAGAAAGGAGATTAGTAATGGCTGCAGCATATGATCGACCACCTGCTTGTTTCTTTATCCCGGCAATCAAGTCTTTTGAAGCTCGCGATCGACAATCACGTCTTGTTTCTTTATCCCTGTACAAGAATGGATCACGGTTCCCATCAGATGGCATGCACAATTGAAAAGCGAAAACAGGATTAAGTTCAGTGTTGGAATGATTGTTCATGGTCGCAAGTATGCCTCGGGTTCAAATATCACGGGGCCAGCTCACAAAGAAGAGCAGACAAAACCCCGCCGCCCGTCTTAGATGGGAATCGGATTTTAAAAATCCGATCAAGTCTCCATTCTATTGGAAATGCTTCCGATGTTTGACATTTTAATCACAAGCACAATCGATAAAGTCGCATCGCTCTAGCTTGTACCTCTTAAATCATACCAAATGGAACACTCCGGATATGGGCGTATTTGAGAGATCGGGTAACCTTCATATGGAATTGTTGAATTCAATTGGCAATGTGTTCGAGACTCCATTTCCCACTTCGGCGAAAAAAAGGAAATTTAGGGGAAGCTTGGTGGTAAAAAGACTGTATCCTCAGAGCTGACAAAGATTTTAGACTACCAAGGAAATTTGGCGACAATAAAATTGCTTTATATTGAATTTCCAGGTAATATAAGTGGTCTAGCTTGTCCAACGACGAGTCAATCTCTTCCAATTTACCGCAATCTCTGATAATAAGTCTCTCCAATTCCAAGGATGGAGAGAAGTCGGTGACCAAAATTTGACCAAAATCAAAAGTTGACCATTGGGTAAAATTGGTGTATTTTTACGTGACATCTAAAAGTTTGAGCCAAAATTATTTTCAAGACGAAAGTTGTGCCGTTTTATATTGTGTTTGAAAGTTGGTGCCGAAATTGTATCCGGTGAAAGTCAATGATTTCTTTTGTTAGAAAAAAAAATCCGCAAATTGGAACATTCTTTGGCAGTTCAAGAGCATCAAATGGGTCTATAAAGAAGCAATCCCTTCGGCGGTGAAAAATGACGACGGAGTCTATAAGGATGAGACTTTTGTACGAATGTCTTGAATTCTTAAGCTTAGAGTCTGGCCAAAAAAAAGGAAATCTTAAGCGTAGAGGGTGCCTCTTTTCCCTTAGCAACGAAAAAGAAAAAAGAAGAAACGCGATAGCCTATGCAGATTTTTCTGAGGGTGGATGGAAAAAGTTTCCAGCTTTATAGATTAGAGAGAGAACCGATACTTTCAGATTGTCATTTAAGAATGTGAACGACCATGGGTCCACGAAATAAGTAGCCCCACCTTAATCACTGGTTTTTTAGCTAGAAAAACCTTTATAATCACTTGTTCCGTAATTCGTGTAATTTTGGTAAAATCCAATGTTACGAAGTATCTCCAAAGGATTTTATGCTACTTTAACTGTCGTGTCCAATATAACCCCCATTAGAAATTGAATGCAGATTAAAAATCTTACAGGAAAAAATTAGTGGGTCCCGATTTCAAGCCTTATTTCTCTCTCTGTTCTCTCGATGGAGAAGTCAACAAGTCCGACTGTTTGCAGCAATGGCGGTTTGCCCTCTCTTCTTCCGCAAAAGTGAAACGCGGCCTTTTTTCTCACATTCAACGTGTCGTCAGATTCCCTTTCTAGTAGCCTGTTATAAGAGCTTTGTTACTTCAGCTTCAAGAAGAAAAAAGATGGAAGTTCCATTTAACGGTTTGAACCAATCTCCACTGAATAGTGTCTAGAAAAGGAATAGGCACACCAAAACCTAGTCTACATAAATCATGCTTGCATTTTCTCTTTTCCTAAATTCGTTAATTTCCACTGTTTTTATTTGGGTTGTTCTACGAAATTAGTTTGTGTTTTCTTACAAAACAATTCTCCTCCCTCTTGGTTTCTTATTTGGAACTGACAATATAGTCATCATCCCATTTATGAACCACAACACAATTCCCACAATATTGTAAATATTAATCCATGAATCATGTATAGGACCTTCCTTTTTCCTTTCTTTCGAAAGTCATTCATATTACAAAAGTGATTGGTGCTTTAATTATTTTAAAACTCAGGGTGAACATGCATGCATGCTTTAAACTGAACATTTCTAACAGGAACAAATAGAAAGTTGCTCAGGACAAAAAGAAAAATTAATTTATAAGGGAAGAAGAAAACAAAGGAAATTTTACCAATTGAATGAGAATGAGAGATAAGTCCTTCTTTCTAGAATTGGCTTTTGATTTTGTCCACACTATGATTTTAAGTAGGGATATCAATGGATCAGGTCAAGTTTCGATGTTACCAGAGTTGACTCGAATCATAAGGGTTGGGTGCTGTGTCTGACCCAAAATGCATAAAACCCAAAGCAAAAACCCCCAGGTTGGGTTTTCGGTTTTTCAGACTCCTCTTTTTTTTCCCCACTCACCACTTCTTTATCAGGCAATTTTGTAGAACGTTTTCCAAGTAAAAGGTAATTCAACTCTTGAAGAACAACAAATATAGTTTTCTCAAACAAATTGGAAATAACAATTCCTGCTATTGTAATTCGAAGGACTTTTCTATCTTTTGGCGCCGAGGAACTTAAGGTACAGTATGACCCAAAACCATTTAGACACAACCCAAGTGTTAAGGAGAGGTCCTCAATCCAAAAGAGATTGATTATGAAATAAAGATAAATCATTTTCCAAATTTCATCAAGCGAATTTGCTGAAGCAAGGACGCTAGGACTACGTTTGGTAACGTTTCCGTTTAAAAATTATTTCCCGGAACAGAAATAGTTAAAAAACTATTTCTGTTCCAAGAATAATTTTTGAATAGAAAAAAGCGTTTGGTAAACTTGTATAATTTTTTTGTTTCTTTTAATTTTTTAATATTTTTATTTTATTTTTCCTTTTTTCTTCCTTTTGGCCGGCGGCCTCGCCTTGGCTCCGGCAAGGCCGAGCTCGCCCAGCCACCAACAAGGCTCGGCCTCGCTTGGCAATGGCGAGTTCGACCTCACCAGCCGGCACGAGCTCGGCCTTGCCGGGGGCCGACGACCCTCCAGCGAGGTCGCCGGCCCTCGACAGCCGGTCGTTGGCCATGGCCGAGGCCGGCGACTGGCCAAAGAAAAAAGAAGAAGAAAAGAAAGAAAAAAAAAATAAAAGAGAAAAATTGTTTCTCGGAAGTGTTCCCGGGAATAAGAAACAAAGTGTTTCTTATTTCTTGTTTCTGTTCCGAATTTGTTCCCGGGAACCGGAAACAAAAGTGTAAACAAACGCGTTTTTGTTCTTTTTTTGTTCCCCGGAACAAAAGAACAAAAATTATGTTCCGGGGAACAGAAAAAGAACACAGTGCCTTGATGAGACTTGCCTTTCGACCTTCTTCATTATCATTCAAAGTCAAATGGTCAAATTCTGGCGAATCAAACTTCAATTCTTGAAAAGGAGAAAGTAAGTTCACTCCAGATACCATACATCGACGATAGAAAAGCTCCGACAGGAGTTGGAAAACATGCTTAGTGAGCAAATACATTAGAACTTAACCAACACCATATACAAGATCGATAGCAAAATGTCCTGCATCAACAGCAACCAGGGTGCTGCTAGACAAAAACCCAACAGTTGTTTAGTTTACCCAGACACAAATATCGTCACTGCGAGATATGAACCGAACTCTTATGAGTCGAAAAGACCTGAGAGTCATCAGCAGCATGTATAGTACAATAACATGTTATCAATCCAAAAGACATTCATGCAGCAGATAAAAGGCAACGACTTGATTCTTGCTTACGACCCATCCAGTGGATCTGTATCTGGAAAAAGCCTGGACGATTTGTACATAACACAACAGCTCATATCGATTGGACATTGAAATGAATCGCCACGGAGAAAAAAAAAAACAAGGCTCAGGGATGCCCGAATCGTCCTGTTTAGAGAGGGCCGATTACTGACCATGAATTGGAGAGCGAGAGTCAGTACCTTGGAATTTGTCGAAGATCAGTCCCATGGCGTCGTCTAGCAAACCCTAGATCGGACGAAGCAGAAGGAGAGAGAGTCGAGCGTGAGGGAGAAGGCGAACGAGCACAACCGCCGGGCCGAGCTCAGGTCTGATCTAGGGTTTCGTCTTGCTCGTGCAGAGACAGAAGAGAGAAGGAGAGAGGGGGGAGAGTCAGGCCTGTGCTCTGGGTAGGTTATAAGCCGGCCCCACCCAACTCAAATAATACCCACGACTAAAAACTCTTACCCAAAGAAAACTAAGGCCCGACCAGAAAATATTTCAAAGTTTTGAGCGGGGTCTTCTTTTTTTGACATCCCCGTAGGTATCCTTCCATGTCTTGTAATCACCAGAAAAGGCAGGTGAAATCCTGCATCCATCAACCCTCAAATGACACGTGTCTGGAAGCACACCCAACTGTTGGAGCCTCGGGCAATTAAGCATGCTCAACTTTTGGAGCCCATCCAATTTTGATACCCATAGCCTCTCAAGCAATTCACTATCCCTCACTTCCAAACTGCGGAGTTTCTTCAGCTGCTGTCCAAGCACATCATCAAATTCTATCTCCCTAAGCTGACATTTATAAAGGTCCAAACTGGATAAATTTGTCAAGTTGGAGAAGAGTGACCTTCCCATCAGTGAGTTGACATGCCATAGAGTCAATTTTTCAAGACTTGGTGGAAGCCCCATCAGAAATTGGGGGTGTACACAAGTTATCTCAAGAATCTGAAGCTGAGAAAGAGTAGCCAAATTGATCGGAGGAAATGTGACATCGCTCATCGGCAAATCTATCTGACTGATTTGCAAGTGCTTCAGGTGCTTTAGTGTAGACAGAGAGCCATCAACCACTAACCAGGGTGTACAATCTTGAAGGACCAATTTTTTCAATATTGAGCATTTCGAGAAATCAGGAGTCCTTTTCAAGTTAGGGCACCGAGTGATTCGGATAATTTTCAAGTTCTCGCTCACCTGAAAAAACAAATCAAGAATTAGCCAAGTCAAAAAAGGCAAATGTGTAAGTTTAGTTAGTGAGACAAATTCTTAAAAAGTAAACTATCTAGAATGATTTTTTACCAGGAATGATCCCCATCCAGTCCAATCTTCAGTAATGTTACTATTTGAAAGCTCGAGCACAACTAATTGCTCGAGACATAAATTTCTCGCATTTAATTCCGAAGGGCAACAATGCCAAGAGAGCCATGTTAACTTAGAGAGAAGATTCTCAAAGTTCCCTTCCAAATTCCCGCCCTCTAATTCGAACAATTTTAGATTGGGCAAACTTGAAAATTCTTCACTCGTGAATTTGGATACTTTGGATTGTCCGGTTAGTTTGAGCGCCATGACTTTGTCTGTCCACTGGTGATAGGAAAAGCATAAGCAAACATTTCAACTGGATGATAAACACGATGCTATGCAAGTTTGAGGAGCTTGACTATGTTCAGCAGTAAAACACATATTATTCCTTCGTGCAAATCTAAATTGAGGAAAAGCATAAACATGACTAAATCAAGTTAGTCTGACTTGTTCATATAGTTAAAATGAATTATTTATATTGTATAAAACACAAATATATTTCTAATCAATCCGTTTAAGCGAATTGCTGCTGCAAAATGATAGCAAAGAACTTATCACTGACTAAAATCGTTAGATAGAAAGTACTGCCTACGTATTTGATGTTTCTGAAACATGAAAACCCTGCAATGGTTTTGCAACTAAGAAATAATTGCCGGACCAATTTCTAATTGTGTCTTGAGCACTTAACCTGATGTAACTCTATGGATCGAAGCCTGAGGTTTCAAAGGATTTTTATTACAAGATGAGAACATGAGCTGGAAAGTTGTACTCGTTTTAGGACTGCTTTTGGATTCTACAGAATAAAGTATCAATGCCCGAAAATTTATGCTTTCATAATAGTTGAGATATTCAACCAACCTCATAGATGTCTCCCATATATTGATTGAAATGTTAGAGATGGACTATTAAATTATTAATTAGTAAATCTATATACTGTTGGAAAGCTCTACCAGACCATACACAAGATTGCAGATTACAGTAAATCTGTTACAAAATTTCAAATAAGGGGTTGTCTACGGTGTCCCTTTGCAGAGTAATGTTGCTAAGAATTTCCAACTTAGCAAGAGGAATAAAATCAGCCTTGAGAAGCTTCGACAGCCTATTCAATCTGGATCTGTTTGTTGAACAAATTTTGTATTCAAACGTATTCCTTGTAGTATTTGCTATATATTACTTTCATGTCGTCAGTATAACTTATTAACACCTTCCAGATATGATATCCATCAATTAACTCTTATAACGGCCTTTTCTTCATTATTTACCAAAAGAAATATTGACAAATAAATTCACCTCAAGAAACTAACTCCACAACCGTTTGTTAAATGCAAGGTCTATTTTTCACTAAAGAAAATAACAAGGTGACGATTGCTTACCCGTTTCATCTGAACCACTTCCAAGGCAATCTTGGGCATCCACAACCTACTACGCATTCTGGGAACATTGATGTCTTCACGTTCAATCATTTCTCTTCCAAGATCTCTAAGTTGGTCATGCATCCATATTATATCATTTTCTACTACCTTTATCAAAGACATACGGGTAAGGACAAGTATCTCACTTTTTGGGCGATAGTCAGAGGCTTTCCACACATAGTACGGGTATAGTCTTTCTTTTCCAATGAAAAAACATGCAATATCCAGAAAAATCTCTCTTTGATGACGATCTAACATGTCATAACTAATTTTTAATTTATTGAGGACTTCCTCTTTTGGCACCAAATCTAATTTCTTAGATGTGTCTTTCCAAAATGTTCTTTTTTTGCCATAAAGTGAGGAGCCAATTACCTCGAGTGCTAATGGAAGTCCACCTGTTTTGCTAATAATCTCTTGTGAGATATCATACCAATCATCTGGAGGGAAATTCTTTCTAAAGGCATGTTTACTAAAAAGCTCAAGAGAATGGGGATCATCCAATCCTGTCACTTCATGGATTTCAAATGCCTCGGGATGTGCTTGGAAAATATTCTCTTCATCATCCTCTTTTATTGGCAAAAAGTTGATGTCCCTTGTTGTAATGATAATTATGCTTCCTGGACCAAACCAACAACTCTCTCCTGCTAGTTTAGAGAGTTGGTCCCATTTATCCACGTCATCAAGAACAAGGAGAACTTTCTTATGACGAAACCTTTCTCTAATTATGTTAATCCCTTCATCAACAGAATAGAAGCACTCTCGATATCCCCCATGGAGCATTTCTGATAATAACTGTCTTTGTAAGTCAATAATTCTACCATGCTGTGCCAATTCACGAACATCCAAGAGGAAGCTATAGCCTTCAAATTGATTGAAAATTTGATTAAAGACAACCATTGCGAGAGTTGTCTTACCAACACCGCCCATTCCATGGATGACCAAGTAACGAACATCATCAGAAGAATCGTCAGTTACCAAGTCCATTATAGCTTTCTCATGATCATGAATCCTGACTAATTGCCTAGGCAGATTTCTACTTCTTTTCATCAGCAGATACATAGTCTCCCTTAGTAAAGCTTTGACAGCTATGCCTTCTCTGCCATATTGACACGAGACACTGTGAAAAAGATGGCAGATAAACTCTCTAGTTGAGGTATATTGTAGATACGAAACTAATCAGAGTTTTGAATGGACAAGCTTTTACCAAAAAGATCACTTTCTAGAGTAAAAGGAAATCTCGACTAATGAAAGAATTAGATCTACATTATGTTTGGATGAGTCATTTGGGAAAGGAAGACAATCATTACGAGGATAAATCGATAACGACGGATTAACTTGTATATGTATAATCATGCTTTTAATTGCCCTGGAAAGAAAAAAAAGAGAAAGCAAATTCCAAACCCACACTCTTACCGGCCGGCCCCCACGTAATATCCCTTCAGTTTTGCGACGTACATTAGAGCCTCCTTCCATTGCCGAACATCATGGCCGGACTCCTCATGCTTCTTCAAAGCGTCAAGGTACAATGGACTTCTAAGCTTCAAATCGCTGGGATCCACATTATAGAAAATGGGTATGATCACTTTGCCATTATCTTTGATTAAGCATTTCATCATGTGTGTGAGCTCGCGAAGACACCACACACTAGATGCGTAGTTCCTGGAAAAAATGGGAAAGTATATTTTGGAGGACTCGATGGCATGTAGAAGCTCGCCTTCAATCCTTTCGCCCTGTCGAATCTCTTCATTGTCTCTAAAAACAAAAATCCCGCAATCAATCAAGCAGACATAGAGGTGATCGGTGAAGCCCTTGCGGGTGTCGGGGCCTCTAAAACTCAAGAACACCTCATATTTGGCCCCTAACGACAAAGTGCCGTCATCGAGACTAGTGGCCATCGTCAAAATCTTCAGCGGATTTGATCACAGTGAGAAGTGAAGTCCTTTCTGACTCTGATCTGGGATTCCTCCAGAGGAAGTAGCGAATTGCCAGAGGCAGGAGAATAGCAATGCGCTTTCACTGTATTTTCTTGGACTTGTTTGTTCTTGTCTCAGCACAGAAAGGAAAAAGGAGCTCAAGCGGTTAGTTGGCTGAAGAGGTGTTCTCCGGAGGATTGGATGAAGAAACTCTTTATCTGATGTTGATATATACAGGATTAAGTATAGCCGTATTAATAAGCGCTTTTTAGGCTAACAGTCACATAGCTTCTCTTCTCCCTCAGAAAGCTACAAAAGGAGAACCAGTACGTTACATTCAAATAAGGAGAACAGAAAAAAATTTGTAATTATTTTTCGCTTGGAAAGGCCAGTCAAGCACCCGAATTTTGAAAGGTAAACCATTGAAAAGTCGTCCCGGTTTATTCTATGATATAAGCGATGACATTCCTGGTCTGAACGCCCAAAGCTCGATTTACGCTTTCGTCAGTTAGAGATGTCATTTTGGAATCTTTGTTTTGGAAAAATTGCGTCGCTCACGGGATTTAATTGAAAACTATATATAAGAAATTTCGCCTTTACGGATGTCTCGATAGATCTTGGCCTTTCATCGATTTCATAATTACCTTAATTAGTAAAGATTAGTGGTGTAAATTGTCGTGGCAGCTGACAGACACACCTATAGAAGTAAAGGACCTCACTCCAGCATGTATTACTCGAATCGACAAATGAATTTTCGAGAATCTCACCTCAAGAGCAGGACCAGACCCGAAAACCCTCTTCGCAGGTCTGCTGTGGCAGATCTGGAAGACCCGCAACTCAGCGGTCTTCCAAGGAATTTCGCCTGATCCGACTACCACCAAAGAAGAAGCTCGAACTGCTCCTGCTCTGTACACGAAATGGTACGCCAGGGGGATGAGCGGCAACAGAGGATCAACACCAGGCCCAAATAACACGCTGAAATGGAACCCACCTGGTACAAACGAGCTGAAGCTGAACGTTGACTGCTCCTGGTGCTCCTCGACGACGGCGGGATCGGTTGCTGGCGTGTGCAGGAACGCTGCCGGTCTTCTAGTCGCGGGCTTCACTAAGCGGATCCATGCGCCGTCCGCTTCCCTAGCTGTGAGAGAAGCTCTGTTATGGGTAAAAGAGAACAGAAATGCACGAACTACTTTCCAGCAGAAAGCTAAAGGGCAGAAGCAGGTGATCTTATCTTCAGACCAACTATCACTCGTGCGCTGCTTATCGGGCTGGGAAGAACCCCCTTGGCCGGCCCAGTCCATTGTGGATGATTGCAAAGGATTAATGGCCCAGCTAAGTGGAATTTCGGTCATCTATGAGCCTCGGGAAACCAACAAAACCGCGGATTGGGTCGCTAAAGCCCACCGAACAAACTCTTTTCCTAGTAATTGGTTCTTAAATCCTCCTCAGCCTTTAATTTTAATCCTATGTTTAGATGTTCCAACTGATGATGCTCCTTTAGTGGGCTAGCAATGAATTTACTATATTTTGACCAAAAAAAAAAAGGACCTCACTCGAAAGATACCATCATTCTGCTGCTTCAGAAAATGGTCGGATTTGCTGAGTAGCCCTGTCGTGGTGGAATTAAAAAGTCTCATAAAAATATTAATAACAACAAAAGAGAAACAATAGCTTCACAACTATAAAATCTTTTTCCACAACCATTTCGCACTTAACATCTTGATTAACCAATTTACCCTGATCAGCTCATCCGCAAACTTCATGCGGATTTTTAAAAATTGGAAAAAAAATACTATTCTCTACCAAATAAAGTAAGTAGTCAATGAAATATTACTCATAGCATGAGAAAAAAAACTCTGAACATGAATTATCAGAGCTATCATAGCAATCTCTGCCGGGATTATCGTCTCCCTACCTCATCTGCAAAAATCCACGTCATATCTAGATATTTGTCAAACATTGCGTAACATATTAAAAATCACAATCATATTTTTATTCAATCCAACCTTATCCTATCCGACAAAAAGGTCAAGACGATCAAACGCAGTCTAGAGGAGTCGATGAAGATATTCTTATCTAATATGATATATCTCTATCATTAATATGTACATACATTTTAGCACAGTGGACATGATAGCATAGGAAATGAACTTTTGTTAATTGATTTTAACTTTATAATTTCCTTTTGGTATAGTAATCCTTCAGTTGCATAATTATTTTCTTTTGCTGGAATAAAGAACCTTCGATTGACATCGACATGTACCCCGGTTCTTTTTAGGTCTTTGAATTCTGCTGTTTGGGTTGCGAGGTTGCAGATTCAAAAGGGCAATTGAAAACAAGAGCTAAAAAGAAATTATCGTTTGTAAGAATTCTCTTCCGTCATTGCGTTCAAGTCTATATCGAGTCTTCGATCTCTATATGCTCAATATTTTTCCTTATCGTCCTTTTTGTCACTTTTGTCCTGTGTTGAAATCTCTTGATTACATCTCTCGATGGATCATCCCAAGGCTTATACACGACTTGAGCAATAGAAGTCTTTAGAAGATGCTTGAATTGCCAATTCCAATGCAAGATTATGATTGAAGACGCACATCAAAATGCGCAAATATCTCCTCTGACGACATTTGAATGAGAAATAGAGAATATGATCATGTTGCTCTCTCTTATACTTCTTGAATCGTATTGCCTTGTTCATACCTCTTAAATCATATCAATGGTCCCGGAACACTGATGGCATTAGTTTTTGGCATCATACATGAGGCATTTCGTGAATCACTTTTGCGATAACTGCATATCAGTGATCTATAATTATGAAAGTCTATCTTCACGCATTCGCTCTTACATCAGTTAGCAATCAAATTATGCATCATTCAAGAGAAGAATCGTTGTTGTATTTTTTTGCTAGAAATTATTAGATAATTTATAACAGACACGAGTGTAATCATGGCTTCAAAATAACGTCTTCGCTGGTCCTCACAAAGAGCATAATAAAAGAGTACCACGCCAATTAAGATGGCCAATGGACCTCTTTCCTGGCTGGGTACCCGACTGCGATAACCCTACGCATGACCTGTGAAAATAGGATTCTCCAAGTCATATATACATATATACACACACAAAAAGTTCATGCAGAAGCAGCTTACATTGAGTCACCGGTCAACAAAGAAAAGAATTAGCGGAAAGAACAGTAACAGATCAACATTGTGAACCAAGAGAGCGGACCTCAATTTTGCGCATGGTTTCGCTCTATATATTTACGGCGATTTTATAACGTTATCCTAATTATTGCAGTTAATCTCTTTCAAGAATGCACATGGTGGAATCCATAAATATAAATCATAGAGTCCGACGGGATCGAAACAGGGACGCAACTTGTTTATGTTTACCTCCTTGGTGGTGTCCCAAGCGCGGACGCAACATCTTGTACTCCTGTTTGATACGAGCCGCTGCCGTGCCACAACTGCGCAATGAGTATATCCACGAGAATATTAAGGTACGGATCAGAAGCGAGCATGCCGATGCTTGCTGCTGCAGGGATTAGTCACTTGGCAGAGGGCGTTCCTTTCCTAATCCCTACTGCCTTGACTTTCCTAATGGAATTACTGCCCGACATGGCCAGTCTAGTCAATTTTGTCTTTATATTTCAGGCCGGGCCAAAATTTCGAGCTTCACATGGTGAAAAATGTTAGTAGAGAAAGACATCTATTCTTCAACAAAATGGTGTTGGGTCAATCGGCCAAGTTCAAAAGAATTGCTCAAAGCATGTCAAAAAGGTGAATTTTATGAGGGGAAAAATGATCTCAAACACCGGTTGGAAATCGTATATGACTGTTGGGAAAAAGAAAATAATATTTGCAGAGAATGCCCAGATAATTTTTCCCGCTACTATTTCTGTGAAAATTAAATAGGATATTCAATGAAAGCAGTAAAAATAAATAGTAAATAACACCAGAACTTTTAACGTGAAGGTGAAGGGAAAAACCACGGAACCGTAGTCCACTTCAAACTTCCATTATGATAAATAATGGGATACGACTTCACCCAAAGGTGGATCTGGATCTCTCGCTGTCTTCAATTTGTGGATCTGAACCTCTCACAAATTGGATAACTCTAAAAAATAACTCTCTTTCTTGGAAGAAGAAAACTGTTTCTTCCGCTACGCTGCTATAATATTCTTGCTCTGTGTGTCACCTCTTCTCCGTTGAGGAGAACTCCTATTTATAGGAGCAAATACAATCCCAATTGGAATTGTACGATATGAAAAAATCACGTAAATATATCTCATAATCTCTCGTGATTTTGTAGATTTGAGAATATCACTTTTTCCAATCTCCCTTGATTTTCTGGATGTGGAAGATCACGTTGATATATCTCCCGACCTCTTTTGATATCTTCTTTTTCTTTTTTCTTTTTCTCCTTTTTTTTTTCTTTTTACTTTTACACACTCGCTACTATATATATTCTACTACAGATATACATAATTGCGTTGGTCTCTCCAATTGGGAGTGACCTACTCAACAATGACGAAATACACATTTCGATCAAATCTCAAGGACTCATGAAATAGAAGAATATCCAAACTTTTTAACTGGAAATCTTGTTCTGTAACACTAGTGAAAATGGTATTAAAACTATTTTCGCTGTTCTAAGATCAACGACCCTTCCGTTTTCATAGACTTGCATTTCTTATCCAAGTGATAACCTTGTATCAAATTTCTAAGATGAAATCTCGTTAAAATTTTAAGTAGATTGGTTGTGATCACAGTAAGTTTATCAGCTTGTAATCCTAACTTCACATTATAAGCATAAGTACTCGGTCTAATCTATAAGAAAAGTGATAGTAAAATGTCATGTAAGCTGTCATATAATCAAATGCGCTACCATAAACGATTGACGGTGCAACACACACATCTCCGTAATGCTAAAAGAGAACAAAAGAAGCCTATAATCGCAGAAGCACACGTTTTCCAATATGCTCGTACTTTTATCCATGCAATCAAGTCCACCAAGAGCACTCAGGTGGTCTTCACTTTTCAATTACATTCGGCCCTTTGTAGAAATGTCATTAACCTTTAAGTAACCGTACCCATTTTGTCTTTGGCAAGCATGGAGTCGGTCTAAGCAATTTTTTCCTTTTTCTAAAGAATGTGAATAACCATTATTCCATTCAACTAGTACTTCTATAGTCTTCAATTCAGTTAGGAACCGCAATATAATTCCCACAATAACAAAAATATTAATCGCGAATCATGAATATGCCCTTCCTTTTCCCTTTCTTTCGATCTTCACACATATTGCAATTAGCGATTATTGCTTTAATTATTTTAAAACTTAAGGTGAATGTGCATGCACAGTATAAACTATTTGTAACAGAAGCAGATTGGAAATTGCTTGGGAGGAAAAAGAAAAATAAAGAAAAATAAAAATAAAACATGGTGGAAGCAGAAGCTAAAGGAAATGTTACCTGGTAAGTGAACATGAGATGGTTCTTTCTATAGCGACTGACATGCTTCCAATCTTTGTAATCGCCATTTAAGGCAGGTCAAATCCCGCATCTAAGAATGTCTCCAATCAACGTCACGTGTCTGAGGAGGTGAATGGGGCAAATCTAGCAATGGAGAACCATACAACTCTAATAACAGCAGCTTCTTCAATTCCGATAGACCGGACAACGTTTGTAGGGATTCGCAACCATAAATTAGTATATGCTCTAGCGATTCCAATTTCTCCACACCTTGAATCTCCGTTACCCTCGGGCAAAAAAACACTACCAAATATCTGAGCTCCTTTAAACTCGGAAAACCCGATAGCCTCTCAAGCAATTTACTATTGCCGACTTCCAAATTATGGAGTTTCTCCAACTGCTGTCCAAGCACATCGGCAAATTTGACATCTGGTAACTTGAAATGGTGTAGATACAATGTATTTAGACTAGATGGAAGTGCTATCAATGATTGGGGTCAATACAAGTTATTTCAAGATGTTGAAGTCGAGAAAGAGTAGCCAAATTGTCAAGAGAAAACACGGCATCTTCCATGCACAGGGTCAAACTCTCCAGTTTTAATAATCCCTTGATCCACTCTATATTTAGTAGGGGTGAGCGGTTCCAGGTTCCGGTTCGGTTCCGTCTGGAACCTGGAACCTACCCTCGGGTACAGGTTCCTCAAAATGAGGAACCTGGAACCTACCCTTCAGAACCGAGAACCTGGAACCTACCCTGTCACAGGTTCCAGGGTCGGTTCCAGGTTCCAACAGGTTCTTTTTTTTTTTTTTTTTTTTTCAGATTTGAACTATAACGTACGCGCACGTTACAAAAAAAAACTATAACGTACGTGCACGTTACCAAAAAAAAATATAACGTATATGCACGTTACCAAAAAAAACTATAACGTACGCGCACGTTACCAAAAAAAAAATATAACGTATATGCACGTTACCAAAAAAAACTATAACGTACGCACACGTTACCAAAAAAAAAAATATAATGTATGCGCATATTACCAAAAAAAACTATAACGTATGCGCACGTTACCAAAAAAAAAATATAACGTACACGCATGTTACCAAAAAAAAATAATAATGTACGCGCATGTTACCAAAAAAATATATATAATGTACGCGCACGTTACAAAAAAAAAACTCTAACGTACGTGCACGTTACCAAAAAAAAAAATATAACGTATACGCACGTTACCAAAAAAAAAATATAACGTACGTGCACGTTACCAAAAAAAAAATATAACGTATATGCACGACGTGTGAGTTTCAATTTCAGAGGGTCGTGTGATGTGAGACCGTGAAATTGTGAATGAGGCGAGGGGGTTCCTTTTGGAACCCTAACCGGTTCCGAAACCGGTTCCGCGACAGGTTCCGGTTCCGGTTCCGCGACCGGTTCCGGTTCCGGTTCCGCGACCGGTTCCGGTTCCCGGTGGAACCGGAACCGGAACCGGGATCGCCGGTTCCTGGAAAAATGGAACCGGGAACCGGAACCGGTCCTCTAAGAACCAGGAACCGCGCTCACCCCTAATATTTAGAGTCATATTTGGACCGCCATCACCAAGTTCTGATAGCTGAAGAGTTCTTTTGCCTATATGAAGTTTGACTAAGTTAGTTAGGTGTGAGGGATCAATGGTGGTCCTCAATAAATGAGATGGGAAGTCCAATTTTTTCAAACTCATGGGAAGCTCTGGAATTTGTTCAAGTTTATCACACCATGCTACACTGAGTCGTTGGAGATGAGAAAGCTGATTTATAGATGTGGGCAATCTCCTAATCTTGCTTCTGCTTAGATCTAGCATACTCAAAATAGAACCCCGACTCCATTTGGAATTTCCCCCTCTAGATTTTCACAGTTCAAGGCATCCAATTCTTCAAGATTCACCAACATTTCTATGGTCTCTGGTAGGTCTCTTATCTCACTATTTCGTAGATGTAAAATCTTCAATCTTTTGAGATAACCAATAGAAGCAGGTAATTCTGTGATATTTGTAGAGATCAAATGTAGCTCAATCAAGGACTCTAGCCCTCCTATTGAGTCCGGTAACTTTTCTATTGGATTCTTACTAAGATTCAGGATCGTCAACTTTTTAAGATCTCCAATACAATGAGGCAACTCGGTGACTTCATTCATTCTCAAGTGCAATTCAAGCAATGATATCAATTTTCCTATGGAGTTTGGAAGTTTTTCAAGCGAACAACAAATGAAAGACAAATACTTCAAATGCTTCAACTCTCCAATGGAATGATGAATTTCTTCGATATTTATTCCTTTTATGTAAAGCGTTGACAAGGAGCTCAGACCACCTAATGGGGAAGCTATCATAGAAAGGTTGCATCTGTTGCTTTTTGAATGCATACCTTCGATTTGCAAGTGCTTCAAGTGCTCCAGTTTAGAGAGAGAGCCATCAAACACTGGCGTTGTTAAGCAATTTTGAACAATGAATCTTTTCAAATTCTTGCATTTTGAGAAGTCAAGAGTCAGATGTGAGTTTTTGTCATTATTGATGTCTATAACTTTCAAGTTATTGCTTACCTAAAAAAACAAAACAATGATTAGCCAAGGTAAGAAAGGCAAATGGCTAAGTTTGGTTAGGGAGACAAATGCCAAATAAAGTAAACTATAGGGTGTAATGTTGTACCATGCATTGCTCCCATCCCACCCAGTCTCTTGAGTCGCCTGCTGTAAGCTCGAGCACGACTAATTTCTCAAGAAATAAGTTCTTCGCTTTTAATCTGGAAGGGTAATGCCTCCAAGAGAGCCATGTTAACTTGCAAAGAAGATTTGTAAAGTTCCCTACCAAGTTCCCGCCGTTTAGTTTCAAGAATCTTAAGTTGGGTAGCTTTAAAAATTCTTTCCTTGTGAAATTGTGCACTTTGGCGTCTCCCGTTAGATTGAGGGCTACAATTTTGTCTGATGCCTGGTGATAGGAAAAGCATAAGTGAACATTGAAGTAGATGACAACTATGGTGTTTTAAGTCAGAGGAGCTTGATAATGTTCAATAATAATACATTATTGTTTCATACACATCTAAATCGAGAAAATTATTAAAAAAAGAATTAATCATCCGCTAATTTGAATCACCCGTTAATTTGACCTGTTCATATAGTTGAGGAAAAATTCTTCATACTGTATAAAGCATAATAATATTTTTAATCCATCAATTTAAGAGAATTTCTGTCGCGAGATAATAGATAACGTTATTATTACTGTGTAGAACCCTTTCATAGAAAATACTGCCTATGTATTTAATTATTACGGAAATATAAAACCTGCAATGGTTTTAGAATTAAGAAAAAAAATTGTCATACCAATTTCTAACTTTCTTGAGGCAATTGTGACCCTCTGGATCGAAGCCTGCCTGGTCTAGAGCTTGTGGCAGCTTGGGTTACCAAGAAGCGTCTCATTTTTAGACTTGCTGTGAGTTTTATCACAAGATGTGGACAGGAATAACAAAAAAGTCATACTCATTTTAGGAGTCCTTCTGTATTCTACAGAACAAAGGATCAATGCTTAGAAAGATTTCTTCCATAACAGTAGAGAAAGAGCGCAGACAATTGCACGCCACAATTAATCACTAAATCAATTACCAAATGTTTTCGATAAAAAAAAAAAGACCATATTTTAACTATGGGGCGCTGATGACACCTCATTGAATAGTAATGTTGCTAATGATTTGCCTGAGCAAAAAGGGAGAAAGTCAGCCGGAAAAGCTTTGGTGGCCTGGGAAGTCGCAATCTGGATCTGTATTTATATAATTTGTTGAACAGATTTTGTATTCAAACGTATTTCTTGAAGTGTTTGCTGCTAGTTATTTTCACGTGGTGAGTATAACCTATAAAACACTTTTTAGATATATGATATGTGATGATATTAACGTCAACAAACTCCTACAGAAAACTTCCTTATTATTATTTTTTTTTTGTCAGTAGAAAAATTGAACAAAAGAAATTACTGGCAAGAATTTAATTACATAATCGCTGATAAATGCATGTTGATTATTTCCCAATTAAAATGTAAAAGTTGACAATAGCTTACCAGTTTCCGCTTAACCACATTCAAGGCAATGTCGGGCATCCACAACCTGCTATGATTTCCAGGATCTTTGTCTTCACGTCGAATAATTTCTCTTCCAAAATCTCTAAGTTGGTCATGCATCCATAGCCTATCATATTCTTCTATCTTTATCAAAGACATACGAGTAAGGACCAGTAGATTGGTGTTTGGTAAATGGCCGGAAGCTTTCCACATATAGTACGGGTGGAGTCTTTCTATTCCAATGAAGTAGCATGCGATGTCAAGAAAGATCTCTCTCTGAGCATCATCTAACATGTCATAACTAATGTTTAATCTATGGAAGACTTCTTGCTCGGGCATCAATTTCTTCAATGTTTCTTTCCAAATCTTTTTGTTTTTGCCAAAAAGTGAGGAACCAATAACCTCAAGAGCTAATGGAAGTCCACCTGTTTTGTAGGTAATTTCACGTGAGATATCTTCATAGTGAGGTGGTGGGAAATCCATCCCTAAGGCATGTTGACTAAAAAGCTTAAGAGCATCAGAATAATCCATTTCTTTCATTTGATAGATTTCAAATTCTTTAGAATGTGCTTGGAAACTACCCTCTTCCTCCTCCTCTTTGATTGGCAAAAAGTTGATGTTCCTCGTTGTAATGATGATTTTGCTCCCTGGACCGAACCAATCACTCTTTCCTACTAGTGTAGAGAGCCGGTTCCACTTATCCACGTCATCAATAACAACGAGAACTTTCTTATCACGAAACCTTTCTCTAATTATGTTAATCCCTACATTAACGAAATTGTAGATCTCAAAACATCAGCCTTGGAGAATGTCTGACAACAATTGCTTTTGCAAGTCAATAGTTCTACCACGCTGCACAGATTCACGAACATCCGAGAGGAAGCTATGGCCTTCAAATTGATTGGAGATTCGATTAAAGATGGCACTTGCGAGAGTTGTCTTACCGATACCGCCCATTCCATGGATGACTAGGTAACCGGTATCACAAGAACCTTTGTTCAACAAGTCCATTATAGCTTCAACTTGATCATGAATCCCGACTAAATAATCGGGTAGAATTATCCTTCTTTTCATTAGCTTGGTCATAACCTCGTCCATGGCATCGTTGATGATTTCACCATGGCTGCCATATTGACAAAAGAATTTTAGCATGAAACAGATGCGGATAAACTCTCCAATTGAGAAATACAGTAGACATCAAAGCTAGTCAGATTTCCCATTGGGCGAGATTTTACCAAAAAGAAGATCACTTTCTTAAGTAAAATGAAATCTTGACTTATGGAATAACACTATGTTTGGATGAGTGGTTAGGGAAAGGAAGAAAATAATTACAGGGAGAAAAGAGGAAAAAAAAAACGGAGTAACAAATATACAGTGTCGGGTAGTAGTAAGTAAAAGAGAAATCGTAACTCTCGTAACTTTATCTTTGTGGGCTTTTCCCCTTTTTTCCTCTCGAAATGCAGAGCTCCCTTCCGACCCTCATGGTCGTCAGTCCTTCTAACCCTAATTGCGAAATTTCCCTGAATCATCGACCTTAATCAGCTCAGATTTCCTTCATCTTCATCCCAATTCACAACAGTCATCCGCACTTCCATCGCCATTGTTCCCCCTCCTCTGCACATCCAATTCTCCACTTCCGTATGGTGTTCTCGACCATTCCCCCTCCTCTGCACATCCAATTCTCCACTTCCGTATGGTGTTCTCGACCAGCCTTCGCTTCCATCGGCACCCCTAATTGACTTTTAAACCCTAACCTTCTACTCTCAACTCCTCTCTTCCTGCCATGGCAGTAATATGAACCAGATTTACTCTCCCGAGGTCTTATTGACTCCGTTGGTCATGGACTTCGACCATTCCCAAAGCTCGATTCTTTGCTCTGCCTCAGTGACATCCTTCTCTCGCTTCCCCATCCTTTCTTCCGAGACTTGCACCGACCAATGGACGCGCTCCAGCACTCTGGCCCAGTGACTTTGAGGTGTTGCATGTCCCCGATTCTCTTGTGCCGGTGTTGGTTGTCCTTCGTCTGTCCTCAACCTGGTAAATTACTGCTTCTCCTCCCTGTTTTCCTCTGATTATGCGCTGCCATGATTGTACGGGTCCACAGACTCGTGTTTTATCCACTAGTTTAAGCTGGTAGAGGTTGGATAACGATAATGGACTCAGTCCCTGTTGATGAAACTTCAAGATTAGCTGCCCTGTGCCAGCGACTTGGTCGCTTATGCTCTGAAAAGGAAATAGAGATATGGGAGGAAGCACCTCCTCCGGAACGTCTGCACAAGTGCCGCCTCACTTTAGTTGGCACTATCTATTCCAATCCTTCAGTCAATTTACTGGCTTTTCAATCTACTATGCGCCGAGCCTGGAGAACAGAAAGAGTGGATATATCACAGCGGGATGATGGTCTTTATATTGCAACATTTCAGCTGGAAAATGAGAAGAAACGAATTGCAGATGGCGGCCCCTGGTTATTCTCAGGCCATTTAGTTATCTTCAAACAATGGATCCCTAATACGCCTCTGCACCTGTATGACTTTACCTGTTGTGCGTTCTGGGTCCATGTGTTTGGCCTGCCATTAGAATGGAGCTCGGAACATCTCCTTCGAAGGGTTGTGCAGCAAGTAGGAGCTGTTGTTGATGTTGATCCACCTGCAACAGAGGGTACTACCATCAGAAATGGCAGAATCCACATTGCGATAGAGCTGGATAAACCTCTCAAAACTGGCAAGATTATCCGAGTTGAGGGGAAAACTCTGTGGCTTGACTTCCGATACGAACGCTTGCCACATTTCTATTACTCCTGCGGGAAGATAGGCCATTATGCGACACATTGCCAAGAGTTTCCGTATGATGATGCGCTCATAGAAGGTAAGAACAAGATGGCCTATGGACAGTGGTTACGTGCTGAGGTGCGGGAACATAGCCCGTACTGGAAGGCTTTCTATCATCCTCCGGATCTACCTCAACATCTGGATGAGATAGTACCTGAAACTCCTCCAACTAGACAGCCACTTCCGTTATTGCTGCCGCCTGCATCTACACCTGCGGGAGCCACAAATCTGCCTCAACAGATCCCTCCTCCGGCTGTAGCTGCACAGCCATCCCGCCACACCACGGATCAGGTCCCTGCATCAACAAAACTCAAGGCGGTTACTCTCAATCAAATGGATTCTGCCATTCTGCTTCACAAGAAATCCCCAAGGACGCCTAGCATGGGGGGTACTTCTAAAAAACAGAGGAGGTATTCCCCTTATGAACCACGACATTCAGCCTTTCCTGAATTGGAGGAACATCAGCTGATGGAGACACCTGTTTTTGCTGCCGAAGACATGGCGCAATGGGCAATGGTGGCTGGCCCTCAACAGCCACCCGCCCCCAAATGAAGCTCCTTTGTTGGAACTGTCAGGGCTTGGGCAGTGCCCTGACAGTTCGATCCTTAAAGGCCTTAGTGGCCAAAGACAAGCCCGATCTGGTCTTTCTCATGGAGACCAAGCATCCTGAACCAGTTCTTATAAACTTGCAACGGCGATTACGCTTTCACCATGTTTTTGTATGTGACCCTATAGGTTTCAAAGGGGGATTGGCGCTCCTGTGGCGGGACACGTTATCTATTGATCTGCTTCACACTACTGAGGATTATATGGATCTGTTGTGTAAGGATTTGACTGAGGATCGTACAATGCGACTTACATGTCTCCATGCCCCCTATTCCTATCATAAGAGACAATTGCTATGGCAAGCTCTCTGGACGATCAGCGCCTCCAACGCTTATCCATGGGTGTGTGCAGGGGATTTCAATGAACTTCTCTACCCGTGGGAAAAGGTAGGTCAGAGACCAGCTACTCCATTTCGGCTCTCATCCTTTCGGTCTCTCATCAATGATTGTTCCCTAATGGAAGTGGTGAGTAAAGGTTGTCGTTTTACTTGGTCGAATAATAGAATAGGGGATGCACTTATAAAAGAACGTCTTGATCAACTCCTGTGCACTTCTGACTGGCGTATATTATATCCAAATGCTGAAGTTGTTGCGTTGCCGGCTGTGGGATCTAATCACTGCCCATTATTACTAAACACAAACCCATCTTTTAGAAAGGGCAGCAAGCATTTTGTTTTTGAAGCTTACTGGAACCAGGATCCTGAATGCCATGACGTGATCTATAGAACTTGGAACTCTTCATACCGGGGACAACCACTTATTGTGTCCAAGCTCCAAGCTGTTGCTAAAGCTTTACGGGACTGGAGTACTTCAAAATACAAGAATGGTCATCTTAGAATTAACTCACTGCATCAACAATTGACCGATATCACCAACACCTCGCACCACAACAGCAATGACGTTCTTGCTGCCTCTGCTATACGTGACGAAATCAAGCTTATTTGGCAAAGAGAGGAGCAATATTGGGCCATGCGATCTAGAATTAACTGGCTGCACTGGGGGGATAAGAACACGAAATTCTTTCACGCCTCAACTATTCAACGGCGTCAAAGAAACAGGATCACAGTGATCCGGAATGAAATTCATGAATGGGTGCGAGATCCTGATACTTTGTAAGAGATGACGCGTTCCTATTTCTCGCACTTATATACTTCCGTGGGGTCACGTGCCTATGGTCCGGTGTTGGATCGATGTCCACAGATTGTCACTCCAGATATGAATTCACAGCTCACTGCCCTAGTCACGCTGGATGAGGTGCGTTAGGCGACTTTTCAACTGGGGATATCTAAAGCTCCCGGCCCGGACGGCTTAAGTGGACTGTTCTATCAAGTGCACTGGGAAATTATCAAGGATGATCTTTATCAGTTAGTGGCTGACTTTTTTCAATCAGGTAACTTACCTAGCCATCTTAATCGTACTATCATTGCTCTGATACCTAAGACTCCTCACCCTGAGACACTTGATCAATATCGGCCCATTAGTCTTTGTAACTATGTATATAAGATCATTTCGAAAGTCCTTGCAAATAGACTGAAACCTTGGCTACCTCAGCTTATAGCCAAAGAACAGGCAGCTTTTGTAAGTGGGCGACAGATCCAAGACAACATTATGCTTGTCCAGGAAGTCATGCACCAATTTAAAGCAAGAAAATGGAGGCGGAGGTATAAAATCTTATTGAAAACTGACATGCACAAAGCTTATGATAGGGTGGAATGGGATTTCTTAAGAGACTATTTGATTAAGATTGGCTTTCATCATCAATGGGTTCGCTGGATCATGGAATGTATCACTACCCCAACCTTCAGTGTGCGATTTAATGGTGAGCTCCTACCCTATATCAAGCCTACGAGAGGACTGCGCCAAGGTGATCCGCTTTCTCCTTATCTCTTTGTGTTAGTGGCTGATGTATTATCTACCTTAATTGCCCAAGCTGTTGCAAGTGGCCATCTGAGAGGTATCAAACTTGCCAGATCCTGTCCAACCCTCACCCACTTACTGTTTGCTGATGACTCAGTCTTTTTTCTGGATGGTACTATATCTGAGTGTCAGAAATGGCTGATTTGTTAAATCAATATGCTTTGGCAACTGGTCAGACCATCAACAGGAATAAATCAGGCTTAATCTGCAGTAAGTACTGTCCGACACTTTTGCAGGAAAATCTAGCGAGTGAACTCCGAGTTCCTCTTTTACAAAGGTATGGTAAGTATCTGGGTATTCCGTCCGATTGGGGACGATCGAAAAGAGATATGTTCTCTTGGATCTTGGCAAGGGCCACGGCTAAAATGGAAGGGTGGAAAGAACGCCTCTTTTCAAAAGGGGGGAAAGATGTCCTAATTAAATCTGTGGTGCAGGCTATTCCACAATATGCAATGTCAGTCTTTAAACTGCCGCTCTCTATTTGTCAGGGTCTTGAACGGCGCATATCTAGCTTCTGGTGGAAGACTGATGTTAGTAGACGAGGGGTATACTAGCAGAAGTGGGCCGATTTAAAATCAAGCAAACATAGTGGTGGTCTGGGTTTCAGAGACCTTATGGCATTCAATGATGCACTACTGGGTAAGCAAGCCTGGAGATTAATTCAAAGTCCGGATTCCTTATGGGGCCAAGTGTTTAAAGGACTCTATTTCCCACATACATCTTTTTTACATGATGTACCTGGGTATTGCCCCTCTTGGGGATGGCGCAGTCTCCTTATAGGCCGAGAAGCTATTCGACCGAACTTATGTTGGTCGGTGGGTGATGGTCAGAATATTCATATCCGTAGGGATCGCTGGTTATCTATTGGCCCTTTGACGGGACCCCCTGCACGGACTGAACCAGAATTGGTGGCTAATCTTATTGATCATGCTCACCAATGTTGGAAGGTTCCCCTCATACAATAGCATTTTGAAGAACATATTGCGGATCAGATCCTGAACATCCCCATAAGGCCAGCACATACTTCGGACAAGCTCATATGGACAGCAACAAAGAGTGGCACACATTCGGTCAAAAGCAATTATCACATCCTGCTCACTAACACATCACACGGCAGTAACCACACAAACAGTCAGCATAGAAAGCTATGGACGCGAGTTTGGACGATGCACACGGAGCCAAAAATCAGACATTTCTTCTGGTCAGTGTATCATAACTCCCTAGCAACTAAAGACAACCTCTTCAAGCGACATATAATTCCAGATTCTATCTGTCCTCTCTGTGCTCAACAATCCCGCGAAACACTTGAACATCTATTTTTTCACTGTTCTTGGACAACGGCGATTTGGCAGCACTCAGATCTGCGCAGCCTTGGAATAGCGACTCCAGTAACTAACATCACTACATGGATCACTGAACAGGTTGGACGCAGGAATAACGTACCTGGGCTTGAGCTTTTTGCGCATGTTTTGTGGTATATATGGCGGGGCCGCAATAATTTTGTTTTTCGACATCAGCGGCCGCAGGCCAACCTTGTTGTTGCGGATGCGTTGGTACAAACGCGAAGCCTGCTCAGTTCCTCTCCTACTGGACAGCGACGGAACTCCCCTATCATTCGGACTGATTTCCTATGGCACCCCCCTGATCGCGGAACCCTGAAGTGTAATATAGATGGGGCTTATCAGGTTGGCAGTAGAACGGGATCAATGGCGTGCATTACCAGAGATTTCAGAGGCCGACTTACTGATGTGTACACGGAGGGTTTTCCGGCGAATTCCGCACTGCAATCTGAGGTGCAGGCTCTCAGCATCGCTATCCGGCGTATGGTGATGCAGGGGCTTCAGTCCACATGCTTGGAGATCGAGTCCGACTGCTGGAATATGGTCGACATCTTGAATCATGATACGCCACCGCCATGGGAGGAACGGCCACTCTTTGCCGAAGCAAGGTCGCTGCTCTCTGCTAACCCTACCTTCCGACTCACCTTCTGCAAGAGAGAAGCTAACGCAGTGGCTGACTGGGCCGCCAAAGCCCATGGCCGTTTGGATCAATCCCGCAACTGGAACTTTTTTCCCCCTTTCTTCCTTTTGGATATTGTAAATGCAGACGCAGTTGCAAGTGGGTGTAACCTTTTACCCGTTTAATTCACTAGTTACCTTTCGACCAAAAAAAGTAAAAGAGAAAAAAAGAAGAAGAGAAAATTCTACTCCTTATAATCATCCCACTTTTGTAGAGATCAGCCGAAAAGAAGAAGAAAAAACTATGAAAGGATCCGAAGGGATTAGTTAGGAAAATTTTCTTCTCCTCCTTTCTCTTCTCCCCATTAGAAAAAGTAACTAATTTATCTCTTTGATTTCTCATTCCTTCTCTTTCAATCTTTTCGATCCTACATCGAGTAAAAGAGTGAAAAAAATTTCTGGAAAAAGAGGCAGCCTAGCATTCTTTTTTTTGGAGGAGTAAGCAGTATAATATTACACAAAGGAAAGCATCATGAGTACGTCTTATCATCTTAATCCAAAATGTACTTCTCCGCTGAATTTATATAATTATGCTTTTAATCGTCCGGAAAACAGAAAAGCAAGCGGATTTCAAACCCACACTCTTACCCTTTGTTCTTGAAGTCCAATCCTCTCAATTCTGCGACCTTGTTTTCCTGGGTCTTCGGTATATTCTTCTGTTTTTAGACTCGGCCCCTTGTTTTCTTTTCTTTGAGAATGAAGTAGCAACTCTCGCGAAATGTCGAGTTCTCTCTACCTTCTGGGTAGTTTTCAGCTTGCCTAACCTCATCCCGCACCACTTCTCTTGTTTTCTTCACCATTCCATCCTAATAATCCTCAATTCTCCTCTGGAATTCGCCACCTCTTCTTGCTATTTCGCTCTCAAACCCTTCGATCCTTCTTCTCTATCCAGTATCCTCATCATGCAAGTACCCTTCTCTTCCCATCGCATCTCCTCCCCTTCATGCATGTAATTTTCCTTCATTCTCGCATTTCATCCTCTCGAATTCTAGCCTCCATCTCCATCGGACATTGCACGCCCTTCTCCACTAGCTCCAATGGCCCAGTTTCACTCGCTGGAAGACGCTCGAGTCGCAGCTCTCTGTCACCGCCTTGGCCGACTCTGGCCGAACCAAGAAGTTGAAGTATGGGATGATGCGGTTTCGCCGGAGACACTACACGATTGCGAGCTTTCATTAATGGGTAAAATTCTGTCCAACCCCACTATCAATTTTCAAGCCTTTCAGACCACCTTAAAGAAAGCTTGGCGCACTGAACACGTCACAATTTCTCCACGAGAAGCAGGACTATATGTCTTTAAATTCAAGTCTGTAGAGGAAAAGCAGAGAATACTAGATAATAGCCCTTGGCTGTTTGCAAATCACCTGGTGATGGTGAAACCCTGGCTGCCCAATACCCCTCTGCACTGCTACGACTTTTCGACTTGTGCCTTTTGGGTGCAAATTTATGGCCTTCCCCTAGAAAGATGCACAGAAGGCATGGTTAGCAAAGCAGTCCGCAACCTTGGTCAAGTGCAGACCGTGAAAATTGAAAACAGAGACAATTCCCCAGTCAAATCCATTAGGGCACGAGTAGAATTGCAACTCAATGAGCCTCTGAAATCAGGCAAACTCATCAACATAGGCAAAACATATGGATCGAATTTCGGTATGAACGTCTCTCCCATTTTTGCTACTCCTGTGGCATCTTAGGCCATTATGCTATGCACTGTAAAACTATTCCGTATGATGCTGCCAAGATGGATGATCAAGCTAACTTGTATTATGGGCAGTGGTTAAGAGCCGAAGTCAAAGAGCATAGTCCTTTTTGGACTGCCCTTTATGAACCACATTCCACTCCACAAGAGACTGATGAGATTGTACCAGAAACCCAACCAACTACACCTCTCCCAATAACGGCTGCACCTCAACCCCACCACTATCAACCCCCTCATCCACATTCCCCACCGCAACTCCAAACCCTTCCTGATCTAAAACAAAAATCCCCTGCTGACGAGTCCTCCCTTTCCAAAAAGCTTAAGAGTCCTAGATCCTCTTCTAAGGCCAGCCCGCTCAAGAAACCTAAACGATACAGTCCATATGACTCTACCTCAAAGGTCACTGATCTACTCGATGAATCTAAACTCATGGAAACCCTTATCTTCACAGTCAGGGGAGCTGAGAACTGGGCTCAGGTGGCATGCCCAAAAATGCCACCACCTGACAAATGAGGCTCATCTGCTGGAATTGTCAGGGGCTGGGCAATCCCCTGACAATTCAAGCCTTAAAGGCCCTAGTGGCCAAAGAAAGGCCCCATATTATTTTTTTGATGGAAACCAAAAACTCAGAACTGTTTATCCAGCATGTACAGAGGAAGCTGAAGTTCTCTAGTTTGTATGTGGTGAATCCTATGGGTTTGGCTGGAGGCTTGGTACTTTTTTAGAATGACCAGGAGGTTTCTATAACGGTAGAACGTGCTAACACTCATTTCATTGACACAATTTGCACCGATACTCATTCTGTAACAACCATGCGACTCACTTGTTTACATGCTCCTTCCATATATTATCAAAGACAGCAGCTATGGGCAGAAATCAGACACATCATGACTTATAATACTTTTCCATGGGCATGCATCGGAGATTTCAATGACATACTTCATCATTGGGAAAAGGAAGGCAGGAAACCTGTGGACTCTTTTAGATTACATTCCTTTCGAGAGTTTGTCAATGATTGCCTGTTTATGGATCTTCCAAGTAAAGGTTGCTTTTATACATGGGCGAACAATAGAGATAGGGATGATGCTATTAAAGAACGACTTGATAGGGCGTTGTGTAGGGGTGAGCACGGTTCCCGGGTAGAACCGGGAACCGGAGAACCGAATCGGAGGGTCAGGTTCGGTTCCCGGTTCCAAAGACACCGGTTCCGGTTCCCGGTTCCCTTTTTTTGGGAACCGGCATTCCCGGTTCCGGTTCCGGTTCCCGTTCCCATAGGAACCGGAACCGGAACCGGAACCGGTCATAATTCTAAAAAAAAAACCCTAGCTTCCCCCACATGATTTTCCCCCTCTGCGATTCTTTCCCCCCTTCCTCTTTCTTTTCTCCACTTTTCACTCCTCACGTCACTTCTTGCCCCCCCTCCCCCCCAACTTTTTTCTTTTCTTCTCTCTCTCTTCTCTTTCCCCCTCTCTCTCGGCCGAAACC
Source organism: Eucalyptus pauciflora (assembly GCA_007663325.1). Lineage (NCBI taxonomy): Eukaryota > Viridiplantae > Streptophyta > Magnoliopsida > Myrtales > Myrtaceae > Eucalyptus > Eucalyptus pauciflora. The sequence continues at coordinate 36,726 of VMYD01000239.1, forward strand.
CCACCCCTTCTTCTTCTTCTTCTTCTTCCTTCTTCTTCCTCTTGCTGGCTGCTGCTTCACCCACCACCACACCGCCGCCCCACGCCCTACTCACCACCATCTCTTGGCCATCGAACCACCACCACCCACCGACGAGCCGTCTCGCCGTTGAGCCCGACGAGCTGTCGCACCGTCCGCGTTACCCCTCGCCACCGTGAGCCGCCGCCGCCGTCTCCAAGCCACCATCACCACCTCTTGCCGCCGCTCGCTCGGCCGTCCGGGCCGTCGTTGCTTCGAACCGCCACTGCCTCCACCAGAACCGAGCTCTTCCCCCCTTGGCCGTGGGTTGAGCTGCGACCGCCGCCATCTTCGCCGCACCGTCCGTGCCGCCGTTGGTGCCGTGAGACTCGTGTCTTCGTCGCCGTCGCCGTCGCCGCGTGCTCGCCGTCACCGGACCTCCCTCGAAGATCGATCTGGCCACGAACGATTCGATGGCGAAGTGCCGGTGGCCGGGCTTCGCGAACCTCGCTCGCGGCTCGATGAATCGGATGGCCTCGTCGAGGTTCCAGTTTGCCGCCTCCATCTCGCGAGCATGGCTTTCGCGAAGTGCCTCACGGATCGTAAGGTGTAGTGGAGGACTTGGGCGAAGTGGGTCGGGCTCAACGACGCGAGCTTGAAGCCGTCGAACAGGGGCGAGACGCCGCTCTTGTTGAGCTTCTTCTCCGACGACCGGTTCTCGGAGACAAGCTCGTCGAGCTTCCTTCTCAGCGCGGAGATCTCCGACTCCTTGCGCTCCGCCTCGGCCTCCATCTTCTTCACCGTGATCTCATACATCCTCATGAGGCTTTGCTGCTCCTGAATCTTTGCCAACATCAGCGTCACCTGTGGGGAGAGGTCGAGCTCCTTCTTGAGGAACTTAGATTACGTTAATTCCGACACTGGAAGAGATGAATTTAATATCATGCGTAAGGCTGAGCAAGGGTGTGAAAGACTAGATAAATGAACCTTCTTGTTTCTTCTTGACACGTGGATAATATCTGTTTTTTAGCATTTAAAGAATCGTTTGCCTTTAGGAGGGGCTGTTTATGATGTGCGATTGGTGCATATCGTTTGTTAAGTTGTTCATATGGGTGGTGGGTTGTGGAAGTTTTGCTTAAATTGGTATTAGCAAGGGAAACACCATTATTTGTATAGGAAGTTGAGGATATACTGCTGCTGGTTGTGTCTTGAAATAACCAAATCTATACTTCAAAAGCATTAGAAGTGACAGTGTCCTTTAGTGCTCTTTGCTAAGCACAGAAGCCAAGAACAGATGAGCTTGGATATATGGTAGCATGATCTTGTTTTTCTGTCACCCTGTATCGTAAGGCTAATGTAGATACCCCTGGGAAGAAAATGGGGAGACATATCCGCTTCTTTCTTTTATATCAGTTCATTCTTTCATTAATTTTTCAAAACTTTTAGATATGGCTATTGGTAAATGCTGTCCTAACTCGCATGCCGACTTAAATTGACCCAACTCCGTATTCTCTGTTATTTCATTTCTTCCTTCTTTTTTCACTTCTGTTCAGCTATTGTTTTCATGCTCCAACAACTGCCAACACCTTTAAAGTTTCTGCTGACATTGAATCACCAAATTATACATTAGACAATGAAGAACTATGAATTTAGTTGTCTATTCGAATGTAAAAGATTCACATTGCTTTGTATTGGCAGGTACCGAAAAATGGAGGGCCAACTATTGAATTATTTCGGCTTTCGGATATTTGCGCTCATTACAAAAATGAAAAAAAAAAAAAAAAAAGTTGGAACTTGGAACGACCCCGGGACGGGTAGGTTTCAGGTTCCAAAAATTGAGGAACCTGTACCCGAGGGTAGGTTCCAGGTTCCAGACGGAACCGAACCGGAACCGGGAACCGCTCACCCCTAGCGTTGTGTACAACTAAATGGAGATTAACTTACCCAGAGGCTGAAGTCTTAGCTTTTCCTGCTATAGCCTCCGATCATAGCCCTCTTCTCTTACTTATAGAACCCACTCCTGCAAGGCGAAAGAAAACTTTTACCTTTGAGGCTTTTTGGATTCAGCACCAAGATTGCAGACTGATCATTAGCAACGCCTGGGCCTCCCCCTCCCCCCGCTCTCAATCTTTGGAAAACAAATTTCAACGTACTGCCTCAGCCCTTGCCAAATGGAGTAAAAACCTGTTCAGCCATGGTCAACAGCACATTTGCCTGTTACAACAACAGATCCAAGACCATATCAATCAATCAGCTCGTCCGTATGACAAAACACTTATATCCAGCCTACAACAAGGAATTCATCAAATATGGCAGCGAGAGGAAACATATTGGGCCATGCGATCGAGAATTCAATGGATTCGGGAAGGGGATAAGAACACTAAGTTCTTTCATGCAACAACTATTCAATGCAGACAAAGGAATAAAATCAGCATGTTAAAGGATGACAACCTTGTTTGGATCCGCGATCCCATTCAGATCAAGAACACTATGCAATCATATTTTCAAAATCTTTATAGCTCGACTGGTCATCGGATTTATCTGCCTGTTCTTATGCAATGCCCCCCTGTTATTACAGCTGATATGAATACTAGTTTAATAGCTGACGTGACCAGAAATGAAGTTCAGCAAGCTGTTTTTCAGCTCGGCGCCACAAAAGCCCCCGGACCTGATGGTTTCAATGGCTTATTCTACCATAAACATTGGGATATCATTCACGAAGATGTGTTCACCTTTGTCAAGACTTTTTTTGATTCAGGAGTGCTGCCCCCTACTTTCAACAGAACTCTCATTACTCTTATACCGAAGATCCCACAACCAGAACGGTTAGAACATTATCGTCCCATTAGCCTATGTAATTTCATGTACAAAATCGTCTCCAAGGTATTGGCTAACCGTTTAAAGCAGTGGCTTCCAGCATTAATTACAACCGAACAAAGTGCATATGTAACAGGCAGACAAATTCAAGACAACATCCTCATTGTGCAGGAAGTCTTACATCATTTAAAAACCCGAAAAAGAACCAAACACTTTCAAGCGGTCTTAAAATTAGACATGCAGAAAGCTTATGATCGGGTTGAGTGGGATTTTCTTGCTGACTATCTTAAATGCTTAGGGTTTCATGACAAATGGGTCAGGTTGGTGATGCAGTGTGTCACCACGGTCTCTTACAGTATTAAGTTTAATGGAGACTCATTGCCATACTTTCATTCTACCCGGGGTTCAAGGCAAGGAAATCCCCTATCCCCATATTTGTTCATCCTCTTGGCCAACCTTTTATCCACTCTTATTCATGCAGCTGTCCACTCTGGCACTCTCAAAGGAATTACCCTCAATAGGTACTACCCTACTCTTTCCCATCTTTTCTTTGCGGACGATGCAATATTTTTCTTGCATGGCACTACTCTAGAGGCTCAAAATTTGTCCAATCTTTTACAACAATACTGTGTAGCAACTGGTCAGGCCATCAACAGGAACAAATCTGGTTTATACTGCAGTCGAGGCTGTCCTTTTACTTTACAACAGAATCTTGCAGCAGCAATTCGGGTTCCTCTTATCGACAAGATTGGCAAGTATTTGGGCGTCCCCTCCGATTGGGGAGTGTCAAAAAAGGATATGTTTGCTTGGCTATTGGATCGTGTTAACACTAAACTGGAAGGCTGGAAAGAACAATTTATTTCAAAAGGGGGGAAAGAAATTTTGTTAAAGACGGCGGTTCAAGCACTCCCACAATATGCCATGACCATATTTAAAATCCCTACTTCCATCTGTCTGTCTATTGAGCGGAGAATCGCCAAATTTTGGTGGCAAACTAACAATACCAGATCTGGAATACATTGGCGCGCATGGGAGTCTCTCAAGACAAAGAAGCTAGAAGGCGGTCTCGGCTTTCGGGATCTTCTTACCCTAAATAGAGCCCTATTAGGCAAGTAAGCCTGGTGACTTTTCCAGAATCCATCATCACTATGGGGTAAACTATTTAAGGGTCTCTATTATCCTTCTACTAGTTTTTGGCACGCAGGTAACATATCTTATTCCTCTTGGGGATGGAAAAGTTTACTTATAGGGAGAGATGCAATCATTCATAAGCTCCAGTGGTCTGTCGGAGATGGCAAAACGATCAATATCCGCGAAGACAATTGGCTATCCGGTGGAGTTATTGGCGGACCAGCACCTCAAGCTGAACCAACAACCGTTGCTGCTTTTATATGTCCTATCGGGCGAACTTGGAATATCCTTCTGCTACAGCAACACTTTGATCAGAATAGGGTTGATGAGATCAGCCATATCCCGTTAGGTCACACTCCAACCACAGACCACCTTATTTGGACGGGCACAGCATCCGGCAACTTTTCAGTTAAATCAGCCTACCACATCCTTAGACAATCCAATCACCCCAACAACTCCAACACGGCATCCTCCTCTTACCAACCATCACCCCACTTATGGCGCAATATCTGGAAGCTACAAACCCCTCCTCGCATTCGAGTGTTCGTCTGGTCATTGTGTCATAATGCCCTTCCCACTAAAGCGAACCTATTCCGGCGACATATCCTACAGGATCCACTCTGTTCTTTATGTTCTATGCACACACCAGAAACTATTGAGCACATCTTACTTCATTGCCCATGGACACAGTTGATATGGTCTCACCCAAGCATACATATTGATCATCTAGCATTCAGGGGACATTGAATAGACGCATGGCTAGAGGACATTTTTGCTAATCAGTCTGACTTACCTTCGCACGAGCTTGTCGCTTCTGTTCTCTGGCAGTTATGGAAGGCGCGGAACCACTTCATCTTTCAGCATCAACGGACAGATCCTGATCAACTGGTAGCTCGGGCGATTGTTGAAGCATCTTCGCACAGTCGCCTCTCACAATACTTGCATCCAACGGATCCAGACCTGCTCAGCCCTAATCGAATCTGGACTCCCCCCGCTCCCCACGAAATTAAGGCCAATATTGATGGGGCTTTCTTCTCAACTGAACACCCAAGTGCAATCGCGTGCCTTCTTCACGACAGTATGGCCGTCTTGCTCGATGGATTCGCCGGTATCGTTCCAGCCCATTCCCCCCTGCAATGCGAACTCCAGGCTTTTATCTCCACTCTTACATACCTGCTCGAACAAGGAAAGGAAGAGCATAACCTGATTGTTGAGTCTGATTGCTTGCAACCGGTGGAAATCTTCAATGATCGCCGTTCAACACCATGGGAGGTTCGGTCGCTTGTTTCTGATGCTGTGGCGCTACGCTCGTCCTTCCCTCTCCTGCGCATCCAACACTGCCGGCGAGAGGCCAATGCAGCAGCTGATTGGGCCGCAAAGGCCCGGGCCCGTTCTTCACTTCCTCCCTCTTGGGCTTCAACCATTCCTCCAGAGTTGTTGACCCTTCTATGTATAGACGCTCTTTTCAATAGGCTGTAATTTTCACCCTCCTTGATCAATTCGAAAGCCTCACTGTTTATGACCCAAAAAAAAATTATGCGACCTTGGTCAGAGCCTTCTTCCACTACGGAACCTCGTGGCCGAACTTCTCCTCGTGCTTCCCCAGAGCATCGAGGTACAATTTAGTTTCGAGCTTCACATCCTCAGGATCCACATCAAAGAAAATAGGTAGGATCATTTTATCTTTTGCTTTGCTCCAACAATCCACCATGTGGGTGAGCTCACGAAGACACCACCTACTGAATGCGTAGTTCTTAGAGAATATGGGCACGTATATTTTGGAGGATTTGATGGTATGCAAAAGCTTGTCTCCAATCTTTTCACCCTGTCGGATGTCTTCGTTGTCTCTGAAGACACGAATCCCAGCTTTAACTAGGGCGTGATAGAGAGAATCGGTGAAGTTGTAGCGGGTGTTGAGGCCTCTGAAACTCAAGAACACCTCGAATTCGGCCCCCGAGGACGAATCGCCGTCGTCTATGGAGGCAGACGCTGTCGATGGGCCGGGTGAGCCCCACTTTCTCTTCATCCTTCTGGAGCTCAAAATCTTGACTGGATGTGATCTGAGCGAGATGTAGAGTCGTCTTTCTGAATCTGATCTGGGATTCCTCGAGAGGAAATAGCGAATCGCCAGAGGCAGGAGAATGCCAATGCGCTTTCGCCTGTAATTTCGCGGATATGTCCGCTTTTGTGTCGGCACAGAAAGGGAAAAAGAAGAGTGACGACTTGGACGAGTAAAGCCAATGAAAGTCTTCCGGAGTGGCGGGGTCCAACCTTATCAGCTCGAGCGGTGTGTTCGCTGTCGAGGTGTACGTGGAGAGGATTGGACGAAGCAGCTCTGATCCGGGGTTTATCTGTGTCGATCAGTAATTTGAAAGGAAAATAACATAAATAGTATCTGAACATTAGTTTGAACATTAGTTCTGAAATATTAGCAAGTGTTCCATGTAATCCCAAAATTATATGAAAATATTTAATGTTATATTGTAATTAATTCAACTAGATGGAACATGTTGATGTGGCTTTTAATTCATTAATTTTGAATGATGGATAGTGAAAAAAGTTAACATGTGAATTCTCCAATTAGGATATACATCTTAAATGAAGATATAACAATCAAACTCAGTCATCAAATAATGATAAACATGTTAACACCTCATCTTTTTTCCTTTCTAAAGTAGATGGATAAAAATTGTAGCTCATCATTTTTAAAAATCCAACTTAGTGTAACATAATCTACGTCATCAAATAATGTTTGCTTTGTCTCGAGATAAGGGTTATATTGAATATTTAAAAATAATTCAGGGATCGTATTGAAAAAATTAAAAATTCAGGGACGATGGGATCTATTGTATCATTCTCCCGAGTTTAAAATGAGGAAAAGATCATTAAAAGTGTTATGAGTTTCTAAAGCTCATTTCATTGCCAAAACATTTCAAGTGATCACTCTAATACCGTTTTGGTAACAAAAAATAAATTATTTACATTTATCTAGGCAATCAAGGCAGCTTTCACTTTTTAAGAACATTGCCTTTCTGTATGAGAATGGATCGGGTTTCTACTCAGATGGAATGCATAACTGGTTGGTGTGAACCGCAATGTAAGAATGTCCTAGTCATATGAACAACCACAGCATCAGTGTTTGAACGATTGGATTTAATACGTTCTCTCTTAGAAATAGGTACAAGTACTTTCATATTTCCCCAGCGTCTCCTTATGAGACGGTTTTCAAAGGCGTTGTTGGGCATAGGCGAGCTGGGTAGCTTCCTGACTGAACCAAGTAGAATCCTTGATTAACATAGAAGACGATGACAATCTTCCTGAGTATCGAATATGTGTGTTGCAGATGCAAGAAGAGAAATGACTTACTTCAACTCAACGATGGAGAGTGTTGTTCACAAGGAATCCTCGCAGAGCATGTGTATCCTGAAATTAGGCCATGAACAAATCGATTAAAGGAATCCGATATCTGCCGGTAGACCTATAATGTGCAAGAATAGTTTGTTGGCACTGTATAGTGACTGGCTTTCAGTTTCAGACACTTGAACAAGACAACGCACAGAAGAATTTATCAGATTTTTCAACAACACAAAGAAATTTCAAATTTTGGTGATATGGGGAATTGATCTACGAAGCACCGAGCCCCAACTCCAGGCTCGAGCACATCGGCTAATTTGCTGACACCATGATAATCAACAACAGTTCCGTTGATCGTCAAATTACATGAAAACTAATTTGTATAAGACGAATAGCCCAATTAAAAATTGTAACATCCATCAGACATAGTTACATCAAAATCAAGAAAAAAAAGCCACCATTTTACTGCATCAAACCAATATATCTCCACATCAAACTTTCAACATTTTGAGATCTCCAATAGAACAAAGTAATCATATGATTCCGGTGCTATTCAAATTCAATTCAAGTAATGATTTCAATTTTCCAATGGTTTGGGCCTTTTACAGTAAATTTCGCAAAATATACTGGCAATTTGGTAATTTTGGTTTGATTTAGAGAATTCCAAATTATAACATAACAGTCTCACCCCTTCTAAGGAATACTGATGTTGGATGAGATCGAGTTGACTTAGGTAGAAATGCAGAAATTTTGTCTTTCCGGGAAAATGGGCGGAAAGTGTGATCATTCGTTATGTGAAAAGAAAATCAGTAGATGGGCTTTTACCATACAAGGATTGAGACAAAATAAATCCTTGTTCTCTTTTTGTCGAATGGAGATATATTTGGGAGACGGGAGTATAGGCCTGCCGGCCTGCCATTCACATTAGAATAAATGGAGTGAATTGCTAATATACTCTTTTTCTTTCTTTTCTTAAAAAAATTACTTGTCCATCTATGCATTGTGGAATTTTGGATTTAGGTAGTTTTGGAGTAAATTTCATTAAAAAAAGAACAAAGGCGATTTAGTCAATTTCGATAAGAATCCCAATCCACCATAAGAGACTCACACTTTTTAAAGAATGAGTAAAGATTGCACGTGCATTGCTCGGGATAAATAATATATAGATTATTCAAAACTTAAGTAGTTTGGTGTGGTTTGTTGTACGTGCATTTTAAAGCGACATGATTAACAACCGCAATCAAAGAGTATTACCAAGTAAAACTTAATTAATAAAATTTACAAAAAAATTGCTCACATATATGTTAAGGGTATCAAGCTCCGCTGATGAATAGTGCGAAGCATGTTAGGTGTGAAACTCCAACAAGTTTGTCTATTTGCTGAAATCTACGTAATATAGTCAAGTAAAAACAAGGTAGGAAATAAAATCAAAGTAAACGTGGTTGGCTTAGAGATGAACCCTCAATTGTTTAGTTCGGTTGTTCAGTTCAATTGTTCAACCCTAAATGTGCGTTTGGTTCAGCATTCCCAATGGGCTTTCAGCCTCCAAAACCCCCTTGGAAAATGCTGGACTGTTTAGCAATTATTTTGAAGTAGCTTTCAAGTGAAAGCCACCATTGGGAAGGCTGAAAGCCCAATACTAGTAGGAACTAGCTTTGAGCTTTCAGCATTTGATCAAATGCTAAAAATTATTTTTTTCTTCCAAAAGTATCCTCACTCATTCTTCAAATTTCTGATTTTGCCCTTGTTATTATTTTTTTAAATGCCAAAATAATGCTAAAAAATCCAATAATATATATAAATGCTAAAAAAATTAAATATATTTGGGTCTTTTTAAAAAAATATTTATATATTTGATTTTTTTAGCATTATTGTCAAAATTTATATCCAAAAAGTTGCATGCGTTATTTTTTTTCAATTTTAAACAAATAAAAATTAAAAAATTCCTACGAAGGGTTTGGTCTTTTAAAAAAAAAATTATATATATGTATTTGATTTCTTAGCATTATTTTCAAAATAATATTTAAAAAGTTGCATACATTATTATTTCAAATTTTAAAAAATAAAATTGAAAAATTCCGACGAAGGATTTAGTCCTTTTTTAAAAAATATATATGTATTTAATTTTTTTAGTATTATTGTCAAAATTTATATTTAAAAAGTTGATATTGGAATGTGCCTATTGCGGAATACTGATTACGCTCTTCCGATTTTATTCATTACCCATTCTTTGACCCAAAATGGCCAGTCTTCATTTTATTTTTCTAGTTTCAGGCCAGGCCAGAATTTGAGGCTTCCCGTGGTGAAATATGTTAGTGGAGAGAAAAACTTACTCTTAAGTTCAGGGTCAAGTTAAAAAGAATGGCTCAAAACACGTAAAAACAAAATGGATTTTTCATGCTGAAAATGGCCTCAAACACCCTCAGAAATCTTATACGGGGAAGTAGGCGTTTCGATCAAATCTCTAGAACCAATGAAACAGCGCAATATTCGAACTTCTTAAATTTAAATTATGTTTGCAATACTAGTGAAAGGCTATCCGAAGATCAAGGATTGACTTTTTTGTTTTTATAGATAGCCACATTTCTTATGCAAGTGATAACCTTGTGTCAAATTTCTAAGATGAATTCTATTTAAAATTTATGGGAAGATCGATTTTGACCAAAGTAGTTTTATGAGCTCTTAATCTTAACTTCATAGAGCTCGGTCCTGTCCCCGTGGAAAGTGGTAGTAAAATGTCACTTAAGCTGAATATTCATCACATTTGCTGCCACAACGGCTGTTTTAATGGCACAGCAAACACATCTCTGAAACGCTCATAAGAGAGGGAAAAAACACAAGAAAGCAAAAGAAAGGAGCTTAGTAATGGCAGCAGCACATGATCGACAACCTGCTTGTTTCTTTATCTCCGCAATCAAGTCTTTTGAAGCTCGCGATCGACAATCACGTCTTGTTTCTTTATCTCTGTACAAGAATAAATCAGGGTTCCGATCAGATGGCATGCACGATTGAAAAGCGAAAATGGGTTTAAATTCTGTGTTCCATTGATTGAATTTTGGTTTCCTTTTTCTCTGGGAAACATAGGTGAAGTAATTTCATTCTCCCCACGTAATCCACACGGGAGAACTTTCAACAGCAATCGTCCGAACAAAGTACAGATGCTTGATTGACATTGATGGCGATTTTCTTGAGTACATCTGTATGTGTTGCAGATGCAAGAAGAGAAATTATTTACTTACTTCAGCTCAACCACGGCCAGCGTCGTCCAAAGATAATCCCTGAAGAGCGCGTTTATCCTGAAACAGGGCCATGAACAAATCGTATGATATCTGTCAGAACTGAAAGTGTAACAATTAGCTTCTTTGATACTGTATATAATGACTGGCTGTCAGTTTGAGATGACCTGAATATGGCAATGCGTAGAACACATTCTCAGAAATTTCAACTACACAAAGAAAGTTCAAACCATCGCGATTTGGGGAATTGGTCCATTATGTACCCAGCCCCGACTCCAGCGTTGAGCAAATTGGCTAATTTGCCAAAGTCTCGAAAATCAACTATAGCTCCATCGATCCCCAAATTACTCAAGAAAATTATTTTGTATAAGACAAATAACCAAATAAAAAAATATTAATCATAAGACGTAATTCCATCGGAATCAAGAAAATAATCACAATTTATCCCCAATCAAACTATAAAAGTTTCAACTTCTTTACATTACCAAAACACAAACAATTCTTTAATGATTTTCTCAAATAAGACTTCAACAATCCATTCTAATAAAGTTTTTAATATATTGCCAAACAGAATTTTAAAGGGAAATTACCCAAAAAGTGTTAAATTTATTGCAATTATGTTAATTCAATCATAAACCTTTTTTTATCATTTAAATCCTAAACATTTTGTGTTTATACCAATTCAATTCATCTGGAAAATTTTAGCCGGCTGATGCTGATGTAAATTTTTTAATAATATTTGAATAATTTATTGAATAATTTATTTCTTCTTTTCTCTCTTTTCTAGTAATTGACTCGAGGAAGAAAGAAAGGAAGAAGGAAAAGAAAAAAAGAAAGAGAAGGAAAAGAAAAAATAAATAAATAATAAGGGAAAGAAGAAACCAAAGAAAATTTTACCTACTGTTAGAGAACATGAGATGGTTCATTCTTTCTAGAGTTGGCCGTTGATATTGTCCCCCTATGACCATGAGTATCTTTCCATTTTTTGTAATTGCCAGAAAAGTCAGGTGAAATCCCGCATCCCGCAAACATCAATGAACATGTGTCTTGAAGTTGTAGAGCGGGTGAATTTGTCAGCGGACAATCATAAAGTTGCAATGTTCGCAACTTCTTTAACTCCGAAAGATCAGGCAACCTTTCTAGGGAGCCACATCTCCTAATGACCAATCTCTCTAGCGATTCCAATTTCTCCCCACCTTGAATCTCCATTAGCCTCGCGCAATCAGACACCTCCAAATATCGGAGCCCCTTTAGTTTGGACACCGACAGCCTCTCAAGAAAATGACTATCATACATAGTGAAATTAAAGAGTTTCTCCGAATGCCGTCCAAGCACATCTTCAAATTCAACCTCCCTCAGCCAACAATTAGGAAGACTCAGAATGGACAGGTTTGTCAAATTGGAAAAGAGTGAACTTTCCATTGGTGACTTGACATCGTATAGAACCAAACTTCCAAGATTGGACGGAAGCCTCACGAGAGATCGTGGGTCAATCAAAGTTATCTCAAGAGTCTGAAGCCGACAAAGAGCTGTTAAATTAATTGGAGGAAATGCGAAATCTTTCATTGCAAGAACCAAATCCTTCAAATTAGATAAGCCCTCAATCCACTTTATCTTTGGAGCTCCTCTAATGAATTTTGAAATCCGAGTGAAGCTCAACATTCTAAGTTCGACTAAGCTAGTTAGGTATGACAAGTCCAAGTCAATGATTGTCCACAATAATTGAGATGGGAACTCTAACTTTATCAAACTTGCCGGGAGCTCTGGCAAATGTTCAAGTTCATGACATAAACTCAAATCAAGTGTATGGAGATGAGAAAGCTGATTCATAGTCACCGGCAATGTCCTAATGTTGCTCAATGATAGATTTAGTACCCTCAAAAACGAAAGACACCCAATTTCACTTGGTATATCTCCCTTCAAATTTCGACAACCTAGGGCTTCTAACACTTTAAGATTCTCCAGCATCCCTATGGTTTTTGGTAGCTCTCCTATCTCACTAAAGCTCAAAAGTAAAATCTCCAACTCTTTGAGATTCCCAATAGAAGCTGGTAATTCTGTGATACTTGTTTCCCGCAAATCTAGCTCACGCAAGGACTCTAGTCCACCCATTTGGTCTGGTAGCTTCTCTATCCGAGTCTTGATAAGATTCATCTTCCTCAACATTTTAAGATCTCCAATAGAGTGAGGTAATCTTGTCATTTCTGTGCCTCCCAATTCCAATTCAAGTAGTGATTTCAATTTTCCGATGGATTCTGGAAGTGGTCTAGGCATACGACAGCATTCTAAAGATAAATACTCCAAACATGTCATCTCTCCAAGGGAATGATGTAATTCTCGAACATGCATCCCTTTTATTTTTAGAGTTGATAGGGATTTTAGACCACCTAATACATAAGGCACAGCAAAAATTTCACAATCCTCACTGGGTGGATATTCTAATAAGCTGATTTCCAAGTGCTTTAGGCTTGCTAGTTTAGCAAGAGAACCATCAACTGCTAGCAAGGCTCCACAATGTTGAAGAACCAATTTCTTCAAATTGGAGCATTTCAAGAAGTTAGGAATCCTTTTGAAGCTTGGGCAACCAATGATTTGTATAACTTTCAAGTTCTCACTCACCTGGAAAAACAATCCAAGAATTAGCCAAGTCAATTAAGGCAAATGGGTAAGCCTGGTTATCAAGACAAATGCCACAAAGAGTAAACTATGTGGGATGATGTTGTACCAGGCATGGCTCCCACCCTGTCCAATCTTCCATCATGTTACTTTGGGAAAGCTCGAGCACGACTAATTTCTCGAGACATAAATTTATTGCGTTTAATTTAGAAGGGCAATGACTCCAAGAAAGCCATGTTAACTTGGAAAGAAGACTCTTAAAGTCCCCCACCAAGTTCCCACCCTCTAATTCCAAAAATTTCAGATTGGGCAGCTTTGAAAATTCTTCACTTGTGAAATTGTGCACTTTGGAGAGTCCTGTTAGTCTGAGTGCTATGATTTTGTCTGTCCCCTAGTGAGAGATAGGAAAGTATGAGCAAACATTTGAACTGGATGACAAGCATGGTGCTACAAGTCCAAGGAGATTGATTATGTTTAGTAATGAAGCAGAAATTATTGCTTAGTACATATCTAGATCAAGAAAAGAATAAAGAAAGAGTCAATGAAGTTAATCTGATTTGCTCGTACTGTCGAAAATAATTGTTCACTTCATATATGCATAATAATATTTCTAATCCATCAGTTCAAGAGAATTTCTCGCACAAGACGGAAACAGAGGATGTTACTATTACCGAGTAAAATAGTTTGACAGAAAATACTGCTTGCATATTTAATTTTTTTCGAAACAACGCAAAACCTGCAACGGTTTTGCAATCAAGAAAAAATTGCTAGACCAATTTCTATTCGTCTCTTGAGTTTATAACCCGATTGAAGACTATGCATCTATTACCTACTTGGTCTGGAGCATGTGGAAGCATGGTTTACTCTAAAGCATCTCTTTATTAAGTTTCGTATGAGTTCTATTACAACATGAGTACAGGAGATGAAAAATCGTACTCGTTTTAGGATTGTCAGTGGGTTCTATAGAATTAAGGATCAATGTACCAAACGATAGACCAAAAATACTACATCCATATATTTTAGGAAAGCGCTATGGGACTACACAGAAATGATCGCATATTCCAATTAATTACTAAATGAGAAATGATTATGTAACAGTCTTTAATGTATCGTGAGAAAAACAGGCTATTCTAGAAAATAAAAAAACAAATAGTAAATAATTATAAATTATTGTGGGATTCATTCATTCAAGAATTTATAGCTCACAACAAGCTATTATTCTCATAGGGGGTCGTTGACATTGTCTCCCTATAGAGTGATTTTGCTAATGATTTCCAACTTAGCAAAAAGGAATAAAATCAGCCTTGAAAAGCTTTGATAGCCCAAGAAGTCACAATCTACATCCGTTAATATATGATTTATTGAACAATTTTGCATTCAAACTAATTTTTTTAATTTTTGTTACAAATTACTTTCATGTCGTGAGCGTACTTATCAACACATTTTAGATATGATATTGATATGTAATGATATTACCATCAATGAACTATTGGAAAAACTATTTTCGTTTTCTTTACCAAAAGAGAAAATAAATTTACCTACAAGAAACTAACTTCACAACAGTTGTAAATGCATGGCCGATTTTTACTAGAAGAAAATAGGAAGGTGACTATAGCTTACCTCTTTCATCCGAACCACCTTAAAGGCAATCTCAGGCTCCCACAACCTACTACGTCTTCCAGGAACATCAATGTCTTCACGTTGAATAATTTCTCTTCCAAAATCTCTGAGTTGGTCATGCATCCGCAATCTATCATTTTTAATCTTTATGAAAGACATACGAGCAAGGACAAGAACTTCGATCTTTGGGAAATAGTTTGAAGCTTTCCACATATAGTATGGGTGGAGTCTTTTTTCTCCAATGAAGTAACATGCAATATCAAGAAAGATCTCTCTTTGATGAGGCTGTAACATGTCATAACTGATCATTAATCTATCGAAGACTTCTTGTTGGTGTACCAAAACTAATTTCTTTAGAGTGGCTTTCCAAACCTTTTTGCTTTTGCAAGAAAGTGAGGAACCGATAATCTCGAGAGCTAATGGAAGTCCACCTGTTTTACGAGTAATTTTGTGTGAGATATCATCATAGTCACATGGTGGGGAATCCATTCCAAAGGCATGTTTACTAAAAAGCTGAAGAGCATGAAAATAATTTAATTCTGTCATTTCATAGATTTTAAACTCTTCAGAATGTGCTTGGAAACTACTCTCTCCATCCTCCTCCTTGATTGATAAAAAGTTGATGTCTCTCGTTGTAACAATAATTTTGCTTCCTGGACCAAACCAATCACTCTTTCCTGCTAGTTTAGAGAGTTGTTCCCACTTATCCACATCATCAAGAACAAGAAGTATTTTCTTATCACGAAACCTTTTTTTAAGTATGTGAATCCCTGCATCAATAGAATCGTGGATCAATAGATCTCTGCGTTGGAGAATTTCTGATAGCAATTGCTTTTGTAAGTCAATGATTCTACCATGGTGTGTAGATTCGCGAACATTGAAGAGGAAGCTACTGCCTTGAAATTCAGTGGAAATCTGATTAAAAATAGCACTTGCGAGAGTTGTCTTACCGATACCACCCATTCCATGGATAACCAGATAATGTGCATTACGTGAACCTTTGTTTAACAAGTCTATGATAGCTTCCACACGATCATGAATCCCCACTAAATGATCAGGCAAATTTCTCCTTCTTTTCTTCAGCTTAGTGAAAACCTCGTCAATAATAGTGTCGATGATTCCACCTTGGCTGCCAAATTTACACAAGAGTGTGATAGCATGAAATAAATTACAAATAATAACTGTCAAGTTGAGGAATATTGTAGACACGACATTAGTGGGATTTTTGAATGGGTGAAAGAATTAGATCTACACTATATTTTGATGAGTGGTTCGGGAAAGGAAGACGAGGAAAAAAAAAACAGATTACCCGATTTACTGTGCTTGGTAGGAGTGATTAAAAGAATAAAAATAGGAGAAATTTTTTTTTTCTGTATAATTATCTCCATCTCACTTTTGGGGTGGTATGCAAAAATGAATTGACTACGAAAGGATCCAAAGGTATTAGTAGGAAAAAAAAAAAAACCTGTGCCAGTCCTTGCTCTTAACTCCATCGGAAAATTATCCAAGTTATCTCGCTATATTGTCTTTCCTCCTTTTGAATCTGTTCAATCCCCAATCGTGTAAAAGGGTAACAAAAGTTTCTAATACGATTTTCTGGAAAGTAAGGTAGTGTAGCATTCTTTTGGAGCAGTTAGAAGTATAATACAGAGAAAAGTATCATCAGTACCCATCATCATCTCAATCCAAAATATACTTCTCTAGTCAATATAAGTAATTATGCTTTTAATGAGAAAATGTAGATTCACAATCAACACTTACCCTTTGTCCTTCGTTGTCCATCCCTTGATTCTTGCGACCTCCATTAAAGCCTCCTTCCATTGCCTAATATCGTGGCCAAAGTCCTCATGCTTCTCCAGAGCGTCGAGGTACAATCGAGTTTTGAGGTTCACATCCTCGGGATCCACTTCAAAGAAAATGGGTAGGATCACTTTGTCATTCTCTTTGCTGGAGCACTCCACCATGAGCGTGAGCTCATGAAGACACCAGGTACTGGATGCGTAGTTCCTAGAGAAGATGGGCACGTATATTTTGGAGGATCCGATGGCACGCAGAAGCTCGTCTCCAATTTTTTCACCTTTTCGGATCTCTTCGTCGTCTTTGAAAACACGAATCCCCAGCTCTAACCAGGGAGTGATAGAGGTAGTCAGTAAAGCTGAGGCGGGTGTCAGGGCCTCTGAAACTCAAGAACACCTCGAATTCAGCCCCCGGCGTTGAATCGCTGTCATCGACACAAGTGGACGTTGTCGCTGCTGCGTGTGGGGAGTCCCTCTTTCTCTTCATACTCCTTGAGGAGCTCAAGATCTTCAGTTGTTTTGATCACAGCGGGATGCGGAGTCCCTTCTGAATCCGATCTGGTATTTCTCGAGAGGAATCAGCGAATCGCCGGAGGCAGGAGAACAGCAATGCGCTTTCGCTGGCTTTGCACGGATTTGTTATTGTGTCTCAGCACAGAAACAAAAAAGAGTAGCGACCGGCTCTGACAAGTTAAGTGGTTAGTTCATCTAAGTTGGTTGTACATCTCGATCAGTAGTTAAAAAATGTATCTACTTTTTGGCGTAGTGTATATTTTACTGTTTTATGATTAGTACGCTAACCATTTTCCTTCCTTATAGAATTGAAGAACCTTTGACCTATTATCACTTAGAATTCAGCATTGCCTTTCTTCGAACAAGGCTTTCTTCACCATGAGACGAGGCATCTTCTTTTTCCTTAGCACCCAAAGCCAAAAAAAAAAAAAAATACCTGTGGCCTGTTGGATTTTGTGCGAGTTTTAAGTGTAACAGCCCTTTATAATCACTCATTTGGTAAAATACCTGCAAATTTTGGCAAGATCCCATGTAACGAGGTTGTCCCCGCAGAGGATTTTGTGCGAGTTTTTAGTGTCATGACCCATGTAACGTAAGTGAATCTGAGCAGTTTCCCTCCCATTCTACATCTCGTCAGATTCCATTTCTGTGGCCTGTTGTAAGAGCTTTGTTCCTTCAGCTTTCACGAAGGAAAAAAGACGAAGTTCCAATTAGACGGTTTGAACCAAACCCCGCTAAATAGTGTCGAATAGGTCCCTATGACTTTAACAATGATTATAATCATAATTAAGATGAGTTTATGTTGTTCAAATTCGGTGTTGAGTCTGAGTCATGTTTTCACATAGCAACAAAGTCACAATAAAATAAGGACGAGAAAGAAACGACAACGGAGGGAACATAATGTTAACGACAATAGAAAAGCCAAAGAAAAAAGAAGAAAAAATCCACAGCATATAAAAATGGGTAATAGCAGGAAAAAAGAGAGTAGGGAAATGGGTAAAGATGTCTGAAATGCTGGAAAAATGGTCAATGATTATTATGATATATGTGCTAGTAAACTGCAAAACGGAAAGGAAGAAAAGAAATTAGAATAGAAAACAGTGGGTGGGAGTAGATGAACGAAAGAGGGTGAGAGTAGGGACTGCATCGAATCTAAGCATGTGGAGAAGTTGGGTGTCCTAAGCACCAAAAGAAAAGAAGAGCAACGACTTCAAGTAAAGCGCCACCCCCCCCCCCTTATCATAATCAGAAACAAGGACATGTCTACCATTATTGGGCAATCCTACCCCGCCGTGAGTAAACCATTCATTTAGACAGCTGACAATGTTGTTGGTCATCAGGACGGGTAGGTCTGACAGCTGACAATGTTGTTGGTCATCAGGACGGGTAGGTCTGTCAATTTTGCTGTGGTTCAAGTCCGCGGCATTGTAGAAAGGCCGAACATCATGAGGTACGAACGGTTTATCGAGGTCCATGGATTCCCATCTTTGCCGGCTTGCCCTCTTACGATGAAGGAGGTATTAGTCACACCAAGAGCATACCTATGACACAAGCTCCCCTTCTCCAAGCTCTAAGATCACAAGCTCCAAATTACAAAGCATGTGCAGAAAAATTAGAGAAACCCACCCTTGTGTCTTTATTTGGAACATAAGGTTATTTCAATGCGTAGTAGATCTTAACCCTTTTTTCTCTCTCTTCTTCTCATGCGTGTCACTGTGCGTTCACTCTCTCTTGCGTTCAAGACAACCCTCAAGATTAGCAAGAAACTCTCTTAGTAAGAGACGCACTTCAAGGCTATAGGCTTAAGTGATGACTAACGGGTCTAGTCCGTACAACAATTACACATTAGTACATGTCCACACACTAACCTCTCTGAAGATTTTGGTAGCTTGAGTTGATCTCCACATCTGCCCTCCACGCTTGGGCTGGGTCACGCATCTCCATGTGGTCGGGCCTGTCCACTCTCCTGAGAGCAGCCGGGAGTATCTGTTCATGGAAAAGTTAGTGCTGAAAGCAATGCATGATGCTCCAACCATAAATCTAGACAGAAGAAGGTGTACACTCCCAAGCATCCTTGGACTTGCCTTGTAGAGCAATCCTATCTAGAGTTGGCCGTCGGCATCTTTAGGACGATGAGTAGTTCTTTCTTCTTTGTAAAGCTCCCAAGGGCTCAAGCATTTATACACCTTACAATTTGCATGTGATTGAAAAGTCCTATTTTGCAGCGATTCACAACATAAGATGGTCACCTTCTTAAGCTTCTGTAAATTTGAAAGATCAGGCAACCCTTCTATGGAATTGCGGTCCTCAATTGACAAAGTCTGCAAAAATTCCAATTCCTCCGAACCTTGCAGCTCATTTAGCAGCGGGCAAAGTCTCACGGACAACACCTGCAGCTTCTTTAAGCTTGAAAAACTGGAAAGTCTCACAAGCAATTTACAAGCTGACAGTTCTAGATGATGCAGATTCTCTAGCTGTCCAAGGACATCATGAAATTGAATCTCTCTTAGCCAACATCTGCAGAGATTTAACCAAGACAAATTTCTCAATTTCGTAAAGAGCGACCATTGTAGAGGTGACTTGACATCATACAGAGTCAACTCTTCAGGACTGGATGGAAGATGTGTCATGGATTGTGGTTTGAGACATGTTATTGTGAGTCGTTGGACACAAGAATGGGAACTCAAGTTAGTTGGAGGCAAGGTGAGATTTGGAAAAATAAGGGCCAAATACTCCAGTTTAAATAACCTCCCAATCCACCCTATCTTTTGACTTTGAACTGGTCCTTGGGTGAGTCTTTGGGATTCATCAGTGTAATTACGTATATCAATATGAACTAACTTGGTCAATTTTGAGAGATTAGGTACTGTCTGCAATGACAAAGATGACCATTCTAACACTGTTAGACTCGCAGGAAGCTTTGGCAGCATCTGAAGTCCATTGCAATTCAATAGATGGAGTTTTTGGAGATGAGAAAGCTGACTGATAGTTGTTGGCAACGTCGTAACCTTGCTCTGTGACAAGTCTAGTATTCTCAACAAGGATGGTTGCCCAATTTCACTTGGAATTTCCTCAATATCACCACTAGCACAAATCTCTTTAAGATTCTTCCACATTCCCATGGCCTCTATCAGCTTTCTTATATTATTCCCAAGCTTCATACACTTCAACCTTTTCAGATTTCCAAGGAAATCAAGTAACTGTGGCATGTTTGCTCCATATAGATCCAACTCAAGAAGTGATTCCAGTCCTCCAATCAACTCCGGTAGTTCTCTTAATCTGCAATCAAATAAATCTATTGCCTCCAACCTATTAAGATTTCCGATAGATCTAGGCAATTCGGTAATGCATGTTCCACACAAATCCAACTTGAGTAGTGATTCAAGTCCTCCAATCAAGTCTAGTATCTCTCTTATCTGGCTCCCATGGATATCCATTGCTTTCAATCTTTTCAGATTGCCAATAAAGTCAGGTAATGTGGTAATTGCTGTATCAAATGTATTTATCTCAATGAGCGATTCTAGTCCTCCAACAGATGCAAGTAATTCGATAATTCCACTAACAAACAGATCCAATCGGAACGATGATTTTAATTCTCCTATGGAATTTGGAAGCCCTTCAAGCTGCTCAGGACAATGGCTCAAAGACAAGTACTTCAAACCTGATAGCTCTCCAATTGAGTGAGGAAGTTCTCGAACTCGCTCATTTTCCATCTTTAGCATCAATAGGGATTTTAGAACACCAATGTAGTCTAATACTACGCTACAAACACGTTGTGCCTTCAAGGAAACTGCCAATGAAACACAGAGTTCTTCCCATTGATTTCCAAGCACTTCAGCTGTCACGCCCCGATCCTCGAACGTGTGCCCATCCCTCACCTGGTTGATTAATAGCGACGTCTTAGGATGCATCGCCGATCCATTCATTCGCATGCGGAAGCATATAAATTATCTCAAGACAATAAAATATTGGGATAGAACAATAGGACAAAATTTCAAACCCTTAAAAACATCCACACTTATATACATTGCAAACCAGTGCATGTATATACAAGGTGAACTATTAATTCAAATTCAACTCAAGTCAGTTTAAAAACAAAGTCTACAAGTAGGGGTGGGGTTCCACAAACTACAGATCCTCGTCCTCCTCTTCATCATCCTCCACACTCCAACTTGAGCCTTTAGCAGATTGCACCGGACTTTCGAGGTCTTCAAAATCCAAGTTTGCTCCATCTAGGGACCTGAAATCGTTATTCAATAACCAATGAGACTACGTCTTAGCAAGTTCTATCCCCTAAGACCTGATTAGTAAACCAATACACCTTAGGGCTGCCTATGCACAACACGAGTCAGAGGACTTACCTTTGCCTCAGTCACAACCTGCAAATTAGTACAGTTCAATAGGCACCCAACAATCTCAACAGATCGAAGCATCGATCAAATCGATCTATTCGATTACATGTCAGACGGACCAACTTTTGGTCATTTCAATTCAATCAATTCACGACAACAGATCAAATTATTGATCAGTCGGCTTCGTCGATTACATGTCAATTGGACTATCTCTAGGTCATTTTCACTCATACTATAATTTCCAAATAGTATACTTAGTCACAGAGTTACATCCATGCTCTCGGGCGTCGTTTCCGCCAAGGTGGCATATGCAATAGACAACACTCGTGCGTTTTTAAAGGTGCCGTTTTCACCAGTGATATCTTCAATCACCGAACCACGTATGTCTATTCTAGGGCGTCGTTTTCGCCAAGGGGATGTATATAATGAACAACACTCGTGCGTTCTTTAAGGCGTCGTTTTCGCCAGTAATAATCCCCAAACACCGAACCACGTATGTCCATAATGATGCAAGTAGTAGACAGCACTCGTGCGTTTTTTAAGGCGCTGTTTTCACCAGTGATTTCATTATCACCGAACCACGTATGTCTATACCTCGTACATGATCGATCTCAGCCAAGAGTATTCCCAGTTCAATCCCTCGATTTTCTCCGATTTACAATTCATCAAAGCATTATAAATACTGAATAATCATACTCGGCCATCTACTAATCAATCATTCAATTTCACTCAATTTCAATTAATTTAGGATAAATTCCTAAAATATCACAATTAATTCAATTCCACGCAACGTAGGGTTCAAATAAATAAACGGACTGCACCACAACGATCAGCATAAAATTTCGATCGTCGGCTATCCCAGCCTAATTTCCGAGAAATAAATAATTAATTAAATTAATTTAGAAAATTTATTTAAATTAATAAATAAATTCTAAAAATCCAATTTAGTCCCGTATTGCCTGATTGGATGCTAGAACGGATTGGGAAAAATCTCGAGATACATTGAATAAATATTAGAAGCTCTCTACTTGCTAATGACTAGGTCTAATCACCTAACATGCATCATTAAATCACTAATTTAATTGTTCTAAACTAATCTAACCACTTAATTGCACTTAATTAAATCTAACCAACTCCAAGCATAATTAGCAAATTAAGAAAATATTAGTGAGCAAAACTCATCGGAATTTCGCGCAAGTCGGTTCAATCCAACGAGGATGACACGAGGGTCGTTACTTACCAAAGTAAGTCTCGGATTCGGGGCCCGGAAACGCCCCAAAACAACCCATGAACTTGCTAAAAACCCACTTGCTGGGTTGCTGACCTTGCTGAAAAACAAAGGGGAAATGAGATGGTTGGGGGCAGCAAAGGGTTGGTAAAGTAGGCGGTGGTCCGGCGGGGCTTACGGTGGCTCCAACGGCCTACTCAGTCGCTCACGGTGGCTGAGGGGTGCTCGAACGGTTGCTGGGCTCACGGCAGGGATGCCTAGACGATGGAGAGGGTAGGCGGTCGCACGGCCAGCGCAGGCGGAGATGACGCGACTCCGGCGGGGCTGCGACGTTCACGCGACTTGCTGGCGACGACGAGCTGCTTCTGTCTTCATGCGACTTCAGCTTCTTCCTCTGGAGTTGCTTGGTGGTTCGCATGAACAAGAGGAGGGAGAGGGAGTGTCGTCCATAAGAGAGTGAGGGAGGGGTAAGAGAGAGAGAGTTGAAAAGTCAAAAAGTAAAAATGAAGGAAGCAAAGTTGGAACTGGCAAAAGGGCAGTCGGTGGGGGGATTCTCGCATGAGGGAAAAGAGAGAGAGAGAGAGAGAGACGGGAGAGAGAGAAACTTGCGGCCAAAGGGGGAAAATGTGTTTGGCCAAAAAGGAAAAAAGAAATGGGAAGAAAATAAAAGAAAAGAATTTCCCATAATAGAAAATTCTTATCCCATTTCTTTTGAATCGGCTAATTGATTCCCAAAAGAAATTCCAAACTAGAGCACTTGGTCCCCACTTGCGATTCCCCACTTGCGATTCTGCATCCAATTTCCCTCTTGATTTCCTCTCAATTAACTTTCAAAAAAATCAATTGATGTCTCAATTATCAAATTGATTATTTTCCTTATCAAAAAATCCCTCACGCTTCTCAATTTCACAACCAGAATTAATCCCCAGCTTCAATTGAACAAAAACGACCACGCGACAACTTTTTCCCAAAAAGTGTCGGGTGTCAGAAAAATCTTCTGAGACTGAGTTGATACTCCTAGAATTTATTGTGACATGATAGAAATTCCAATTTCTGAAATCGAACTTAAATTAACAGTTAATTTCTATTCGACGCGTTTTTAGCGTGACTTAGGCTACTGGGTAACTTTCAGACATTTTTAGTGCAAATGACCTGTGGTCGATTTTCTTCGGGCTACTATGAACCCACTCAACTCATTGGCGACTCTCGATTGTCGTGAAAATCTCGAGGATCCAAATACAGACACAGGGTACCAAAACAATAAGAAAATTAGTCTAGTGCCGGTCGATGATAATTTTCTAATTTAGTGGGGTCACCCACGATTAGCCACACATCTTTGACGAACCAGTCTATCTCTGATTTCAAATCGATTTTTAGCTGTGCCGTAATGGTCTCAAAAGATGGACACGGTCGAGAAGCCGATTCCTAGTCGAATTCTCAAGTCTATTTGCTTTAAAATTTCTTACTGGCTTTCCTAGATAGTCTAGTTATCTCGAGAGTGATCGGCTTTGAGAATAACCCTATAGACGCGTCAATGAAATGCCCGATTCATTCAGAAGAAAACATAGTTGAAAATTTGGGATGTCACATCAGCAGTTCTAGTTTGCCAATCGAACTACTATCTTTTTCAAGTTTTCACAATCTTTAAGGACCAACATCTTCAAATCTAAGCATGTTGGGTGTCCTGATTGATCTTTTACAATCTGTCAGATGCATGACTTATCGTTCGCCTGTGAAACACCAATCTTTTTGTAAGCAGACTAGACTAGTGGTAAGATAATGAGAAATAATAACTCACGATAAGACATCTTACCATATGCATGCTTCCCATCCAACCCAGTCTTCAGTAATGTCACTCTCTAAAAGCTTGAGTACGACTAAGTTCTTTAAGCAAAGATTGTTAGCATGTAATTTTGAAGGGCAATGATGCCATGAGAGCCATTTTAACTTTGAAAGAAGATGCTCGAATTCTCCTACAAGGTTTCCTCCATCTAATCCAAGGAATCTCAAATTGGGAAGCCTTGAATATGCTCTCTTGTGAGGTTGGGAAGATGGGGAGTGCTTTGAGTTTCAGTGCCACAACATTCTCTGTTCCCTAAAGGTAGAAGTTAGCAGAATAACAGTATGTGAGCATCTAAAGCATAGTAACAGAATAAGAAAATCAATACATTTGTAATACAGAGAAGAAAATTTGATTTCAAGTTCCAACCTTATAGAGATGAAAAGGAATTAAAAGAGCTCTTCGAGCATTCATTGTATGATAAAGCATATTGATCTTTATTAACCTTCAGATTATTTTGAGAAGCACAAAATTTCCTTACTCAAATCATAACAGTGAACCATAAAAAATCTTGTACTGTGTTAATTTTACGTAGTCAACCCCAGTGTCGATTCTCCATGATAACAAAACTTATTCAATTTGGGCCAGCATACAAACCGTACTAATTTATCCTCTCTGAGCAATGTATCTCTCTAGCCAAGCAAACATCGTGTTAATTCTGTTGTCAGTAATGAAAATACAATGGCATCGGTATATGTGAATGAAGTCGCTCCAACTTAGGTTTGAATTTGAAACTGAAATGGAAAAATTGCTGCTAGATTCTTAAGTGGGCAAAAAACTCATCTTCTTCTCCTATAATAGAATAAGGACATATTCCACATAAACAGGAACACCAAACATGAGCCAACTGCATGTAGATTTTTCCATGAATAAATGGCTGTGACTATGACTTACCTCGTTGAACTGAACTACTTCTAAGGCAACCGTGGGATGCCATAGCCTGCTTTGCTTTCCGGAAATTTGGAGGCACTCACTCCAAGTTATATGATGGTCACTTCAGAGGCCTCTACGAGCCATTCCAGGAAAGGAGGAAGAACTAGCCATCTTAAGGTAGATAGACACAGGGAGACAATCTGGACAGAATCTAGGCAGGATTGTCTCCAGACATGGGAGGAAGAACTAGCCATCCTAAAAAAGCTCATTTTTATGATTTTTTTTATTAAAAAAAATATTGTTAAAACATTTTTATGCAATACAAATTTAATGGAAAATTTTTATAATTCTTTTTAAAATATTTTTAAAAAAAAATCGAATTTTTAATTTTTTTAAATATAATTTTTAATTACTTTTATTTTTTAAAAATATAATTTTTATTTCTTGAAATATAATTTTAAATTTTTAATAACTATTTTTTCTTTTTCTCTTTTCTTTTTTCTTCTTCTTCGACCAGCCGCTGGCCACGATGATGGCCGGTGACGGGCCACAGGCGAGATCGAGCTCATCGGCATCAGGCGGGGCTCGATCTCGTTGATCCAGCGAGGCCGAGGCCCCGCCCAAAGCCGGTGAGCTCGAGCCTCGCCAGTCGTCGGTGAGGCCGATTTACCAATTAATACTTGGTTTTAATTCTACATTTTTAGATAATTTTGGATTGAGATGCGATGAAAGAAATTAAGTTTATGTTGAAAAGTATTTGATGACTCTTTTTGTATCAAAAACAAAGTACAAGGACTAGAATTGAACATTCCTAAGAGCACGTGGACAAAAAGTATAATTCTTTTAGAAACTTGTACACACATAGGCACCGCAACTTAGCATATTCCGTCCACATTTTGCTGAAAAATTGAATTTTGTCCTTCAATTTTGCGAAGATTAGTTGGGGGACTAAATTATAATGAAATATAATATAATCGGAATTAGGTAAATAGTACGGGCATGAATTTTTTAAATTTCTGCTAATTATTTTTATGAACATCAACATGATTAGAGATTCTTAACTTTGGATACACCGCTCAGCTAGTCCCATTTATGTTTCTTGCATGAAACCAATGTTGCAGGATTGGGATCCTAGATTGGGTTGTTTTGAGATTTTCAAGGGATGATCAAGGATTCTTGCAGTTTAAACATATTGAGGCAAAAGATGTGAAGTTTAACTACCTATTAAATAAAGTGCATTTTGAACTTCGATGTCAATTTTTAAAATAACCATCTCAATATGCAATGCCATAGAAAAAAGAATTACATCGTTTTGGTAGAAACAAAATGATTCAAGGAGAGGGCTGCATCAGAAAAATGGAAAGTAATAAAAACCAGAAAGGATGAAGGGGGTTTGGCCTTTAGAGACTTGATAAATTTTAACAAAGTAATGCTTGGTAAGCAAGCTTGGCGACTATCCCAGTCTCCTTCAGCACTATGGAGCAGGATTCTAAAAGGCGTCTACTTCCCAATTGGAGACTTGTGGAAGGCGGCAATGTCCATCATGGGGATGACAAAGCATCTTAGTAGGAAGAGCAGTTATAGAATCAGAAGTAAAATGGATGGTGGGTGACGGAAAATCTATCCGAATACGAGAAGGACTTAACACTCGAGTGTTCCATTTTTAAAAAAAAGTGACACTTAATGTCACTTTCCTAATTTTTGGCAATTAAGTATCCGGTGTCAATTTCCTAATTTTTGACAATTAAATATTCATTTGTGCTAAGTTTTGACATTTGGGCTATTTTTTTATGATGAGATAAGTCTTTCTTTTTGGAATTGGCTTTTGATATTGTCCACACTATAATCCTAGGTAGGGGTGTCAATGAATCAGGTTTGGACGAGATGGGTTTCGATGTTATCCGCACCGACCTAAATCATGAGGGTCGTATGCTCTATCTGACCCAAAATGCACAAGACCCAAAGCAAAAATCCGAATCAGGTCGGGTTGGATTTCTAGTTTTTGGGCTTTTTTTCTTTTTGGTTTTTTCTCACTCACAACTTCTTTATCAGGCAATTTTATAAAACATTTTCCAAGTAAAAGGTAACTCGACTCTTGAAGATCAACAAATCTGGTTTTCTCACACAAATTGGAAATAAGAATTCCTGCTACTGCAATTCCAAGGACTTTTCTATCTTACGGCTTTAACCAAGGAACTTCAGCTGTGGCATGACCGAAAACCACTCGTTCAGACACAAACCAAAGTGTCAAGGAGACAGCATCAGTCCAAAAGAGACTGACTATGATATAAACATAAAACATTTTCCAAATTTCA
Organism: Eucalyptus pauciflora; assembly: GCA_007663325.1. NCBI lineage: Eukaryota > Viridiplantae > Streptophyta > Magnoliopsida > Myrtales > Myrtaceae > Eucalyptus > Eucalyptus pauciflora. Next base: position 64,414 of record VMYD01000239.1, read on the forward strand.
TCTAGCGAATTTGTTCAGGCAAGGACGCCAAGTGCCTTGATGAGACTTGGCTTTCGATCTTCTTCATCATCATTCAAAGTCAAATGGTCGATGTCTGGCGAATCAAACTTCAATTTTTAAAAAGGAGAGAGGTAGTTCACTCCAGATACCATACATCGCCGATAGAAAAGCTCCGACAGAAGTGGGAAAACATGCATATTTACAAATATTATCGATCCAGCCTCTAGTAAGCAACCACGATGGAAAGTTCCCCCAATTCTTTGATCATGGATCCCCCTCATTCTCTTTTATCATAAATCCAATTCTAAAAAATTCTCACATAGTGAAAGATTGTGCCGAGAGACTATTACACTGTACATAAAATCTTTACTCATGATTCACACAACTTAATTGGAAAAATACATAAAGCAATGCTGGCGCTGACAAATGTAATGAATTTCATGTTCAAGGAAGGGCGAAAACATAGAAAGAATATCAAGATCCAATGTTTCATTCCACTATCAGCGAGTAGGTATCAGCAGAAGTTAAATTTCTTAGAATCACCAAATGCTCGTTCTGCCAATGTCTTGTAAATCTATTGATCAAATATACACAAAATTTGACCTTCACTGGCCAGTTGCATCATAATGTATCCTGATCACAATTACTTTCTCGCGATAGAAAACGGAAAATGAACAGCATATGCTTCGGAGCCGGCAAAAGAGTTCCATTAGAACTTAACCAACACCACATACAAGATCGATAGCAGAATGTCCTGCATCAACAGCAACCAGGGTGCTGCCAGACAAAAACCCAACACTTATTTAGTTTGCTCAGACACAAATATCATCTCTGCGAGATATGAACCGAACTCTTCTGAGGCGAAAGGATCCCAGAGTCATCGGCAGCATGTATAGAACAGTAACCTCCAGGTTCTCAATCCAAGACATCCATGCAGCAGATAAAAGGCGACGACTTGATTCTTGTTTGTGACCCATCCAGTGGACCTTTATCTGGAAAAGGCCGAGGTATCTTTTACACCCCTAACCCTTCCAGGTTTTGTAATCACCAGAAAAGTCACATGAAATTCCACATCCATCAAACCTCAAATGACACGTGTCTGGAAGCACGCTCAACTGTTGGAGCCCCGGGCAATTGAGCATGCTCAACTTCTGGAGCCCCTCCAATTTTGATACCCATAGCCTCTCAAGCAATTCACTATCCCTCACTTCCAAACTGCGGAGTTTCTTCAGCTGCTTTCCAAGCATATCATCAAATTCTATCTCCATAAGCTGACATTTATGAAAGTTCAAACTGGATAAATTTGTCAAGTTGGAAAAGAGTGACCTTCCCATCTGTGAGTTGACATGCCATAGAGTCAATTTTTCAATACTTGATGGAAGCCCCATTAGAGATTGGGGGTGTACACAAGTTATCTCAAGAGTTCGAAGCTGAGAAAGAGTAGCCAAATTGATCAGCGGAAATGTGACGTCGCTCTTCGGCAAATCGATGTGATTGATTTGCAAGTGCTTTAGGTGGTTTAGCATAGAGAGAGAGCCATCAACCACAAGCAAGGCTGTACAATCTTGAAGGACCAATTTTTTCAAATTTGAGCATTTCGAGAAATTAGGAATCCTTTTCAAGTTAGGGCAATGAGTGATCCGTATAATTTTCAAGTTCTCGCTCACCTGAAAAAACAAATCAAGGATTAGCCAAGTCAAAAAAGGCAAATGGGTAAGTTCAAGTAAGACAAATGCTAGAAAAAGTAAACTGCCCAGAATGATGTCTTACCAGGCATGACCCCCATCCAGTCCAATCTTCAGTAATGTCACTATCTGAAAGCTCGAGCACAACTAATTGCTGGAGACATAAATTTCTCGCATTTAATTCTGAAGAGCAATGATGCCAAGAGAGCCATGTTAAGTTAGAGAAAATATTCTCAAAGTTCCCTTCCAATTTCCCACCCTCTAATTCCAACAATTTTAGATTGGGCAGACTTGAAAATTCTTCACTCATGAATTTGAGCACTTTTGAGAGTCCGGTTAGTTTGAGCGCTATGACTTTGTCTGTCCACTGGTGAGAGGAAAAGCATAAGCAAACATTTCAACTGGATGATAGACATGGTGCTGTACAAGTCTGAGGAGCTTGATCATATTTAGTAATAAAACACATACTATTCCTTTGTGCAAATCTAAATTGAGAAAAAGCATAAAAATGACTAAATCAAGTTAGTCTGACTTGTTCATACAGTTGAAATGAATTATTTATGTTATATAAAACATAATAATATTTCTAATCCATCAGATTAAGCGAATTGCTGCTGCAAAATGATAGCAAAGAACTTATCACTGAGTAAAATCGTTAGACAGAAAATACTGCCTACGTATTTGATGTTTCTGAAACATGAAAACACTTCAATGGTTTTGCAAGTAAGAAATAATTGCTGGACCATTTTCTAATTGTGTCTTGAGTTCTTAACCTGATGGTAACTCTATTGATCAAAGCCTGAGGTTTCATAACATTTTTATTACAAGATGGGAACATGAGCTGGAAAGTTGTACTCGTTTTAGGACTCCTTTTGGATTCTACAGAATAAAGGATCAATGCCCGAAAATGAATGCTTTCATGATAGTTGAGATATTATTCAACCAACCTCATAAATGTCTCGCATATATTGATTGAAATGTTAGAGATGGACTATTGATTAGTAAATTTATATACTGTTGGAAAGCTCTACCGGACCATACACAAAAGATTGCAGATCACTGTAAATCTGTTACTGAATTTCAAGGGGTTGTCTACGGTGTCTCTTTGCAGAGTAATGTTGCTAAGAATTTCCAACTTAGCAAAAGCTATAAGGTCTCAATCTGGATCCGTTTGTTGAACAAATTTTGTATTCAAACGTACTTCTTGTAGTATTTGCTACATGTTACTTTCACGTCGTCAGTATAACTGATTAACACCTTCTAGATACGATAACCATCAATGAACTCTCACAACAGCCTTTTCTTCGTTCTTTACCAAAAGAAAAATTGAACAAATAAATTCACCTCAGAAACTAACTCCACAACCATTGTTAAATGCACTGTCTATTTTTTCCTAAATAAAAATAGCAAGGTGATGATTGCTTACCCGTTTCATTTGAACCACTTCCAAGGCAATCTTGGGCATCCACAACCTACTACGCATTCTGGGAACATTCACATCTTCACGTTCAATCATTTCTCTTCCAAGATCTCTAAGTTGGTCATGCATCCATAGTATATCATTTTCTACTACCTTTATCAAAGACATACGAGAAAGGACAAGTACCTCATTTTTTGGGACATAGTTGGAGGCTTTCCACACATAGTATGGGTATAATCTTTCTTTTCCAATGAAAAAACATGCAATATCAAGAAAAATCTCTCTTTGATGACGATCCAACATGTCATAACTAATCTTTAATTTGTTGAGGACTTCCTTTTCTGGCACCAGACCTAATTTCTTCAATGTGTTTTTCCAAAACTTTCTCTCTTTGCCATAAAGAGAGGAGGCGATTACTTCGAGTGCTAATGGGAGTCCACCTGTTTTGCTAATAATCTCCTGTGATATATCATTCCAACCATCTGGTGGGAAATCCGTTCTAAAGGCATGTTTACTAAAAAGCTGAAGAGAATGGAAATGATCCAATCCTGTCACTTCATACAATTTAAACACCTCAGGATGTGCTTGGAAAATATTCTCTTCATCCTCCTCTTTTATTTGCAAAAAGTTGATGTCCCTTGTTGTAATGATAATTATGCTTCCCGGACCAAACCAACAACTCTCTCCTGCTAGATTGGAGAGTTGGTCCCACTTATCCACGTCATCAAGAACAAGAAGAACTTTCTTACGACGAAACCTTTCTCTAATTATGTTAGTCCCTACATCAACAGAATAGAAGTTCTCTCGATATCCACCATGGAGCATATCTAATAGTAACTGTCTTTGTAAATCAATAATTCTACCATGTTGCACCGATTCACGAATGTCCAAGAGGAAGCTATAGCCTTCAAATTGATTGTGAACTTGATTAAAGACAACACTTGCGAGAGTTGTCTTACCAACACCGCCCATTCCATGGATGACCAAATAACGAGCATCAGAAGAACCATGATTTACCAAGTCCACTATAGCTTTCTCATGATCAAGAATCCTGACTAATTGTGCAGGCAGATTTCTACTTGTTTTCATCAGCTGATCCAGAACCTCTTCAACTATAAACCTGATGACAAGGGTTTCTCTGCCATATTGAAACAAGCCACAGCGTGAAAAAGATGGCAGATACACTCTCTAGTTGAGGTATATTGTAGATACGAAACTGATCAGATTTTTGAATGGGGCAAGCTTTTACCAAAAAGATCACTTTCTTAGGTAAGAGGCAATCTTGACTAATGAAAGAATTAGATCTACATTATGTTTTGATGAGTTGTTTGGGAAAGGAAGACGACAATTACAAGGATAAATAGAGAACAACGGACCAACTTATATATAATTATGCTTTTGATTGCCCTGAAAAAAAAAAAAAAAAAACTAGAAAGCAGATTCCGAAATCAAGCTAAATGAAGTTCTTGTTTGAATCCGCAACAGCGAGGTAAATCCCGTGTGCGCACATTGCTGTAACTCTCCTATGGATGAATTACTCATGATATGCAAAATAATCGATGAGAACTGAAGCAAAAGAGTGAAACATCGAAACTGCCTTTCAAACTAGAAAGAACTGCAGTATGTAGAGGAAACCAGCTGCAGAGTGCAGAAGCCTTACCCTTTGTTCTTCACATGCCATCCCTTGATTTGAGGGACCACCATCAGAGCCTCCTTCCACCGCCGCACCACATCACAGCCGAACCTATCCTCATGCCTTTTCAAGGCCTTGTCGTACAGTCCAGTCTGCAGCTTAACGTCATCTGGATCCACGTTGTAGAAAACAGGGAAAATAATTTTGCTATTCGATCTTTTGGTGTTCTCCACAATGTGCGCAAGCTCGCGGAGACACCACGCGCTGGATGCGTAGTCTTTGGAGAAGATGGTCACATAGATCTTGGCGTTATTGATCGCGCGCAGGAGCTCGCCTCCAATCTCTTTGCCTTTGCGGATCTCCTCCTCATCCCTAAAGACACGGACTCCGGCTCTGTCCATGGTGTGGTAGAGGAAGTCCGTGAAGCTGAGGCGAGTGTCTGGTCCTCTGAAGTTCAGAAACACCTCGAACTCAGCCCCTGGCAGCTCGCCATTGCTGCTGCTGGCCAGACCTGGGGACGAGTCCCTCCTCTTCATCTACAGGAGCTGCATTTGCCGACTTCAACTAGGAGACCGATCGGCGTGATTCCTCAAGAAACTACAGCTTAGGCCTTTCCAGTTTCCCCCCAACAGAGACAATAGGAGTTCTTTGCCACAGGATGGAGATAAGGCCAACTCTTTTTTGCTTCAAGTCAACAAAGACGAAGAAGTCTTCCAAGACAAACTTGCACAACTTGTTTGAGTTTTAATTTTTTTTAGAAAATCACTGTTTTGAAAAGTACTTTTTGAAAATAAAACCTACCCTGCAGGAATCTTCCTGTGATCTCTCCTCTGTGTCATCCTCTACAATCCACATCGTTCATGGCTCTCCAGCTCACGATGAAAATGCCACTCTCCTCCACTTCCAGTCTTCCCAAGCATTCAACTCATCGCCTTCACCGAAGATGTAGCGACTCTTCTGTCTTGCTTCTGCTTCGCAGGTGCGTTGCACAGAATACCGCAACTCGATTCAGATTCGCTGCCACAATGACTATTTTGATGGTACAGCAAACACATCTCCAACATGCTAAAAGAAAACAAAAGGAGCCTATAATTACAGTAGCAAATGATTTGCAATATCTCTTTATCTATGCAATCAGGCAGCTTTCACTTTTCAAAAACATTCAACCCTTCTGTATGAGAATGGATCAGGGTTCTAATTAGTTGGAATGCATAACTGGTTGATGTGAACCACAATGTAAGAATGTCTTAGTCATATGAACAACCACAGCATCAGTGTTTGAATGATTGGATTTAATACGTTTTCTCTTAGAAATAGATGAAGTACTTTCAAATTTCCCCAACATATCCTTGTGAAACGGTTTTCAAAGGCGTTGTTGGGCGTAGGTGAGCTGGGTAGCTTCCTGACTGACCCAAGTAGAATCCTTGATTAACATAGAAGACGATGACAATCTTCCCAAGTATCGAATATATGTGTTGCAGGTGCAAGAAGAGAAAAACTTGCTTACTTCAATTTAACGATTGGATTTTGGCTAGAATTAATATGAAGATGGAGGGATGGAAAGAAAAATTTCTCTCAAAAGTGGGCAAAGAAATATTGATAAAGAGTGTAGTGCAAGCCATTCCTCAATATGCCATGTCGATATTCAAGATACCAAATTCTATTTGTAATGCTATAGAGAAGAGAGTCGCTTCATTTTGGTGGAAACAAAGCGATGCTAGGAGGGGAATGCATTGGAAAAAATGGGAAGTGCTAAAACTCTGGAAAGATGAAGGAGGTTTAGGCTTCAAAGATTTGCAAACCTTAAATAGAGCTATGTTGGGAAAACAAGCTTGGAGGTTACATCAAAATCCTCATACACCGTGGAGTCAAATTCTTAAAGGAATATACTTCCTGGAAGGGGAATTTTGGAAAGCCAAAAGAGGTTCTCGACTGTCCTGGGGTTGGCAGAGTATCTTAACTGGGAGAGAAGTTATCGAGCCAGAGGTCAGATGGGTAGTGGGAGACGGCAAATCTATAAAAATCAGAGAGGACAAGTGGCTAGCCTCGGGCATAATTGGGGGTCCAGCAAACAGGGATGAGCCTTACAAAGTGGCAGAACTGATAAATGATGACACAAGGAAGTGGAAAAAACAAACTTTGCAGAACCTCTTTGCGGAAAAAGTCGTCGAAGAGATATTAGCGTCCCCCATAAGTCCCTCCCCAACGGCAGACACTCTATACCAGACAGCAAACAAAACTGGAATTTATACAGTTAAGAGCGGCTACAACAACGAGCGGTCCAAGGCTCTCAAGGCAAACACGAACATGGCATTGACCTCCTTCCAGCCACTGAGACAACTATGGACAAAAGTTTGGAATATCCGAACTCCCCCAAAATACGAATATTCCTTTGGAGATTATGCCAAGACGCTCTACCAACATGTGAGAAACTTTACAAGAGAAGAGTCTTACCGGACCCAATATGTCCGCTCTGTTCCAAGCACCCTGAGACAATTGAACACGTACTCTTCTTATGCGGCTGGACAGAAGGAGTTTGGTCAGACCCAACTTTGAAGAACTTCACAACCCTACAAAATTTCATCAGAGCTGATAAATGGTTAATGGATGTCTTCGAGAACAGCGCAACTAAAGCAGATGAAATAGCAACGCTCCTCTGGTGTATGTGGAAGGCGAGGAACAATGCCGTATTTCGAGGACAACAGCCGAACCCTACCGCCATATTAGAAGAGGCGAAAGCTCAAGCTGTAACCTACCGCCGATGGATCCCGCAGAACAGCAGCGCAAAAACCAGATCTGGGAAGGAAGAAACAAAGTGGACGCCCCCAACAAACTCAAACCTCAAGCTGAATGTCGATGCGTCTTGGGTGGGGAGCGAGTTCCCGAGCTCTATCGCCTGAATCTTGAGAAACTCCAGCGGTATGGTGGAAGGAGGCTTCGCGTGTGAGACCCGAACAGCATCCCCTCTTGAAGCCGAAACCCTAGCTGCTGTCAAAGGCCTGCACTTTCTGAAACAAATCCAGGAGAGTCACGTGGGGCAAAGTCAAAAGAACGAGATAGATTTTCTCTGCGAAAGTGACAATGTGGGTGGGGGTAGTGGAAAGCATAATGGGCCGGGAAGAAGCCCCTTGGGCTGTGAGGAATATAGTCAGTGAAGGGAAAAGAATTCTAGCCCATTTCAGACAAGCAAAGATGAACCATTGCCTTCGGGACGGAAATCGCGCCGCCGATTGGATAGCAAAAGCCCATCGAACCAAAAAACTCCCTCTCGGACATCTTCACATCTCCAGCCTCTTAAGGATATCTTATGTTCGGAAGTTTGTTTCCCTTTGTCTTGTAATTATCGTAAGAATGAATGAAAGAAATCACCCGTTTTCGACAAAAAAAAACAAAAACAAAAACAAAAATTTAACGATGGTGAGTGTTGTTCACAAGGAATCCTCGCAGAGAATGTGTATCCTGAAATTAGGCCATGAACAAATTGATTAAAGGAATCCGATATCAGTCGGTAGACTTATAATGTGCAAATATAGTTTATTGGGACTGTAAAGTGACTGGCTTTCAGTTTCAGACGACTTGAACAAGACAATGCACAGAAGAGTTTCTCAGATTTTTCAACAACACAGATATTGCAAATTTTAGTGATATGGGGAATTGATCTATGAAGCACCAGGCCCCAACTCCAGGCTCGAGCACATCGGCTAATTTGCTGAAACCATGGTGATCAACAACAGTTCCGTACCACCGGCCGTGGTGGCTCCGCTGGTCTAGTAGGCAACCTCTGTGATCCTTCGCAAGACAGGTGAGAGGTTCGACCCCTAGCGTGAGCAGCTAGGTGTATTAAGCGTGACGTCGTGGTGGTGGGTCATGCGCTAGCGTCACCAGGGGGTTTACGGTGCGGCTGTCGGCTGTAAGCTGGTTCCTCCTGCACAAAAAAAAAACAAACAAACAAACAAACAAACACAAACAAACAAACAACAGTTTCGTTGATCACCAGGTGACACGCAAACTGCTTTGTATAAGACGTATAGCCAAATTTAAATATTGTAACAACCATCAGACATAGTTACATCAAAAATCAAGAAAATAGCCACCATTTCTTTGTATTAAACCAATCAATTGCCACATTGAACTTTGAACATTTTAAGATCTCCAACAAAATGAAGTAATCATTTTGATTCCGGTGCTATTCAAATTCAATTCAAGTGCTGGTTTCAATTTTCCAATGGTTTGAGCCTTTTACAGCAAATTTCGCAAAATATACTGGTAATTTGGTAATTTAAGGCTAGATTTAGAGGATTCCAAACTATAACATAACAGTCAGGAGAATTACCAAAAAAATCCTAAACCTATTGCAATTGTGCCAATTCAATCATTAACTTTTTTTGGGCTAATTTAGTTCTAAACCTTTTACAATTGTGCCAATTCAGTTCATCCGGCCAAAATTGGCCGACCGGTGCTAACGTGGATGCCGATCGGGGACAGCTGGCCAGCGAAGCAATTTTTTAATATTTTTTTTTTGAATTTTTGAATTTTTTTATTATTATTTTTTACCCACTTCTTCTTCCTCTGGCCGGCAAGGCTCGCCCTCACCGGCCACTAGTGAAGGTGAGCCTCGCCCCCGCTGGCCACTGGCGAAGGCGAGCCTCGCCCAGAGACGGCGAGACCGCCGTCGCCAGATCTTGCAACGGCGGCCTCGCCGGCTGCCAGCGGGGACAGTTGCCAGATCTGGGCGAGGCTCGCCTTCGCCAGTGGCCGGCGGGGTGAGCCTCACCAGTGGTCAGCGAGGCTGACCTCGCCGACCCTCGCCTCTGGTCGATGCCGGCCGGCCAAAGGAAGAAGAGGTGGGAAAAAAAATTTACAAAAAAAATTAAAAAAATTAAAAAAATCGAAAAAAAATAAAAATATATATATATATTAAAAAATTGCCTCGCCGGCCGGCCAATTTTGGCCGGATGGACTTAATTGGCACAATTATAAAAGGTTTAGGACTAAATTGGCCCAAAAAAAGTTTAGGATTGAATTGGCACAACTACAATAGATTTAGGATTTTTTTGGTAATTCTCCCCATAACAGTCTCAACCCTTCTAAGGAATATTGATGTTGGACGGTCTGAGTTGACTAAGGGAGATTTGCATAAATTTTGGCCTTTGGGGAAAATGGGCGGAAGGTGTGATCATTTGTTACGTGGAAAGAAAATCAGTAGATGGGCTTTTACTATACAAGGATTGAGACAAAACAAATCCTCGTTTTCTTTTTGTCGGACAGAGATATATTTGGGAGTATAGACCTGTCTGCCAGCCATCCACAGCAGAATAAATGAAGTGAATTGCTAATATTACTCTTTTTCTGTCTTTCTTTTTTTCTTTTTAAATTACTTGTCCATCTATTCGTTGTGGAATTTAGGGTTTAGGTAGTTCTGGAATAAATTCCGTTATTAAAAGCAAGGGAGATTTAGTCAATTTCGATTAACTTTAGAGGATCCTAATCCACAATGAGAGACTCACACTTTTTAAAGAATGAGTAAAGATTGCACATACATTGCTCGGGATAGATAGTATATAGATTATTCAAAGCTTACGTAGTTTGGTGTTTTTAAAGTGACATGATTAATAATCGTAACCAAATAGTATTACTACATAAAAATGATCTAATAATTTTTTTGAAAATTTGCTTACATATATGTTAAGGGTATGAAGCTCCACTGATGTATAGCGCCAAGCGTGTTAGGTGCGAAACTCTATTAAGTTTGCTTATGTTCTGAAATCTACGTAATAAAGTTAAATGAAAACAAGGTGGGACATAAAATCTGATTTAAAGTAAATATGGTTGGCTTAGAGATGAACTCTCAATTGTTCAGTTCAGTTGTCTTCACATGTAATCACAAAGATTCGGATTAAAGAGTCACTGAGAATAGGGAAGAAAAGAAATTGAAGATTTGCGTGTAAATATGGCAACAAAAAGTATCGCACAAAGTCACAAGTATTTGCAAATTTCCAAAGATGTAAATGGCATCAAAGGAAAAAAGTGCATGCATGAATGATATTGAATCATTACTGTTACAAAAAGAAAATTTAAAAGGGATCAAAGAAAAAAGTTATAGATGCAGTTGCATGTTTTAAAGAATAAGATATATATGGGAGAATTACCAAAAAAAGTCTTAAATCTATTGTAATTGTGTCAATTCAGTCCTAAACTTTTTTTTTTGGCCAATTTAGTCCTAAACCTTTTACAATTGTGCCAATTCAGTCCATCCGGCCAAAATTGGGCGGCCGGCACTGACGTGGACGCCGACTGGGGACAACTGGCCGGCGAATGTTGATGTAGCAATTTTTAATATTTTTTTAATATTCATTTCAATATTTTATTTTTTATTTGAATTTTTTTCCCCCTTCTTCTCCTTCCTCTAGCCAGCTGGCGCCAGCCAGAGGCGAGGGTCGGTGAGGCGGACCTCGCCAGCCACTAGCAAGGCTCGCCTCGCTGGCCCTAGCGGAGGCGGTGAGGTCGAGCCTCGCCAGATCTGGCGACGGCCGCCTCACCATTGCTGGGCGAGGCTCGCCTTCGCCAAGGCTGCGCGAGGTCGAGCCTCGCCAGATCCAACGAGCTCAGCCCTCACTGGCCATTGGCGAGGGTGAGGCCTCGCCGCGCTGCGTGGTGTAGTCAAGGAACCCGTGGAGGAGCTTGATCTCGTCCTCGTCAGTCCAGAGGCGTTGGAATAGGGGCTTGGTGACAGTCATGGCCAGGGCGGGCTGCTTGAGCTCGGAGGGGGAGATTGTGCCGACGATTGGGGGGACGGGGGTTGGCGGTGATGGCAATAGCAGCCTTGCGGCCACTAGCGAGGTTGACCCTCGCCCTCGCTAGTGGCCGACGAGGCTGACCTCGTCGGATCTGGCAGGGCCTCGCCCTCGCTAATGGCCGACGAGGTTGACATCGCCGGCCCTCGCCTCCGCCCGGCGGGGGCGAGCCGCGCCGACCCTCGCCCGGCCAAAGGAATGAGAGGGTGGGAAAAAAAAGAATTTAAAATTTTAAAAAAATATTTTAAAATTCAAAAAAAAATTAAAAATTGCCACATCAGCGTTCGCCGGCCAACTGTCCCTGGCCGACGTCCACGTTAGTGCCGGTCGGCCAATTTTGGCCAGATAGACTGAATTGACACAATTGTAAAAGGTTTAGGATTAAATTGGCCCAAAAAAAAGTTTAGGACTGAATTGACACAATTACAATAGGTTTATGACTTTTTTGGTAATTCTCCCGATATATACCGTAGTCGATGTCCCCCCTTCACATGCCTACAGGAACATATTGAAAACAATACAAAAAGCAGATGACAATTTGATGTTGGAAGTTATGCCGGAGGAAGTTAAAAGCTTCATAAACGACAAACGTTTATGTACATAACTTCGATTGATCTGTTTCTAATAATGTAAGGGTGCACATCGCTCCATTGATTAGAAAATGTCAGTGTTCATTCAGCGCGTAAGGTATTGTGGTGAGGCCATTGTAACTATGATCCCGGTCCGCCATAAGAGTCTCGCGCCTCCTAAGAAAATTTGATGTTGGAATGTGCCTATTGCGGAATACTGATCACGCTCTTCCGATTTTATACATTACCCATTCTTTGGCCCAAAATGGCCAGTCTTCATTTTATTTTTCTACTTTCAGGCCAGGCCAGAATTTGAGGCTTCCCATGGTGAAATATGTTAGTGGAGAGAAAAACTTATTCTTAAGTCTTGGGTCAAGTTAAAAAGAATGGCTCAAAACATGTTAAAAAAAAGTGGATTTTTCATGCTGAAAATGGCCTCAAACGCCTTTAGAAATCTTATACGGCGAAGTAGGCCTTTCGGTCAAATCTCTAGAGCCAATGAAACAGGGCAATATTCATACTTTTTAATTTGAAATTATGTTTGCAATACTAGTGAAAGGCTATCCGAAGATCAAGGATTGACTTTTTGGTTTTATAGATAACCACATTTCCAATTCAAGTGATAACCTTTATCAAATTTCTAAGATGAGTTCTATTTAAAATTTATGGGTAGATCGATTCTGATCAAAGTAGTTTTATGAGCTCATAATCTTAACTTCATAGAGTTCGGTGAAAGAAGCCGAAGGTGAAGAAGAGAGGAACGAAGCTCTTTAATGTATTTCCTCTAATTGATTGTAAAATGTACAAATCCTAAAGATATAGAACTAGGTTTGTACAATTAATGGAAATAAAGAATTCTATGTATCAATCTAAATCTAGATCTGATATTGAATTGATATGTACAGAATAAAATCAATTCCTAAGATATATTGCATATCTTCTAACGCTCCCCCTCAAGCTGGTGGCTTGTATATGTCCAAGGCGCCTAGCTTGTTTAATAGATATGCATGTTGTCGATGACATAAAGGTTTGGTGAAGATGTCTGATGGCTGCTCTGTTGTGCCAATCCCTTCTGTTTTAATCACCCCTTCTTGAATCTTGTCTCGTGTAAAATGACAATCCACCTCTATGTGTTTAGTTCTTTCATGCACTTTAGGGTTTGCTGCCAATTTGAGAGCTGCATCATTGTCACAATATAATGTTGTTGCTCCTTGTACCTGTATTCCGAGATCTTTAAGTAACCCTCGTATCCATACTACTTGGCAAGTAGTTTTTGCCATAGCTCGGTACTCAGCTTCAGCTGAAGATAAGGATACAGTAGGTTGCTTCTTGGTCTTCCATGATAGAAGTGAGTCTCCTAATTTGATACAATATCCAGTGACTGATCTTCGGCTAGTAGGGCATGTAGCATAATCAGCATCGCAGTATGCCCTCATCTTCATGTCACATTTCTTGGATAAAAGAATTCCAAGTCCTGGACACCCTTTTAGGTACTTCACAACTTTAAATGCTGCTTCCAAATGAGACCGCTTTGGACTGTGCATAAACTGACTAAGTGTTTGTACTGCATAAGAGATATCAGGTCTAGTCATTGTCAGGTAAATGAGTTTCCCGACAAGTCTTTGATATCCTGACGAATCTTTGAGAATGGGGTCATCATTTTGTGAAATGCCCTTATCATATTTTGCAGTAGTCAACTTAATGTTCTGTTCAATAGGGATCGCGGCTGGTCTGCATCCTGATAAACCTGCTTCTGATATAATCTCTAAGACAAACTTCCGTTGACTAAGAGAAATCCCTTGATCAGATCGTGCAATTTCAATTCCAAGGAAATACTTAGGTGCTCCTAAATCTTTAATGTGAAAGGTAGCATGTAAATAATCCTTGAAATTGTCTATAGCAGCCTTATCGTTTCCCATAATAAGTATGTCATCAACATATATCATCAGATAAATAGATGACATACCTTCGGTCCGTGTGAATAAAGCATAGTCGTACTTAGACTGCTTGAAGCCTGCTATTATAAGAGCATTTGCAAACTTAGCATACCATTGTCTGGATGCTTGCTTTAATCCGTAAAGGGATTTACGGAGACGACATACCTGATTCTCCCCCTGTCTCCGTAAGCCTTGAGGAATGTCCATGTAGATTTCCTCATTAAGATCCCCGTGCAAAAAAGCATTATGCACATCCATTTGATGTAAACTCCAATTATTAATAGCAACAACAGATAAAAAAGAACGAACAGTGACATCAGTGGCAACAGGAGAAAAGGTCTCGTGATAATCAAAACCTTCCCTTTGTGTGAATCCTTTGGCAACCAATCGTGCTTTGTATCGTTCAATGGAACCATCAGCACGATACTTGATCTTGTAGACCCATTTACAGCCAATTGGCTTTCGATCAGAGGGAAGGGAGACAAGATCCCATGTCTTGTTGTCGATAAGTGCTTGGAGTTCTGCCTTCATGGCTTGTTGCCATTTTGGGTCAGTAGAGGCCTCCTTATAACTAGGAGGTTCCTGTTCTTCTGAGAGGCGACTAACACAACATCTATGTTCCTGTGATAATCTATGGAAGGAAACATATGATGAAACTGGGTATTGAGTACCTGGAGAGTGACGAGTGGCACAGATATAGTCTTTGGTCCATGTGGGAGGTCGTGTGCTGCGACCTGAACGCCTTGGATGAATAATGTCTGTGGGAGTTCCATTGGTAGATGTAGTTTCAATATGCCGACTGTCTTCAACAGCATTGGTATTTTCTAGTCGTGGCTGAAAGATTTCTTCTGGGCAAATGGCCCTATCAACAGGTGTTGATATTGATTCCGGAAGATATGAAGCAGTTGGAGGAATGGGCCTCAATTCTGCCAATGGTATATAGGCAGTGTCTTGAGGTATTGCTTCATCAATGCTGCCAGAAGGAGCTGTCATCCTTGTATCTGTAGCTGTAGTGGGTTGCTCAGAAAAAGGAAATATGTCCTCACGAAAGATGACATCACGACTTACTAGAAATTCCTTTGTAGATATGTCGAGAACTCGATAGCCTTTCTGTAAATTGGGATATCCCATGAAAATGCATCGTCGAGCTCGAGGAGTGAATTTGTCTCTAGGTCCCACTGTTGTGACAAAACAGAGACATCCGAAAACCTTGAGATGTTGAAGCTCTGGCCCTTTTTTGAACAATAACTCAAATGGAGTTTTTCCTTTAAGTATGCGAGTCGGCATACGATTGATTAGGTAAGCAGCTGTGATCACATAATCTCTCCAATAATCGTCCGGAACTGACGCTTGAAACTTTAAGGCTCGTGCGACTTCCAATAAATGACGATGTTTCCGTTCTACCACGCCATTTTGTTGTGGTGAATAGACACAAGTGCTCTCATGTTGTATGCCATGTTGAGTGAATAATGAAGAACAGTCATGGCTGAAGAATTCTCTGCCATTATCAATACGAATCCGCTGTATGGATTTCCCAAACTGATTTTTTGAGAGTGAGAGAAAACTTTTCAAGTGAGAATAAGTTTGGTTCTTGGATTGCATCAAGAAAATCCAAGTCGCACGAGAATAATCATCGACTATAGTGAGAAAATATCGAGACCCATCATGATTAAATGTGTGATATGGTCCCCATATATCGACATGAATTAGGGCAAAAATTGCATTAGTGCGGGTACTACTAGACGGAAAAGGAGCACGAGATTGTTTAGCAAGAGGACATATAGAACATTGTGGATATGGAAAAGAGGCACTGTGACCCAATCTTAAATGCATAATGGAATTTCTATCATTGGTAGTCAAGTTACACAATGAAGATTTATTCAAAGGAATGCAAGAAAAATTACTCAAGGAATTATTCCAGAAATAAAGGCCTTCAGAGAGACTACCCAAGCCCATCAGTTTCCCAGTCGAAAGGTCCTGAAAGAAACATGCATCAGCATTGAAAATGACCCGGCATGAATTTTCTTGACAAGCTTTGGACACAGATATTAGATTAAACTGGAATTCTGGGACATAGAGAACATTTCTAAGAGTAATTTTTGGACTGAGATTGATTGTCCCTGTTTCATGGACATGAGTAATATCCCCAGTAGGCAACTGCACAGAAATAGGGAAATCCAACCTAGGATTGATACTTGAGAAAAATGCCCTGTCACATATAATATGGTCGCTTGCCCCTGAATCAATTATCCATGATTTTTTGGATATTGAATTAATCAAGCAATGTGTAATACCTGAGAAACTTGCTCCTCTATTGGTGTCCATTTTCTGAAGTGCCTCCATCAATTGATGATACTGATTAGCTGTGATAGATTGGTCACCCTGTTTACCGGTCGAACCAGTAATTTGATAAGCTACTGAAATTCTTTTTTCTTTTTCACCGGGCTTTCCATGTAATTTCCAGCAATTATCAATGGAATGATTAGCACGCTTGCAATAATCACAAAACAATTTATTCTTGCCTTTAAAATTTCTCCCGAAATTCCTTGCTGACGTGGCAAGGATCTGACCGTCCATGCCTTTAATCGCAGCGAAGATCTGGCCGTCCGATGCTTTGAAGATCTGACCGTTCGACGCTTTGAAGATCTGACCGTCCGATGCTTTGAAGATCTGGCCGTCCGATCCTTTGCCCGCGAGTTCCTGTCCACCGTTGGATCCGATCAAATGACCGAAGCCGTCGGATCCTCGTAACACATCCTGACCATCCATCCGGTCAGTCTTATATATGCGGGAGTCCTCTTCCGCGAACCCTAGCCCCAATTTGGCCGCTCGTCTTTCTCGATTTAGGGTTTGTGTCCTGGTGGCCGCGTCTCGCCGATCGCCGCGGGCGGCGAGAGCGACGCTCTCACTGCTCCTGGTGTGTTCTGGCGTCGCGTGTCGCTGACTCTCCTCCTGCACGGCCAGTTGAAATATGCGCCCAATCGACGGCATCGGATCCATGGCAAGGATCTGTGAGCGAAATCCGAGGTATGTTTCGTTCAAGATGAGGAGAAAGCGTGTAGCTTTCTCCCTGTCTTTGATAGATCTGTATTGTTTGAGCGTGGGTTCTGGTCCCACGAGTTTCTCCTCGGCCGCCTCGAGATTATTCCACAGAGACGAGAGCCGGTTGAAAACGGCCGTGACCGTCATGTTGCCTTGCTTCAATTCGCTGAGATCCTGCATTAGATTGAAAATTTTTGCCTGATCTAGTTTCTCGTACATTTCCTGTATATTTTCCCACATCTCCTTTGTATCTTCTGTCGGTGGGAGTCCGGTCGCGACCTCGGAGGAGACGCAATTGCCGATCCAGGTTCGGATCAGGCGATTGCTCTTCCTCCAGAGTCGGGCCAGACGTTCCTCCATGGGTATTGGAATGGTTCCGTCGAGGAAACCATCTTTGTCTTTGGTTGCCAGGGCGCGCCGGAACTCCTGCGACCATCTTGTGTAATTTTCTGGGCCAGTTAGCTGCTGGCTGATGAGCTGCAATTCTGGTCCGTCAGCGTTGGAAACGAACAATGGATCGCCGGGTTCTGGTCGTCCGGCGAGCGCCGCTGCTGGGAAAGGCAGGAAACCCGGCGCGAGGTTCGGGTAGGTATTTGTGCCTTGACCCGATTCATTCGCCCCAATCGGATAACCCGCATAGAAACCCGGGTAGGGATTTGTTCCCATACCCGGCTGACCAGACCCGCTTAACCGCTCCGATCCGATGGCTGGATTTGCCCCATTCGTGGTTGGCGGATCCCCATCAGGTCGGACGTGGCTCTGGTGACCCACAGATGCAGACGATGATGGATTTGGGTTTGCCCCAAAGAGAAATGGATACGGGATCCATTGGTATGGTTGACCCGCTAAGGGTTGCCCCGCATTGAACTGAGTCTACGTGGGCCACCACTGAGCGGGCGGTATTTGTGTCTGCTGACTTGTGAATGGAAGTGTTGCAGGTGGAATCGCAGGTGGAGTCGCTGTAGATCGATCTTCATCTTGCGGATCTTGGTGCAACGTCTCTTCAGTCGGTGGATTTCCAGAAGCCGAGAAGCTAGCTTACGGGGATGTCATGGTAAGATAAAAAAACCTTCGAAAATTAATTCTAATGCCGAAAGAATAACTTCTTCCCCTTTTTTGTTTATAGGTGGAAGACCTTTTGGCAAAGGAACAAAGCGGAAGCAAATCAGAAGCCTCATGGCTCTAATACCATGAAAGAAGCCGAAGGTGAAGAAGAGAGGAACGAAGCTCTTTACTGTATTTCCTCTAATTGATTGTAAAATGTACAAATCCTAAAGATATAGAACTAGGTTTGTACAATTAATGGAAATAAAGAATTCTATGTATCAATCTAAATCTAGATCTGATATTGAATTGATATGTACAGAATAAAATCAATTCCTAAGATATATTGCATATCTTCTAACACTCGGTCCTCTCCCCGTGGAAAGTGGTAGTAAAATGTCACTTAAGCTGAATATTCATCCCATTTGCTGCCACAACGGCTGTTTTATTGGCATAGCAAACACATCTCTGAAACGCTCAAAAGAGAGGAAAAAAACACAAGAAAACAAAAGAAAGGAGCTCAGTAATGGCAGCAGCACATGATCGACAACCTGCTTGTTTCTTTATCTCTGCAATCAAGTTTTTTGAAGCTCGCGATCGACAATCACGTCTTGTTTCTTTATCTCTGTACAAGAATAAATCAGGGTTCTGATCAGATGGCATGCACGATTGAAAAGCGAAAATGGGTTTAAATTCTGTGTTCCATAGATTGAATTTTGGTTTCCTTTTCTCTGGGAAACATAGGTGAAATAATTTCATTCTCCCCGCGTAATCCATACGGGAGAACTTTCAACGGCAATCGTCCAAACCAAGTACAGATGCTTGATTGACATTGATGGCGATTTTCATGAGTACATCTGTATGTGTTGCAGATGCAAGAGGAAAAATTAATTACTTACTTCAGCTCAACAACGGCCAGCGTCGTTCGAAGATAATCCCTGAAGAGCGCGTATATCCTGAAATAGGGCCATGAACAAATCGATGAAGGCGTATGATGTCTGTCAGAAGTGAAAGTGTAAGAATTAGCTTCTTTTATACTTTATATAATGACTGGCTTTCAGTTTGAGATGACCTGAACATGACAATGCATAGAACACATTCTCAGAAATTTCAACTACACAAAGAAAGTTCAAACCTTCCCGATTTGGGAATTGGTCCATTTTGTACCCAGCCCCAAGTCCAGCCTTGAGCAAATTGGCTAATTTGCCAAAGTCTCGAAAATCAACTATAGCTCCATCGATCCCCAAATTACTCAAGAAAATTATTTTGTATAAGACGAATAACCAAATAAAAAAATATTAATCATAAGACGTAATTCCATCGGAATTCAGAAAATAAACACAATTTATCCCCTATCAAACTATAAAAGTTTCAACTTCTTTATATTACCAAAACACAAACAATTCATTAATGATTTTCTCAAATAAGACTTCAACAATCCATTCTAATAAAGTTTTTAATATATTGCCAAACGGAATTCTAAAGGGAAATTACCCAAAAAGTGTTAAATTTATTGTAATTATGTTAATTCAGTCATAATTTTTTTTATCAATTCAGTCTTAAATATTTTGTATTTATACTAATTCAATCCATCTGGCCAATTTTGGTCGGCCGGTGTTGATGTAAAATTTTTTAATAATATTTGAATAAATTTTCGAATTATTTATTTATTATTTTCTCTCTCTTTTTTCAGCAATTGACTCGAGGAAGAAAGAAGGGAAGAAGGGAAAAAAAAGAGAAAGAAAAGTACAAAGAAAATAAATAACGAGGGAAAGAAGAAATCGAAGAAAATTTTACCTACTGTTAGAGAACATGAGACGATTCATTCTTTCTAGAGTTGGCCGTTGATATTGTCCCCCTTATGACCGTGAGTATCTTTCCATTTTTTGTAATTGCCAGAAAAGTCAGGTGAAATCCCACATCCCGCAAACATCAATGAACACGTGTCTTGAAGTTGTAGAGCGGGTGAATTTGTCAACGGACAATCATAAAGTTGCAATGTCCGCAACTTCTTTAACTTCAATAGGTCAGGCAACCTTTCTAAGGAGCCGCATCTCCTAATGACCAATCTCTCTAGCAATTCCAATTTCTCCCCACCTTGAATCTCCATTAGCCTCGGGCAATCACACGCCTCCAAATATCGGAGCCCCTTTAGTTTGGACACCAACAGCCTCTCGAGAAAATGACTATCATACACAGTGAAATTAAGGAGTTTCTTCGGATGCTGTCCAAGCACATCATCAAATTCAACCTCCCTCAGCCAACAATTAGGAAGACTCAGATGGGACAGGTTTGTCAAATTGGAAAAGAGTGAACTTTCCATTGGTGACTTGACATCGTATAGAACCAGTCTTCCAAGATTGGATGGAAGCCTCATGAGAGATTGTGGGTCAATCAAAGTTATCTCAAGACTCTGAAGCCGACAAAGAGCTGCAAAATTAATTGGAGGAAATGCGTCCTTCAAATTAGATAAGCCCTCGATCCACTTTATCTTTGGAGCTCCTCTAATGAATTTTGAAATCCGAGTGAATCTCAACATTCTAAGTTCGACTAAGCTAGTTAGGTATGACAAGTCCAAGTCAATGACTGTCCACAATAATTAAGATGGGAACTCTAACTTTATCAAACTTGCCGGGAGCTCTGGCAAATGTTCAAGTTCATGACATAAACTCAAATCAAGTGTTTGGAGATGAGAAAGTTGATTCATAGTCATCGGCAATGTCCTAATGTTGCTCAATGATAGATTTAGTATCCTCAAAAACGAAAGACACCCAATTTCACTTGGTATATCTCCCTTCAAATTTCGACAACCTAGGGCATCTAACACTTTAAGATTCTCCAGCATCCCTATGGTTTTTGGTAGCTCTCTTATCTCACTATAGGTCAAACGTAAAATCTCCAACTCTTTGAGATTCCCAATAGAAGCTGGTAATTCTGTGATACTTGTTTCCCGCAAATCTAGCTCATGTAGGGACTCTAGTCCACCCATTTGGTCTAGTAGCTTCTCTATCCGAGTCTCGACAGGACTCATCTTCCTCAACATTTTAAGATCTCCAATAGAGTGAGGTAATCCTCTCATTTCTGTGCCTCCCAATTCCAATTCAAGTAGTGATTTCAATTTTCCGATGGATTCTGGAAGTGGTCCAGGCATACGACAGCATTCTAAAGATAAATACTCCAAACACATCATCTCTCCAAGGGAATGATGTAATTCTCTAACATGCATCCCTTTTATTTTTAGCGTTGATAGGGATTTTAGACCACCTAATACATAAGGCACGGCAAAAATTTCACAATTCTCACTGGGTGGATATTCTAATAAACTGATTTCCAAGTGCTTTAGGCTTGCTAGTTTAGCAAGAGAACCATCAACTACTAGCAAGGCTCCACAATGTTGAAGAACCAATTTCTTCAAATTCGAGCATTTCAAGAAGTTAGGAATCCTTTTGAAGCTTGGGCAACCAATGATTTGTATAACTTTCAAGTTCTCGCTCACCTAGTGTCGCGACCAATTTTTCGGGGTAAACCACCTAAGGGTTTGGCTAATGGATTATTAAGCCTAGATTTAACTCGGGCTCTCCCAAGCCTATACCAATTCGCGACTTAGGTTCAAATTTTTAACATGCAATTGATTTTTAACTAGAAGTCGCCACTAATCTATTTTTGGTGGGTCGATTAGAAACCCAAGTAAAGTAACGAGAGATTTACTTTACTCCTACGAACCAGAGACTATGGGTACGAGGACTTGGTTACACTAAATTTCTCTAATGCCCTTTCGGTACCATTCTTTTATTTTCAAAAATGTTTTTTGCAGGCAGCTCAAATTTATTTTAAATCTATTTCCCTAACATGTGAGGTGATCATACGGGTGCACAAACCACCAATTTAACACCTAGATAAAACAACTAAATAAATTGCAAAAACTTACCTCAAAGCAACGAAAGCATCTGTAATGTTAAATTAGAATCTACATCAACAACCCTAGATATGATTTCTAATTAACAAGCAATTTCTTTTTTTTTTCACTTAATTAATAGAAATCATGCAATATGCAATGCGATATTTATTAAATGACCTAATTCTAATGACATGCAATTTCTAATTAAATGGGCCTAGCAAAAATATTAAATGGCATGCATCTCAATGAATCTAACCCTAATGACATGCATATGATATTTTTTCTTTTTCCTAAAAGAATGCATTCTATCCTAAATAATTAAACTAATTTAGCCTAAGGCATTTTTGTATTTTTTTTATGAAATTCGGAATTAAAACAAAATGTGAAAATTATCTAGCTAGATTAAGATCCTATTCAATTTATATTATGAATTAGGTTAAACTAAATCCTAATTTAAACTAAAATATTGTCTTAACTCAAATAATCCTAAAATGCAATCTATCTAAAAAAATCTATCTAAACTGAAAATTAATTAGGAAGTAAAATTAAACATGCAATCTTATCCTAATATGCAATAACGTGCAAAAGATGCCATAATCCTATATGATATATAAATGATGGTTTTTTGTTTTTTTATTTATTATTAATTTCGAAATTAAAATTTAACATGCAAATCAAATAATAATAAAACTAACATTCTAAATGAATATGCTTTCTTTTTGTTTTCTTTTTCATGATTCAAAATAAAATCTCTATCCTAAACGTGCAACCCTAATTCTAACCTACATCTTTTTGATTGATTTTTTTTTAAAATTAATTTAAATAACACTACAGCAAATCAAGCAATATTGATACCCAAATTGACGAATTATATCTCGCGCATGAGATCGGATTGGCCAATTTCATATTAAATCGCGAATCGAATCTCGGGCATGAAATCGGATTGACGATCTTTGCAAGAGATTGTGAGTCGGATTTTGGGCGCGAAAATCGGACTATCAATCCCTTATTTGAGGGGCACTTTCATGTTGGAATATCAATCACATACTTAAATGAACAAATTCACTAAAAACAAGCTATAAAGGAAAATAAAAAATAAATAAAACAATAAGTAAATAAATAAAACTACCTAATATTATGTTTGTATTTTTTGTTTTTGTTTTTGTCTTTTACTCTTCTCTTTCCACGCACGTTTGTGCTCGTGGGGGTCAAGGGCAGCCGGTCGTCAGTCCCGTGAGGGGGACTGCGGCAAGGGCGGCTGCCGGCGGCGGAGCACGGGCGTTGGGTGTCACGACCGCGGGCTGACGAGCGGCCAAGGCGAGGCAGTCGTCAGGGGTAGGCGTCGGGCAGATCTGGCTCGGGCAGCAGGGCGGAGGTACGGTGGTGCTCGGAGTGGAGGTACCCGCGGGATCTGCAGATCACGGCCAAGGCGAGTTGCTGCAGGGGGTCGTTCAGGGGTCCTGTAGGCGGCGGATGGAGACACGGAGGCAGAGGCGACCGTCAGCGACGGGTGCGGCAGAGGCTGGCGGAGGAAAGCTCGGGCGGCAGGTCGTCGAGGATCGGCACGGCAGGGCGGCGGTGCGAGCTCATGGGCGAGGGAACCTTGGTAGTGGCACGAAGAGGGAGTGCGGCGAGTCGCGGACCTGCTGGCGTCGGGTCAGAAAGGGCGGCAGTCCGGAGCTACAATCGTTGTTGGTGGCAGGTGAGCGGGGCTAGTGTAGAGAGGTAGCCGTCACGGGTGGAGGATTGGCTGTCGCAGAGCAACGGCAACGCGTCAAAGGGAACGGCTCCGGCAGCAAATCAAGCAAAAGCGTCGGAGAAGAAGCGGGTCGCAGTCGCAATCGAGCAGGTCGCGATGAGGCTGAGGGTGGCGTTGCTGCTCGGAAGCCGGCGATGGCGGAAGATGGCCCAACAGCTGCAGGTCGCGGGCAACAACTGATGCTGTGCTACAAGTGGCGGTGCTGGTGTGGTCGTCGGCGTGGGACGAACGAACAGCGGCGGCGGAGGGTCTACGTGCGCGAGGAGGTCGAACGACACGACCACTTCTTCGTCTACTTCTGTTCTTGCTTTTTTTTCCTTTTTCTTTCTATTTTTTCTCTCTCTTCTTGCTGCACTCTCCTATCTGCAACAGAAATAGATTTTTCTATTTCTATTTCTAGAAGAGTTTCTAAGCAAAAATAACCGTTTGATAACGACACAAAATTTCTACTCTAAAAATATAAATTCGTTTGATAATGACACAAAATTTCTTCCTTTCGGATGGCGGCGACGACGACCGGCGACCTTTAATATAAAAAATAAAAATAAAAATGATTTATTAACAAAAATAAATAAATAAATAAAATAAAATAAATCATAAAAAAATAAAATAAGAATATCATTTTATTTTAAAGTAAAAATATCCATAAAAATAAATTTATTTTATTTATTCTATTTTATTTTATTTTACGAATAAATTTATTTTAAAATGAATAAAAATAAAAAATAAAAATAAATTTATTTGGCAAAACACACAAGACAAATAAAAATAAATTATTTTTATTTATCATAAATAAATTATTTTTAATAAATTTAATAAATTTATTTTTAATAAACTAAAAATAAAATGATAAATAAAAATAATTTATTTATTTTTAATAAATTTATTTTTAATTTATTTTAATAATTTTTTATTTTTAAATGAATAAAATGAATATATTTATTTTTATTTTTAATAAAATGATATTTAATTAAATTTATTTTTAATAAATAAATTATTTAGATTAAATTTATTTATTAAAAATAAAAATAATATTTATAATAAAAATTTAAAATTTAAAATAAAAATGAATAAATGATATTTTTATAATAATTTTTATTTTTAAAATGATATTTATTTATTTTTAAGGATTTTTTTTTTAATTTATTCGTAAAATAAATATAAAAATCATTTTATTTATTCGAATAAATTTCATTTTAAAATGATATTTATAAAAATAATTTATTTGGTGACCGGCGGCGGGGGCCGGCGAGCGGTCGGCGACTGACGGATGGTGGTCGGCGGCAACGGATGAAGGACCGGTTGACGAACGTTGAGAAAATTTTTTATTTCTCATTTCTGTTCCAAAAATCATAAGTAGAAAATTTCAACTTCTAATTTCTATTCCAAACCTATTTCTGGAATAGAAATCTATTCCAAAAATAGAAAAACGGAATAGGTTTATCAAACGGATTTCTATTCCAGAAATAGGTCTGGAATAGAAAATTTGTTTCTGGAATAGAAATTATCAGTTATCATGCACCCCCTTACTTTTCCCTTCTCAAAAGGTTTCTTTTCCTTTTCCTCTTGAGTTGCTTTCCTCAAACGAAACCCTCAAAATCGAAGGAAAAACTTTGCCTTTTGTGCTGAAATTTTTTTTTACCTAGCACACGAGAACAAACCCCCTTAATGTGACCGTGTCTTCGATGTGTGGCCCCCTCTTTATTGTACGGGCACAACACATTATATAGGAGAGGGAATTAAATTTTGGTGAAATATTTTACTTCCAATTTTGCTTGTGCATAATCCCATAAATATATCCTTGCACCCCGCGCAATATTCCCTTTTGTATTTTTCAAATATTCCATCCAAAAATTTCTTTTCTACCCAAGAATATACCCATTGGTGTATATTACCTGAATATATGAAAAATCCTATCGGAATATGCTCACCGTCGGTCCAATGCTAAATGCAAATTAAAAATAAATGCGCCTAAAACTATATGCTATGCAATTAACTATTTTTTTTTAGGGATAAAATTAACCTCTAATTTTTTAATGCAATAAATGACTAAATGGGTCGCCAAAATTTAGGTGTCAACACCTGAAAAAACAATCCAAGAATTAGCCAAGTCAATTAAGGCAAATGGGTAAGCCTGGTTATCAAGACAAATGCCACAAAGAGTAAACTATGTGGGATGATGTTGTACCAGGCATGGCTCCCACCCTGTCCAATCTTCCATCATGTTACTTTGGGAAAGCTCGAGCACGACTAATTTCTCGAGACATAAATTTATTGCGTTTGATTTAGAAGGGCAATGACTCCAAGAAAGCCATGTTAACTTGGAGAGAAGACTCTTAAAGTCCCCCACCAAGTTCCCACCCTCTAATTCCAAAAATCTCAGATTGGGCAGCTTTGAAAATTCTTCACTTGTGAAATTGTGCACTTTGGAGAGTCCTGTTAGTCTGAGTGCTATGACTTTGTCTGTCCCCTAGTGAGAGATAGGAAAAGTATGAGCAAACATTTGAACTGGATGACAAGCATGGTGCTATAAGTCCGAGGAGATTGATTATGTTTAGTAATGAAGCAGAAATTATTGCTTAGTACAGATCTAGATCAAGAAAAGAATAAAGAAAGAGTCAATGAAGTTAATCTGATTTGCTCGTACTGTCGAAAAGAATTGTTCACTTCATATATGCGTAACAATATTTCTAATCCATCAGTTCAAGAGAATTTCTCGCACAAGACGGAAACATAGGACGTTAATATTACCGAGTAAAACAGTTTGACAGAAAATACCGCCTGCATATTTAAATTTTTTCGAAACAACGCAAAACCTACAATGGTTTTGTAATCAAGAAAAAATTGCTAGACCAATTTCTAATCAGTCTCTTGAGTTTATAACCCGATTGAAGACTATGCATCTATTACCTGCTTGGTTTGGAGCGTGTGGAAGCATGGTTTACTCTAAAGCATCTCTTTATTAAGTTTCGTATGAGTTCTATTACAACATGAGCACAGGAGATGAAAAATTGTACTCGTTTTAGGACCGTCAGTTTCTATAGAATTAAGGATCAATGTACCAAACGATAGACCAAAAATACTACATCCATATATTTTAGGAAAGCTCTATGGGACTACATAGAAATGATCGCATATTCCAATTAATTACTAAATGAGAAATGATTATGTAACAGTCTTTAATATATCGTGAGAAAAACAGGCTATTCTAGACAATAAAAAATAAAATAGTAAATAATTATAAATTATTGTGGGATTCACTCATTCAAGAATTTATAGCTCACAACAAGCTATTATTCTCATAGTAACCAAAGGATTATTATGCTAACAAAGTCCTTACTAAATCTATTACCAAAATTACAAGTAAGGGGGTCGTTGACGTTGTCTCCCTGTAGAGTGATTTTGCTAATGATTTCCAACTTAGCAAAAAGGAATAAAATCAACCTTGAAAAGCTTTGATAGCCCAAGAAGTCACAATTTGCATCCATTAATATATGATTTATTGAACAATTTTGCATTCAAACTAATTTTTTTAATTTTTGCTACAAATTACTTTCATGTCGTGAGCGTACTTATCAACACATTTTAGATATGATATTGATATGTGATGGTTTTATTTAATTAATGTGATAGGCCTAAGTTGGCCTGTCCGCCCATGTTGGGCCTAAAAGCCCAGCCCACAAGTTTGGGGCCCATGGATGGAGGGACACGTTGAAGAGTTGTAACTTTTGGGGGAGTGTCTTTTACCGAAGGGACACGTCCTTTGGAGAGGACGTATTTAAGGGAGAAAAGAGAGGGAGGAACGTACCCTTTGGATTGTACGTACGTTCCTTCTCTCCCTCTCCATCCAAAAAGAAGAACAAGTCCAAGAGACGACACTCTCTTCCCTTCAAGGCCAATTGACATCATCGGATAGAACGGGATCAGTCTTTCTTCTTCAGATCAACGTCGGTATTTAGGCTGTGGCTAACAAGGTACGTTCAATATCGTCATGTGCCTTAGGATTGGTGATACATGTGATTTTCTCGAGCTCGTCTTCCGCACTCTTTTTAGGGGTTCGATTTAGTGTCGAATCCGGTTTCTGGGAATCAGTAATTCCCAACATTGGTATCAGAGCCCCGTTCATGTTTTTCTCGACCCCTTTCATGTTTATGGATGAATTCTTATCGTTTTTTCATGAAATTAATCGGCCGGCACCAATCGGGGTAGAAAAATCCCAACACCCGAGCACTGTTCATCCATTTTTTCGAGTTTCTGTAACTCGAAATCCATTTCTGAAGGCTCTGGATGGAAGGTCTCGTCGAGACGAATGCGACGAGTGGTGGAACGCCGCCAAGGGCCGCCAGATGCGCCCCTACGCGCAGCCAGCGTGAAACGGTGCATTCGGCGCGTGTAACGCACACGCCGATTCGCACACGCAGGCGCGTGCGTCGCACCCGCGCGCGGAGCCGATGCACGCACGTGCAACGCAGGTGCGCGGGCGCCATTGATGGCGCGTGCGTGGCACGCGCCCGCTGCACACGGGCCGCACGTGCCGGTTGGTTTGTTCGATCGGTCCCGCCCGGCCCAACCGGCCGATCGGTCCGACCTGACCCGGCGACCGTTGACCGTTGACCTCTCCATTGACCGTTGACTGACGGTTGACCGTTGACTTTTCGTTGACCGTTGACTTTTCGTTGACCGTTGACTATTGACCAAAAAAAAAAGAATGTGTTTCTTTTTCAATTATGTCTATGTGGATTATATGTAATCCATTTTTGGTTCTGCATTTGTTGCAGGAACAATGCCTCCCCGTAAGCCGTGCGCATCTGTGCGCACAATGTCAGATGAACAAAAAGAAAGGCTTTCAAGGTTGATAGCCGATTTGAATGGTTATCGATGGGAGAGTGACGACATAATTGATCATGTCATAGAGGTCAACAACAAAATTCAAGAAGTCATTTGGAACGGTTATCCCATGCCAGATATTCAGATGGTGCAATTCTTTATGAGCACTCTTCCACCAGAATGGCAAGGAGTGTTGAATCGCCTGTGAGAGGTTAAAGGTTTTACTAGTTATAAGAAGCTAGTAATGGAATTTGTAGATGAATATCATCGGGTTGGAGCCACAAAGACTGCGACCCAAGGAATGACTTCGATTAGGCCAGGAATGAATGTGCGTAGGAGAAATCCTAAGGGATATCCGTCTGTTTTTCCGTGGCTGTCAAGAATGCCTGAAAATTTTACAGAGAAAAAGAAAAAGAAATTGAACCAAGTAGCAGCTTTCCCTATTAATAGTATGATGCCTTGGTTTTAGATATTATGGCTGGTCTTTATTTAGTGTTCTTTGTGGACATTTTATATTATGTTTTCTACCTAATTATTGTTGATGTAGCAACTAATATGTTAGTTGTATTATGTGAAAGCATTGTTATTATATCATTGTTGGATGTCAAATATTATTTGCTTTCTATTGTTGTTAACTGCTGTGGGTGGTTCAATAGAAGTTTTTGTAACTTCATAGGATTTACTTTGCATGGGCAATTATATTAATGATAGTTTTAAGTTAGGATTTTTTGGAGGATGATTGGAAACATAGTGACCTTTTGATTCTGAAACCTTACTTAAAATTATTAATTAATATGATGGGTTTGTGCAAAATAGATGCATAAGTGTTAGGCATTAATATTTCGTGCATATATGTCTGATATGTTCAGATCGATGGATTCAGCAACTAAAAACATAATTGCTGATTTGAACAAAGAGGACAAATTGAACGGCGAGAATAGTGAAATATTGAATATGAGAATTCAATATGTGCTGGAAAAGCAAGAAGCACTAAAAGCTCTTGACCATGTTATAGAAGATCTTGTGGATGTTGTGCGCCACCTTGAGCTAGATGATGATTGCCTCAAGGCATTTGAGCAGAATACGGATATTTGCTGTGTTACTTTAAGCTTAGAAGGGGCTTCAAGCTCTAAGCGCAAGCGCATTGATTCGTTCAATATGTGGGAAAGCAAGGGATCAAGTCCTTCTTGCAAGAAACCAATAATTAACCAACAAAAGAGAGGAAAACATCCTCGTGAGAAGAGAGGAAAACGTTCTCATGTAAAGAATATCTCAAGGGTGAAATGTTACAACTGTGACCAGAGGGGTCACTATGCACACGATTGTCGCGAGCCAAAGAAGGTACACACCCTTTGTACGATTGGGAACTTTGCATATGTGTCAAGTTCTGTATTCTTGACTGAATCTAATCCTCTGTGGACTGTAGATTCAAGAGCGACAGACCATGTAGCGAA
The DNA here is from genome assembly GCA_007663325.1 of Eucalyptus pauciflora. Taxonomy (NCBI): domain Eukaryota; kingdom Viridiplantae; phylum Streptophyta; class Magnoliopsida; order Myrtales; family Myrtaceae; genus Eucalyptus; species Eucalyptus pauciflora. The sequence continues at coordinate 94,476 of VMYD01000239.1, forward strand.
GGATAGAGAATCCTTCGTGGAATTTTGACGAGTTCCGATTGGAACTAAGTGGATCTATGTGGGTAACAACTCCAGAGCTAAAGTAAAAGGAATTGGCACCTGCCAACTGAACATGCGTGGTGGGCGCACTTTATTCCTACATAATGAGTTGTATGCTCCGGAGATTCGTCGAAATTTAGTGTCTGTTTTAGTGTTGGTTAAGTTTGGTTTTAATGTGAACTTCCATAATAGTGGTGTAAATTTGTTTTTGGATACAAACTACTATGATTGTGGTTATTTTCTGGATGGTTTCATTGTATTATATATTGATTATGTTAATGCAAATGTTTGTTATTCCCTTCTCACGTCTCCTAATTCATATGATAATGATGTGAATATGTGGCATGCTAGACTTGGTCATATTGGCCAACAACGTATGAATAGACTAGCCAAAGAGGACTTGTTAGGCAATATTGAAAGAGTCGATTTGCCCATATGTGAGCATTGCCTAGTAGGGGAAACAACAAGGAAACCATTTGGAAAAGGTAAAAGAGCTTAACTTCCTCTGCATTTAATCCATCTTGACGTCTATGGTCCAATGAATATGAGAGGAAGGCATGGGGCTGTTTATTTCATCACTTTTATAGATGATTATACTATATTCAGATATGTTTATTTGATTTCTCATAAATCTGAAGCAATAAGTTGTTTCAAAAGGTTTATGAACTTGGTAGAAAATCATTTAGACAAGAAAATAAAAGTATTGAGATCCGATCGAGGTCGTGAATATTTATCTGATGAGTTCAGAAAATTATGTGATGAAAAAGGAATAGAAAGACAGTTGTCTATTCCATATACTCCTCAACAAAAATGGTGTTGCGGAGAGAAGAAACAAAATCTTATTAGAAATGGTTAGGTCCATGATAGCGCATGCTGACTTACTCATCACCTTTTGGAGTGATGCGTTGTTAACTGCTGCCTATATACTTAACCGAGTGCCTTCCAAATCAATTACTTCTACTCCATATGAGTTATGGACAGGTAGGAAACCGGACTTAAGTTTTCTTAAGCCATGGGGTTGTGCTGCCTATACTCATGAGCCCTCTCACAAGTTTGGGAAATTGGGTCCCAGAGGAAAGAAGAGTATTTTCATAAGATACTCCGAACACTCGAGAGGGTATGTGTTCATAGGTGAGCAGGAAAGTGGGAGTATAACTGAATTTGAATCACGTGATGTCACATTCTTAGATAATGAATTTCTTAAGAATGGCGAAATAGGTGAAAAATACTCCCTATTTGAAATATTGGATCAAGATAATGATATTAATAGAGTTCGTCCAAGTGGGAGTAATATGAGAAGTGATGAATTGAATTCTACTCATTCTCAATTACAACCACATGATGAGACGGCATCATCATTATCTAATCCTAGTGGGAGCATAATGGGGAATGATGTGCAAAGTATACAATCTTTCATACGGCGAACAAGTCGCAAAAGTATTCCCCGTCGATGTTTTGACATTGAAGGGGAAACTTTTGTGATTGCCCCATGATAACTCTATAAAAATAGAGTTATTTTACCTATTTTAGGCAACAATTAATGCAATGTCTATGAGAAAATATTTGGATTTCCATATGATTATTTGAATTTTCCTTATTTATGCAGAATAATGATATATGGAGAAGATAAGGAAAAAGATGGCAAAATCGAGGAATTTAAATCAAGCAGCAGTGGGAGATAGATATCAAATCAAAATCCTCTGATTTACTCCCTGATTTTGTGCACAATTGCTTATGAAGAGGAGAATAAAGAGAGAGAGAAGCAGCTAGGTTTTAGAGAGTTTTTCTATTAGATCGTTTTTCATTGTTCTGAGAGTTTTTTCAAGTATTTTGAAGAGAAGACAAAAGTGGTGACAAAATTCTTGTTCTTTGATTCAAGATGCTGAGTTTAATTTATATTTATATTTCTTCATCTACTATGTTCTAATTTTCTTTTGTTAGGGCTACGATGTAGCCTAACCATGATGATGTGAATTTCATGATTTTTATGTTTTGCAATTGATTTCATTCATGTGAGTTATATATTATTGTACTTAATGCTTTTGAGTGACTGGCCACCACTTGAATGATATGATGTGCATGTTTGAGACTGAAAAGTGATAATATGCAATTGCTCATTATAATAAATAACCATGAATTAAACGTGGATAGAGATATACCGCGTTATTTGTGTAGCTTTCGGTGATAAGGTGATCCAAAAGATTCATTGTAAGCCGGGAATATTCATAGTTTTTAATGCACTTATGTTTATTTTAATTCACTTAGAGATATAGTGGATTGATAAACTGAGTAGGTTTGCTATACCTAGAGATAGGATAGTAAATAGGTTAGGAAATTCCGCTATCACATGTTTGATATCGTTTTTGTATTCACAACAATCTGAAATTCATATCTAGTGGTTATGGTGAAATCGGATGCTCTAACATATTTATTTGATCGATTACTGCATTGAGTCTACACCCCACAAGATGAGGATGAGCAAAGAAATATACATGAGGCTCTAAGCTGCCCTAGTAAGGAAAAATGGATGCATGCAATGAGAGAGGAAATGGAGTCAATGAAGTCAAACCACGTTTGGGAACTGGTTGATCTTCCAAAAGGACTCAAAGCTATTGGGAACAAGTGGGTTCTCAAAATAAAGCGTAAAGCTGATGGCTCGATAGAGAGATATAAAGCTTGCCTTGTGACGAATGGGTATAATCAACAAGAAGGAATTGATTACGAGGAAACATTTTCTCCTGTTGTGAGATTTACCTCGATTCGCATTATTCTGGCAATAGTGGCAAGTATGGATCTTGAATTACATCAAATGGATGTAAAAACTGCTTTTCTCAATGGAGAATTGGATGAGGAAATATATATGGAACAACCTGTTGGTTTCATTACAAAAGGCCAAGAAGAAAAGGTATGTCGACTTTTGAAATCGATATATGGTCTTAAGCAGTCATCAAGACAGTGGTATATACGTTTTCATAATGCCATAATGGCATATGATTTTACAATGATTGATGAGGATCATTGTGTATATATCAAAAGATCCAAAAGATCAATTTGTGATCATATCATTATATGTTGATGATATACTAATTGCTGGAAGCAATATGGAGTTTGTAAATACTGTTAAGAGTTGGTTGTCTTCCAACTTTGAGATGAAGGATATGGGTGAGGCTGCATACATTCTTGGAGTTAAGATTTCAAGAGATCGTTCGAAGATATCATTATCTCTTTCGCAAGAAACATATATAAATAAGGTTCTTGAACGATTTCGTATGCAAGATTGTAAACCTATAGACACTCCTATTGCAAAAGGTGAAGGATTGAGCCATAGACTGTGTCCAAGGACTTCACAAGAAAAGGAACAAATGAAACATGTTCCTTATACTAGTGCTGTTGGGAGCTTGATGTACGCTATGATGTGTACAAGACCTGACATATGTTTTGCAGTTGGAATGGTGAGTAGATACCAATCCAATCCAGGTCAAGCACATTGAAAAACCGTTAAGAGAATACTGAGATATCTGAAGGGAACTGCTGATTATACGCTAAGTTATCGAGGAAAGGATCTGCGACTCGAAAGCTATTCTGAAACTGATTAGGGATGAGATTTAGATGAAAGGAACTATCTCTAGGTTTGTTTTCTTATTGAATAATGGCACCATATGTTGAAGCAGTAAGAAACAAACGTGTATAGCCTTGTCCACGATGGAAGCTGAGTTCGTGGCATTATCAGCAGTAATACAAGAAGGAGTTTGGCTTAAGAGATTTTTGGATCATTTAAGTGTTGCACGAAAGGATGTGAACTTACAGTACATATCTACGCATAGAATGGTAGCAGATCCTATGACAAAGCCAATACCTAGAGATGTGTTTTGTGGTAATGTAAAATCTTTAGGATTGCGTAGAGTCTGATGTACTGGATATTGTAATTTCCCTGAGTTGTTCACATTTAATGAATTTGTGTTTTCATCATTAATGCCTATGAATCTTTGTTTGACCTTTATGCATCTTAATGCTCAGTGCATTACATTAAGTTGAGAAAGTATGTTGGACAGATAAAAGATTAGCCCACTCACACGGGTAATCGCCTCTATTTACTATGTGATAAATAGAGATGATATGGTTTTTAAGCTTATTATCTAGGTGATAATCGAGAGCTCAAGCTTAAAATATATATGTCGCCTTAACTAAGTGTTAAGATGAGGACATGATATTTACTATGTCAGAAAGTAAAATACCCCACATATTTTACTTTATCTGTCTAAGATGCCAGATGTGAGTTCTGATGAATTTTGTGAATGAGTAGGTACGTGAACTCAAGTTAGACATTGGGTATGTCTGAACTATCATCTGTACGGTATTGATGGTGTAGACATACGCTCCATGGGAAAGGAGTTAATACCGTAATACGTATTTCATACTACGTATGCATGAGACGACCAATAAGAGTGGCAAAAATTTGATCTCAACTTTTATGCCGTATGAGATTCTTAAGGAAAAGAGTTCCTCAATTTAGTGCCCTCATGACTTTTACTTATTCTCAAGATTTCTATTTAGTGTTTGCTATCTTAGAATGTTGCCAATGGTCATGAGATAATTCGATCTAATGGGACATTTCTAGAAAAGCAAGTTGAACTGAAATTGAGAGTTTGAAAGAAAGAGGAAGATCGGATTTGGAGAATCACATTGTGGTTTTGTATTCACTGGTCGACCAATTATGACTGTCTTTGGGATAATCATAATTGTGAATACAATATATATCATTGTTTAAAATAGATCAAGAGATATATAAATGTGATCGATCGATCTAGGGTACTGCATACTAAATCTACTCGGAATGTGATGTCCATTATGAGCTGCTATATATTCTTAACAGATGTATAGCAACGAGCTCTCAAAGTATGCTGGTCACACGGACTATTCACCAGTATGAATGTTGTAGAGAGGTAAAAAGGATCCTGTTCAGCCCACCATGTGCGAGTGGGAGATGATGGTTTTATTTAATTAATGTGATGGGCCTAAGTTGGCCTGTCTGCCCATGTTGGGCCTAAAAGCCCGGCCCACAAGTTTGGGGCCCATGGATGGAGGGACACGTTGAAGAGTTGTAACTTTTGGGGGAGTGTCTTTTACCGAAGGGACACGTCCTTTGGAGATGGCATATTTAAGGGAGAAAAGAGAGGGAGGAACGTACCCTTTGGATTGTACGTACGTTCCTTCTCTCCCTCTCCATCCAAAAAGAAGAACAAGTCCAAGAGACGACACTCTCTTCCCTTCAAGGCCAATTGACATCATCGGATAGAACGGGATCAATCTTTCTTCTTCAGATCAACGTCGGTGTTTAGGCTGTGGCTAACAAGGTACGTTCGATATCGTGATGTGCCTTAGGATCGGTGATACATGTGATTTTCTCGGGCTTGTCTTCCGCACTCTTTTTAGGGGTTCGATTTAATGTCGAATCCGGTTTCTGGGAATCAGTAATTCCCAACAATATGTAATGATATTACCATCAATGAACTATTGGAAAAACTGTTTTCGTTTTCTTTACCAAAAGAGAAAATTAATTTACTTGCGAGAAACTAACTTCACAACAGTTGTAAATGCATGGCCGATTTTTACTAGAAGAAAATAGGAAGGTGACTATAGCTTACCTCTTTCATCCGAACCACCTTAAAGGCAATCTCAAGCTCCCACAACCTACTACGTCTTCCAGGAACATCAATGTCTTCACGTTGAATAATTTCTCTTCCAAAATCTCTGAGTTGGTCATGCATCCGCAATCTATCATTTTTAATCTTTATGAAAGACATACGAGCAAGGACAACTACTTCGATCTTTGGGAAATAGTTTAAAGCTTTCCACATATAGTATGGGCGGAGTCTTTTTTCTCCAATGAAGTAACATGCGATATCAAGAAAGATCTCTCTTTGACGAGGTTGTAACATGTCATAACTAATCATTAATCTATCGAAGACTTCTTGCTGGTGCACCAAAACTAATTTCTTCAGAGTGGCTTTCCAAACCTTTTTGCTTTTGCAAGAAAGTGAGGAACTGATAATCTCGAGAGCTAATGGAAGTCCACCTGTTTTACGAGTAATTTTGTGTGAGATATCATCATAGTCACATGGTGGGGAATCCATTCCAAAGGCATGTTTACTAAAAAGCTGAAGAGCATGTAAAGAATTTAATTATGTCATTTCATAGATTTTAAACTCTTCAGAATGTGCTTGGAAACTACTCTCTCCATCCTCCTCCTTGATTGACAAAAAGTTGATGTCTCTCGTTGTAACAATAATTTTGCTTCCTGGACCAAACCAATCACTCTTTCTTGCTAGTTTAGAGAGTTGTTCCCACTTATTCACATCATCAAGAACAAGAAGTATTCTCTTATCATGAAACCTTTTTTTAAGTATGTGAATCCTTGCATCAATAGAATCGTGGATCAATAGATCTCTGCGTTGGAGAATTTCTGATAGCAATTGCTTTTGTAAGTCAATGATTCTACCATGGTGTGCAGATTCGCGAACATTGAAGAGGAAGCTACTGCCTTGAAATTTAGTGAAAATCTAATTAAAAATAGCACTTGCGAGAGTTGTCTTACCGATACCACCATTCCATGGATAACCAAATAATGTGCATTACGTGAACCTTTGTTTAACAAGTCTATGAAAGCTTCCACATGATCATGAATCCCCACTAAATGATCAGGCAAATTTATCCTTCTTTTCTTCAGCTTAGTGAAAACCTCGTCAATAATAGTGTTGATGATTCCACCTTGGCTGCCAAATTTACACAAGAGTGTGATAGCATGAAATAAATTACAAATAAAAACTGTCAAGTTGAGGAATATTGTAGACACGACATTAGTGGGATTTTTGAATGGGTGAAAGAATTAGATCTACACTATATTTTGATGAGTGGTTCGGGAAAGGAAGACGAGGAAAAAAAAACGGATTACCCAATTTACTGTGCTTGGTAGGAGTGATTAAAAGAATAAAAATAGGAGAAAAAAAAATTTCTGTATAATTATCTCCATCTCACTTTTGGGGTGGTATGCAAAAATGAATTGACTACGAAAGGTTCCAAAGGTATTAGTAGGAAAAAAAAAAAAAATCTGTGCCAGTCCTTGCTCTTAACTCCATCAGAAAATTATCCAAGTTATCTCGCTATATTGCCTTTCCTCCTTTTGAATCTGTTCAATCCCCAATCGTGTAAAAGGGTAACAAAAGTTTCTAATTCGATTTTCTAGAAAGTAAGGTAGCGTAGCATTCTTTTGGAGCAGTTAGAAGTATAGAGAAAAGTATCATCAGTACCCATCATCATCTCAATCCAAAGTATACTTCTCTAGTCAATATAAGTAATTATGCTTTTAATGAGAAAATGTATATTCACAATCAACACTCTTACCCTTTGTCCTTCGTTGTCCATCCCTTGATTCTTGCGACCTCCATTAAAGCCTTCTTCCATTGCCTAATATCGTGGGCGAAGTCCTCATGCTTCTCCAGAGCGTCGAGGTACAATCGAGTTTTGAGGTTCACATCCTCGGGATCCACTTCAAAGAAAATGGGTAGGATCACTTTTGTCATTCTCTTTGCTAGAGCACTCCACCATGAGCGTGAGCTCATGAAGACACCAGGTACTGGATGCATAGTTCCTAGAGAAGATGGGCACGTATATTTTGGAGGATTCGATGGCACGCAGAAGCTCGTCTCCAATTTTTTCACCTTTTTGGATCTCTTCGTCGTCTTTGAAAACACGAATCCCAGCTCTAACCAGGGAGTGACAGAGGTAGTCAGTAAAGCTGAGGCGGGTGTCAGGGCCTCTGAAACTCAAGAACACCTCGAATTCAGCCCCTGGCGTTGAATCGCTGTCATCGACACAAGTGGACGTTGCCGCTGCTGCGTGTGGGGAGTCCCTCTTCCTCTTCATACTCCTTGAGGAGCTCAAGATCTTCAGTTGTTTTGATCACAGCGGGATGCGGAGTCCCTTCTGAATCCGATCTGGTATTTCTCGAGAGGAATCAGCGAATCGCCGGAGGCAGGAGAACAGCAATGCGCTTTCGCTGGCTTTGCACGGATTTGTTATTGTGTCTCAGCACAGAAACAAAAAAGAGTAGCGACCGGCTCTGACAAGTTAAGGGGTTAGTTCATCTAAGTTGGTTGTACATCTCGATCAGTAGTTAAAAAATGTATGTACTTTTTGGCGTAGTGTATATTTTACTGTTTTATGATTAGTACGCTAACCATTTTCCTTCCTTATAGAATTGAAGAACCTTTGACCTATTATCACTTAGAATTCAGCATTGCCTTTCTTCGGACAAGGCTTTCTTCACCATGAGACGAGGCATCTTCTTTTTCCTTAGCACCCAAAGCCAAAAAAAAAAAATACCTGTGGCCTGTTGGATTTTGTGCGAGTTTTAAGTGTAACAGCCCTTTATAATCACTCATTTGGTAAAATAGCTGCAATTTTTGGCAAGATCCCATGTAACGAGGTTGTCCCCGCAGAGGATTTTGTGCGAGTTTTTAGTGTCATGACCCATGTAACGCAAGTGAATCTGAGCAGTTTCCCTCCCATTCTACCTCTCGTCAGATTCCATTTCTGTGGCCTGTCGTAAGAGCTTTGTTCCTTCAGCTTTCACGAAGGAAAAAAGACGAAGTTCCAATTAGACGGTTTGAACCAAACCCCGCTAAATAGTGTCGAATAGGTCCCTATGACTTTAACAATGATTATAATCATAACTAAGATGAGTTTATGTTGTTCAAATTCGGTGTTGAGTCTGAGTCATGTTTTCACATAGCAACAAAGTCACAATAAAATAAGGATGAGAAAGAAACGACAACGGAGGGAACATAATGTTAACGACAATAGAAAAGCCAAAGAAAAAAGAAGAAAAAATCCACAGCATATAAAAATGGGTAATAGCAGGAAAAAAGAGAGTAGGGAAATGGGTAAAGATGTCTGAAATGCTGGAAAAATGGTAAATGATTATTATGATATATGTGCTAGTAAACTGCAAAAGGCAAAGGAAGAAAAGAAATTAGAATAGAAAAAAGTGGGTGGGAGTAGATGAACGAAAGAGGGTGAGAGTAGGGAATGCATCGAATCTAAGCATGTGGAGAAGTTGGGTGTCCTAAGCACCAAAAGAAAAGAAGAGCAACGACTTCAAGTAAAGCCGTCTGTGTACCCAATTGGAGGAAAATGATCTGTCCTCCAACTGTAACACAATAGAAAACCACTCCACAAGGAGTGCCAAGAGTGGCATTTGGGATGCGTTATCATAATCAGAAACAAGGACATGTCTACCATTATTGGGCAATCCTACCCCGCCGTGAGTAAACCATTCATTTAGACAGCTGACAATGTTGTTGGTCATCAGGACGGGTAGGTCTGTCAATTTTGCTGTGGTTCAAGTCCGCGGCATTGTAGAAAGGCCGAACATCATGAGGTACGAACGGTTTATCGAGGTCCATGGATTCCCATCTTTGCCGGCTTGCCCTCTTACGATGAAGGAGGTATTAGTCACACCAAGAGCATACCAATGACACAAGCTCCCCTTCTCCAAGATCTAAGATCACATGCTCCAAATTACAAAGCATGTGCAGAAAAATTAGAGAAACTCACCCTTTTGTCTTTATTTGGAACATAAGGTTATTTCAATGCGCAGTAGATCTTAACCCTTTTTTCTCTCTCTTCTTCTCATGCGTGTCACTGTGCGTTCACTCTCTCTTGCGTTCAAGACAACCCTCAAGATTAGCAAGAAACTCTCTTAGCAAGAGACGCACTTCAAGGCTATAGGCTTAAGTGGTGACTAACGGGTCTAGTCCGTACAACAATTACACATTAGCACATGTCCACACACTAACCTCTCTGAAGATTTTGGTAGCTTGAGTTGATCTCCACATCTGCCCTCTACGCCTGGGCTGGGTCACGCATCTCCAAGTGGTCGGGCCTGTCCACTCTCCTGAGAGCAGCCGGGAGAATCTGTTCATGGAAAAGTTAGTGCTGAAAGCAATGCATGATGCTCCAACCATAAATCTAGACAGAAGAAGGTGCACACTCCCAAGCATCCTTGGACTTACATTATAGAGCAATCCTGTCTAGAGTTGGCAGTCGGCATCTTTAGGACAATGAGTAGTTCTTCGTTCTTCTTTGTAAAGCTCCCAATGGCTCAAGCATTGATACACCTTACAATTTGCATGTGATTGAAAAGTCCTATTTTGCAGTGATTCACAACATAAGATGATCACCTTCTGAACCTTCTGTAAATTTGAAAGATCAGGCAACCCTTCTATGGAATTGCAGTCCTCAATTGACGAAGTCTGCAAGAATTCCAATTCCCCCAAACCTTGCAGCTCATTTAGCAGCGGGCAAAGTCTCACGGACAACACCTGCAGCTTCTTTAAGCTTGAAAAACTGGAAAGTCTCACAAGCAATTGACAAGCTGACAGTTCTAGATGATGCAGATTCTCTAGCTGTCCAAGGACATCATGAAATTGAATCTCTCTTAGCCAACATCTGCAGAGATTTAACCCAGACAAATTTCTCAATTTCGTAAAGAGCGACCATTGTAGAGGTGACTTGACATCATACAGAGTCAACTCTTCAGGACTGGATGGAAGATGTGTCATGAATTGTGGTTTGAGACATGTTATTGTGAGTCGTTGGAGACAAGAATGGGAACTCAAGTTAGTTGGAGGCAAGGTGAGATTTGGAAAAATAAGGGCCAAATACTCCAGTTTAAATAACCTCCCAATCCACCCTATCTTTTGACTTTGAACTGGTGCTGGGGTGACCCTTAGGGACTCAGCAGTGTAATTACTTATATCAATATGAACTAACTTGGTCAATTTCGAGAGATTAGGTACTGTCTGCAATGATGAAGATGAACACTAACACTGTTAGACTTGCAGGAAGCTCTGACAACATCTGAAGTCCATTGCAATTCCATAGATGAAGATTTGGAGATGAGAAAGCTGAATGATAATTGTTGGCAACCTTGTAACCTTGCTCTGCGACAAGTCCAGTATTCTCAACAAGGATGGTTGCCCAATTTCACTTGGAATTTCCTCGATATCACCACTAGCACAAATCTCTTTAAGATTCTTCCGCATTCCCATGGCCTCTGTCAGCTTTCTTATATTATTCCCAGGCTTCATACACTTCAACCTTTTCAGATTTCTAAGGAAATCAGGTAACTGTGCCATGTTTGCTCCATATAGATCCAACTCAAGAAGTGATTCCAGTCCTCCAGTCGACTCCAGTAGTTCTCTTAATCTGCAATCAAATAAATCTATTGCCTCCAACCTATTAAGATTTCCGATAGATCCAGGCAATTTGGTAATGCATGTTCCACACGAATCCAACTTGAGCAACAATTCAAGTCCTCCAATCAAGTCTAGTATCTCTCTTATCTGGCTCCCATGGATATCCATTGCCTTCAATCTTTTCAGATTGCCAATAAAGTCAGGTAATGTGGTAATTGTTGTATCAGATATATTTATCTCAATGAGCCATTCTAGTCCCCCAACAGATGCAAGTAATTCGATAATTCCACTAACAAACAGATCCAATCGGAGCAGTGATTTCAATTCTCCTATGGAATTTGGAAGCCCTTCAAGCTCAGGACAATAGCTCAAAGACAAGTACTTCAAACCTGATAGCTCTCCAATTGAGTGAGGAAGTTCTCGAACTCGCTCATTTTCTATCTTTAGCATCAATAGGGATTTTAGAACACCGATGTAGTCTAATACTGAAGGTGCTACAAACACGTTGTGCCTTCAAGGAAACTGCCAACGAAACAGAGAGTTCTTCCCACTGATTTCCAAGCACTTCAGCGGTTCTAGTTTGCCAATCGAACTATCTATCTTTTTCAAGTTTTCACAATCTTTAAGGATCAACGACTTCAAATCTAAGCATGTGGAGAAGTTGGGTGTCCTGATTAATCTTTTACAATCTGTCAGATGCATGACTTATCGTTGGCCCGTGAAACACCAGTCTTTTTGTAAGCAGACTAGGCTATTGGTAAGATAATGAGAAATAATAACTCATCATAAGACATCTTACCATGCATGCTTCCCATCCAACCCAGTCTTCAGTAATGTCATTCTCTAAAAGCTTGAGTACGACTAAGTTCTTTAAGCAAAGATTGTTAGCATGTAATTTTGAAGGGCAACGATGCCACGAGAGCCATTTTAACTTTGAGAGAAGATGCTCGAATTCTCCTACAAGGTTTCCTCCATCTAATCCAAGGAATCTCAAATTGGGAAGCCTTGAATATGCTAACTTGTGAGGTTGGGAAGATTGGGGAGTGCTGTGAGTTTCAGTGCCACAACATTCTCTGTTCCCTGAAGGTAGAAGTTAGCAGAATAACAGTATGTGAGCATCTAAAGCATAGTAACAGAATAAGAAAATCAATACATTTGTGATGCAGAGAAGAAAACTTGGTTTCAAATTCCAACCTTACAGAGATGAAAAGGAATTAAAAGAGCTCTTCGAACATTCATCGAATGATAAAGCATATTGATCGTTATTAACCTTCAGATTATTTTGAGAAGCACAAAATTTCCTTACTCATATCATAACAGTGAACCATAAAAAATCTTGTACTGTGTTAATTTTACATAGTCGACCCCAGTGTTGATTCTCCATGATAACAAAACTTATTCAATTTGGGCCAGCATACAAACCATACTAATTTATTCTTTCTGAGCAATGTATCTTTCTAGCCAAGCAAACATCGTGTTAATTCTGTTATCAGTAATGACAATACAATGGCATTGGTATATGTGAATGAAGTCGCTCCAACTTAGGTTTGAATTTGAAACTGAAATGGAAAAATTGCTGCTAGATTCTTGAGTTGGGCAAAAAACCCATCTTCTTCTCCTATAATAGAATAAGGACATATTCCACATAAACAGGAACACCAGACATGAGGCGACAGAATGTAGATTTTTCCATGAATAAATGGCCGTGACTATGACTTACCTCGTTGAACTGAACTACTTCTAAGGCAACCGTGGGATGCCATAGCCTGCTTTGCTTTCCCTGAAATTTGGAGGCACTCACTCCAAGTTATATGATGGTCACTTCAGAGGCCTCTAGGAGCCATTCCAGGAAAGGAGGAAGAACTAGCCATCTTAAGGTAGATAGACACAGGTAGACAATCTGGACTGAATCTAGGCAGGATTGTATCGAGAGCGGGCACATGCTGAGCATAAAAGAAAAGAAGATTTCTATCAATATATGCATTCTCTTGCCCCTCAATGGCCTTTTTCCCTAAAGTCTGGATCTGTGGATTGAGTTTCTTGTAATTAGAGATGGTCATATAACCCAATTGATCAATGTGTCATAAATTCAAAGATGAATGGGTAAAAATTATTTATGAAGGTGATTTACTAATTAAAAATCCGAAGGATTTTGTCCAAAAGTGAGAAAGGAATATCACTTTTCTGAGGAAAGAACTTATAAACGAGCAGTACTTCCTAAAAGCAAAACGTGCGCTGCAGGAATTTTCCTAAAGATCTCTCCCCTCCAGCGTCATCCTCTGCAATCCACGTCGTTCATGGCTTTCCGATTCACGACGAAAATGCCGCTCTCCTCCAAACGCAGTCTCCCCAAGCGTTCGCCTCGTCGCTTCCGCAGAAGACGCAGCCACTCGCCGTCCGTCTCCTCGCTCCCGATCCTCAGGTACGTCGGCGCGGTACGTCGCGATTCGATTCCGAGTTCTCTGGTCGATTTCTCTCTCGGTTTCCTCTCTTGTTTTCCACTGTCGCTTGCGATCGCGCGCGAGTTCTCGACCTGTTCATAACCGAATCGCGATGAAGCGAGGCCGCGTTTTGCCTCCTCGTCCATGGCTGCTCGGGGAGGGCGCGCGGATTGTTGCTTGAAATGGCGAGACTTTGCGCCTTCGTGCTCGACCTCGCCGCCATTGAGACGGGAGGGAGAAACGGAGCGCGCCGTCGATTCGTTTGTTCATTGAGATGATCAGCTTTGCGGGGGGAAAGAATTGATTTTCACTAGTGCCGCAATGGCAAGGGCAGAGAAGAATAGGAAGGACATGATATTTAGCTCAATTTCTGATGTCGTTTGAAGGCCCGAGTTAATAGGGAGACATTGTGGCGATGTGGGGAGTGTGGGTGTTAATCTTACGTTGTCATCATCCTGCTTCTGATTTGGGTGAAATATATGCGGATGCCTCTTTAGTAACGGGCGAATCGCGCCTAATTTGGAAAGGGATTTGGTGTGTCCCCGACTGGGATACACGGCCTGTGATGATAGAAATTGTTTGCAGGATTGGATTTGATGACGTATTTTAGTTCTAATTACGTCCTTCGGTAGCTCATGATCTGGATTCATCTATTAAATTTCTGCGTTTGCATCTAGATGGAGAATCCCGCCCGAAGGATCATCCCGTCTTCAAGCAGAACCAAGTCAGTAGTAACTTTGCAGATCTTCGAGAGCAAGACTGCCAAAAGGAAAGGCTTGGAAGTCCTCAGAGCTCAATAGTGAGAGGGGAGATGCTCTCCCCCCCAGTCTGATAAGTATTCCACTCTGCTATCCTGCCAAAAGACAACCGAAGTTGGGCATATGGTAAACTTCCTTTAAGGAGAATTTCGTAGATTACTTTTCCCTTGGCCAGGGGAAATCAACTGCTGTTGCACCTATGAGCTCTTCTTCAATATGTGGGTTTTAACTCAACCTCTGGAGAAACTTGCTGTTGTGTCATGGCTGTTTGTACAGTGATAACTGTCAGAGACACGAGAAAACATTGAGTTCATGGTGGAAGAAGGCTTCTTGAGATGGTGAAGGGACATCCAAGTACATTGGTTTAGGGATTTTGGTTTGTTGTTGCAGTTCAATTTTACAGGAGCACTTACTGTTCGTTGGGCTGCTGTGCTGTTGAATCCAAATAAATGAATTCCTCTGTAGCATCGGTCATAAAGCTGCTTGCTGCATGTCAAGATGATTACAGAAGGTGACTACGCAACTGTACACAGTTTGCTGGATATGTAATGATTATTCTGGGTACTTCTGACCTCTTTGTTTACCAGTACCGTGAGATATATATCCGCATGGTCATATTGCAAAAGCTATAATCTATAACTCTAAAATTACATTGGTGGATAGCAAAATAGGAAAAAATCTGGAGCATTATCCCGTGAAAATGTTATATAACTTGCATCAAAGGCTAGACTTAGGGATTCTGTTTCATTAATCAGTGATTTTCTTTCATTCTGGTTGTAAGTAGGGTTAATCTTTGATGGAAATTCAGTTTTAATTTTAAGTAAACTCAATCTAAATATATGGGTATGCCTGATGTTTTCTAATTAATCTGATTCCCCCTGGTTCTTGCAAGAACTAATCATGATAAGACTGATTTAGTTTCCCTGTTTTTTTTTTTTTTTGTCATTTGTGAAAACTTCTGTTGCTGAGATTTCCTGCAGACAGAAGGGTTGATATTTTTTAACCAAATATAAAATATATTGCTTGAGATGAGTAGGACTGATTGCCCCCTATCTGAGTAGCTAGCAAGTGTGTTAACCATGACCAAGTGCACGTGTTGTTCACTTGTCCAATAAGAAAGAAATGTCTTCTTCAAAGTAGCTCCTTGATGGTAGGGAACATATTCATAATCAACTGCATTTTGCGGCAGGTTGTTGTGCTGTAATCATGCTAGGAAATGATGGGTTGCCCTAGTATGCCTGTATTTCTAGTTTGTACGGTTGTTTATTCTGAAGAAAGAAATGTTGAAATGGCTAATGCTTGTGTCTGCTGTGGGAACATTTGTAACTATGAGGATGTGTTTGTGCAAGTTAATTTCCTGGGGGTTGTTGATTAGGAGAAATCATCAAATACTAGGGAAGATACTCTTTCCACTCACATGATTCTGGGTCTTATGTGGATGGTCCACATCATATGTGAAAAGAAGGGTATATAATCCGAGAGCACCAAATAATTCGTACTTTCTTTGTGAAGCATAAATCCAGTTCTATTCATGTATCTGTTTTCAGGCCAACAAAATATGTCAAAAGGTGTTGTTCGCTAACATTCATTTACTCTTTATACATGTAATGTCAAAATTTGGTTTAAGCACTTTTGTGTAATGAAGACGACAGCTAATATATAAATCGACTTAGTAGATGTTGGCCTCACAATAATTTTTTGTGGCATTTTAAGTACATGAGGAGGAGGTTCAAATTTACTGATAGTTATGATAGCTTTGTTGCAGAATACCATATGATATCTTTGTTTTCTCCACAATTTTAAGAATAGTATTATGAAATAGTTGTGCCAAAAACCAGATATTCTTTAAATGTAGCTTGGATTTCTTTGACAAAATAAGTGGTAATATGACAAAACTGAAGTTTGATTTTGCCGAGATTTTCTATGGCAGTCTAGATTTGGTTTTGTGATGAGAAAGTAATTAATCTTGAAGATGCCAATTTTGTGTACTGAAAAGTTCTTGTATTTTAACCATGTTATTTATATTTTGGTGCTTGAATTCTGAATTCTTTTGAAGGCTTTCTCGTGTGCAAAATTAAGAGTGCATATTGAAGGATTAACATGCTAACCATCGGAGGTGTAATTGATCTACCTAGCGGAATTTCCGCGGGCATAAAGTTTTCGTGGATTTCTTTCTTGACACTTTGATTACATGCAATTGCTGACATTATTGGTAAAAGACTTGATGTTTTCCAAGTGTCTACCTTGTGCTATTTATCCGACGTCGTTTCTCTCTACCTCGAGTCACGTTTATCCACCTCTCTTTGAGTGTAAAGTTGGACTTTCCTTCTTTTGAGCATTTTATGATAAAGATTTTTTCTTCCCCATTTGCTCTCTAAATTAATTCCCAAATTGATTTCCATGCCGTAGAATTCTAATTACTGGTCCTGAGTACGCAGTGACTTTGAATCCGCTAGAACACAGAGTGCCGTGAGATCCAGAGCCTTGCCTTTCTTCTGAAACACCCTCCTTCCTCATTGTATTGTTCGCATAGCATGAGAGATCCAAAGACTAGGCTATGAGGTGGCATATGGCGAGTCTAAAAGTGATGGTATTTGAATTGTGATGTGGAATTGAATGACTCTCCGAATGGCAAAGGTGAGATCTTTTTAGAGGTAGAATTTCTCCTGCAGGGCCTTTCTTCATTTTTTGATTTTTTGGTATCTAGAAGTGATCTTAACCAAGGAAAATTACGATATGATCATCTGATGTTTTAGTGAGCGACATCTCAAAATTAAATGAAGAATTTGTTGTGTTTGCAACCGATCCGGTGTTTGTGTTCATTTTTTTTTATATATTACTTCGTTGCTGAGATTTCTGTTATGAATATGACCAATTAGGATTATCATACATGGTGATGGTAAGATCATTTTTAAGTTTTTTTTAGATGAGTGATTCCTTCTTCGAGATCGTATCTCACTTCTCCATATTTTGTTCCAGATCTCTTACCATCTCATGTGTAAGATTTGTGGGACCGCTACCAACTATTTTAAAAGTTAGATCTTTTCGGTAAAAACGTGGTTTAATAATAAAATATTCCATCAGTCTCCCCATGCGTAGGCTAGTCTTTGACCTAAAATTAAAGTGGGTAGGCAAATACTCTAGGGGCTTGGAAAGATATGAAATTGAGACCTCCCCACTTTTATGCTATGTAAATTTTTTTTGGATCCCTACCAACTGTTATAAAAACTTAAATTGTTGGATGAAGATCTATAATACCCAAATTTTCTCACATCATATATACTTCATAATTAACTCACTAAATTGCTTTGTCTTCAGGAATCATATTTCTTGTCATAGTTGCTCTTTTAACTTCTTACATGTTAGTGAATAGATAGGAAACATCTTGAGCTTTGGCTTTATTTTAACAAGTTAAGTGCATGCCAATGTGAGCAACAAATTGCAAGCAGTTTAGTTGATAGATTCATAAAGGATGGGTAAACCCAAACACTTATTGCATGTGCTCTCCTGTCAAGATTAAATTTGTTGTTATCTTAGTGCTACTAACAATGGTCGCAACAAAGTTCTTTAATTGTCCTCTCCCCTGCATTAATTGTCTTTCTCAGAGATATTTAGCACATAAGAACTAAGAATTACTAACTATGGAAGATATCATCTCTGCTTGCAATATATGCTTACTATGTGTATGGCTGCACATATATGTTTACATGTGTATATAGATACAGAAATACATATTTTGCAGGATATGTGAAGGTTTGTAGTTTTGTGCCTTTAAATTTGCATGGGGGAGCAAGAAGTACATGGTAGCTCTCCCGACTATTAAGGCACCTGTCTGTTAGGTTAATGATATTATTGAGTAAATGAAGGTTGTCTGGGGGTTTGGCTTCCTCTTTATCTGTTACTTCAGTGACATATGTGTTGAAGGCTTCTTGATGAAACTGTTGCATTTGCTGATTCATATCTGTGATTTTTAGAAGTTGGGGAGAAAGTAACATTTAGTGTTAGAGATATGAACTTCCATAATTGTATAACAACATCAGAGGATCCTTTTGCCTGCCAGTGAGTCATGTGGATGCTTAAATGCTCAAGAGAATGTCTTCCTGTTATTGGATTGGAACATTAACCCATGCATTAAGTCTTGTGGCCCATTATTTTGGTTTTTTGCTCAACTTAGGATTGATCCTGAGACCTAGAACCAATTGCCCTCAAACCCCCAATCCCCTACCTATAAGAAAAAATAAAGAGTCTGGTGGCCGGCTACCCATGATTTCATTTGCTATATATAATTTTGATAAATAACAGCATTATACTGTTGCTGGTAAAGAGGTTTCATTCATTCTACAGCTTTGGCTGGTATTATTGACCATTGTTTAATGTTTTACTGTTGAAGAAGGCATCATTGGTTAGTCATTAGTGGCATTTGTGTATTTTCAAAGAAAGTTGTGGCATATTTCATCTCAATAGGCCATTGTAGTTGTGCATAGATGTTAAACAAGTTAATGTCATGACTAGCTTATAGGACAAATGTAGTCATTATATTAGGTATGAGCATTTTGTTGTGAATTGCAGTGGATGCATGTCATTTTATGGTAGACTTACATTGTCAAAAGCTTTACTGAGTGTATATGCCTTCAGAGCAGAAGTTTGGCCTTTTAATTACTTTTTCTGTTCCAATGTCACCCAGTTAAACTTTTCTACCTTGAGTCCAGTTCAAGCCACATTTAATTGCCTAGTATCTTGCAGAATTTCACTGCACTTGTTTAACTTCATGCAATACATTGTTGCTGTGGCATTGTTTATCAATTATGCTGTTAGAGGGGGGGTGAAAGTCACCTAATTCGAGCATGGGGAAAAGATAGGCCTAATGCATATAGATAATCACAACCTAATAGCTTTATCTTCTGGTTAAGAAAAGTGATTATTAAAGTGCCCAAAAAGTGCAAATCTATTGTTGCACCAAAAGTGCTGACTCTTGCCAAGGAGAAGGGCAGCATGTGGACACATTCACTTTCCTGTGGAGATTTGCTCCTCGCTTAATTTATCCATTGTACTTTGAATTATCTTAAGTGCCAAAGTAGAGGTCCTCCATCTAGGAGCAGAAGTTAAATTATGTAGGATGTCTGTTTGTTACTTCAGAAGTTTTAGATGCAAAAGCAAACTTAAAATAAATAAATCCACTTGTCTTGTCATAGTAGCACAAAAAAGGACGGGCTCAATATATCACAGACCTTCACTCTACTTCAAAATTTTCGAGTTCATAGGAAATGTTGTGTATTGCTGAAGACTGTGCATCTGAATTATTATTAGCAATTCAATCAGGTAAGGGTTCCATTCTACATCATATTTAGTTTTATTTATTGATAAAACATGTTTGACTTGGTGAGGATGAGACAGAGATTTTCTATAGCCTGATTCCTCGAAAGAACTGCTAATTAAATTAAAATACCTGTAGATATCAGTATGTGCTCTCTGGAATATTAGCAATCAGAGAGAAGATCATCTGCCCATCCTGGACAAGATAGAGTGTATAAGTTTATCGATCTTAAGGAGCAAGTTGCCAGAATTGTTGGAAGGATTTTTTTTTTTTTTTTTAAATTTATGTTGTCAACGGCAACACTCCATTAGTTATTAACCGATTGCCCAATGGTCGTGTTGTCATGCTCCAACCTATGCAAGATATGTTTCTGTGGCTTTTCTATTTTTTTATTTTTGTGTTCTTATGAGCTCAAGTTCTCCTTTCTTTTCTTCCTGGTTGAATGCAATGTTGGTCTTCCTCCTGCTCATTGATCAAAGAGCATGATGCTGAGAAGAGTAGATGGTCGATGTGATTTTGTATTGGTACTGATCTTCACTGAGTTTCAACTTATTAATATACTTTGTCTGGGAATATGACTCTGGATGTCAATTGGAATTTTTTGAAAGGCAATGATTTTTGTATGCTCCAAGAGCTGGTTCCTGTAGCAGTTTCATCATAAGGCAATGGTATTTCTTGGACGGAATAAATTCTTCTTGAGAGTAACAATTTTGGTGGCATTTACACGTGAAAAAAGTTACTATATTTAGTTAATTGGTTTTGACATGAGTAAAGTATATTTAGGTACAGCGAACCGTGCAATATCATGCTTAATTACAATGTGGTAAATTCATAAGTGCAGAGCTAATGTAGAGTTTTTACTTTTTTGCATGATCAGACGATGGCTCCAGCTCAAAGGAGACGCAAGTGTTTAAAATCATATTCAGAAGATGCAGTGTATTCTGAAAATGACTTTATAAGCAGGTTACATGATGAAATTCTTGTTCTAATTCTGGATAGACTTCCTATGAAGGATGCCCTGAGAACTTCTATGCTTTCAAGAAGGTGGAGGTTTGTGTGGAGGTCCATGCACAAGGTGGACTTTACATATCGCTGGGTGGAAGAAACTGGAAATGAAGTCCTCCCTTCTGTGAGCCAGTTTCTCCGTAGATGTAAGGTTAAGGAGATGAACTGCTTTCGTTTATCTTTTAGGTACAACAGCAGTATGCTTCACCGTATCAACTCATGGATCTCTCTTGCCCTTAAAAACGGTGTAAAAGAACTAGATCTCAACTTCAATGATCTGGAGGATACAAGGAAAAAGGCCATGTGGCGTCATCCTTACTACCACTTCCCTGAATGCTTATATAGCAGCTCGTCAGTAGTGAAACTGGGACTGGCTTTTCTAAAGCTCGATTTGCCTACTCGATTGCACCTTAAGAACTTAAGAGAACTTTCTTTAGATAGGGTAGTATTACCGGATGATGCAATCGAGAAAATCGCCGCAGACTGTGAAAAGCTGGAGCTGTTGTCCCTGACTAATTGCAACATGCGTGGCGATCTCAAAATTACCATTCAACCAAGAGCAGTTCCAATAAAGGTTTCAATTTTGGATGGGTTCATGATGGTGGAACCAAAGACCGATCTCATTATTGATTGTCCAACACTGGGAGGATTAGAATTTCGGGGCGGCATGACCAGGACTAATTTCCTGATAAAAAATGTTCCAGCTGGAGTTGAAGCACGATTTAACTTTGATGAGATGCTTTATCGTCAACGGGTAGTGCTCATCACTGGAGCTGGTCTCTATGGCGCACAGTATGACAAAAACTTGCAGAACCTTCTTAATATTTTTCAGTCTGCTAAACACTTTCATTTCTGCAGTTGGTGTATTCAGGTATGCATCACTATCATCTCACATTATTCTGATCTGTTCTGTATGACCTTTTTGAGGCCACGATCTAATGTAACGACACAGAGTTCCTAAGTGAAGCTGACAATAGGAATGCAAAATGAGAATGCTATTTGCATGTATCTATGGATGATTTCCACCCATATATTTTGGGTGGAGCACATATCCAAATAGCTTGGAAACCATCATTTCTTATGTAATATTTAGTTTGGTGTGTGTTTCTATTACTGTGGATGTAAGAATTTTTCCGGAATGTCCTAAATTGTTATTTTAGTGTTGTGTAAAAATCAGTGCAGAAGTACTATTGAATTAACCTGAGATTTCAGAAGTGTGCATATTTATTACAACATTGGTTCTTACAGTGTCCCAAATATTTTGAACCAGATATTATCGGTGAAAAAGATGATGAAACAAGAAGTGGTGATGCTTGGTTCAACCAGTCTTGTGCTGGATACAGGGCTGCTGAAGTGGGAGCTTCCTGGAATCGCCTGCTTGCTGACAGCCTGTCCTAATCTTGAAAACCTTGCTGTGGTTATGGTTCGGCAATCTATGTTTAAGGTAAGGAAGGGAATCATGCTGGATTTACTCCATTAGATGTGATTAGTCACATGTTATTGATTTGTGTTACCTAATGAGATCTTTCATTGTGCTTTTAGATCAGAGAAACTTTTACAAGGAAGTACGATTTTGAAGAGGGGCGATACTGGGAAATCATAGGTCAAGAAACTCTTCCCTGCTGGCAGAGTCTGCGTGTTCTTAAGTTCAAGAACGAGTGTGGTGAATACCAAACTTGGGACGAGGGGATGTTCTGTGTGAGGAGCTTCTTCACAGGTTACGAAAATGGCATGAATTTGTTGAAATTTGTGCACAGCAAGGCAGCAAATCTGGAGAGGGTGATCTTCAGAACCAACACAAAAAGCATTACCTATTTGCCATCTGACTTGGCCATTGACCTGTGACATGGTTTTGGTTCGAAGAAGAGCGTACTTGGTTTGTCATGCCATTTGAAAGGGCATGGTTTTAATGTTCTTGTTCGGTTTTTGGATTTGAAAGACTGAGCTACTTTTGTGAGCTAAACTTTGTCGTTTATGGAATCTCTGGAAGCAACGGGATACCCAAGACCTTTATTGAATACTGTTTTGCAGTGTGGGTGACGCACCAATAATAATCGTAAACATGAACTTTGAGTGAGCCTGGAGTTTATGCATTTCACCAGTTTGATAAATTTTTCATGGCATATGCTGATACGTTCTTGCTTTTATGCTAGTTTCTCATCACTGTATCCTTTGCTGCTATGGTCTCTTGTCACATCTGGTATAGTTGAGCTGCTCAAGGATGATATATCTATGGCTTAAGAATGAGGTGTATACTTGAAGGACTTCATGCAGGAATGAGCACCTGATGGTGGTGCCATATAAGCCACTGATTCCGTCATTGGAATGCCTGCGCCAGTAATGTTTTAACCTGCTCTGAGCCACAGAAACAACTTCTTCCTTTCCCCCCGAAAAGTAACAACCATTTTTTAAGTACTTGTCTTTTTAGTATTAGGATAAATGCATTGCAAGTTTTAAAACTTATCACGAAAGTACATTTAAGCTTTAAAACTTGTCGGATTGGTCCAATTAAGTTATTCTTTTGATTGTACATTTTAAAAGTTTTAAAATTTGATTACACTTTTGCAATAAGTTTTATGACTTGGTTGTATTTTTTAAAAGTTTTAAAATTCAATTGTATTTTCATGAAAAATTTTAGAACTTGATTATATTTTTTGACAGTTTTAGGATTTAATTATATTTTCGTGATAAATTTTAGCATTTTCAAAGGACTTATCCCTTTAGTATTCTAATGCACTAGATATCTTCGTTCTGCACAAGGAGCTTAATCCTTCAACGCCCCCTCTTTCACTTGTTGAGATCTCATAACGAGCTCAATTTTCCAAAGCGTCTAGCATCGTCCGTTACAGGTTCTGCGAGAAACTACAAATTGCACAGTGAGCTTCTGGTATCGGTTCCTGAGAGTAGTGTGTGGAATATTTGCAAGAGAAAAGATTAATCAGAAGGCAATTTCTCTACGACAGAACATGGTACTTCTGCGTGTGATAGATCTGGCAAACTCGTCAACGATGCACAATATAGAACATCCAATTTCTTTATCGTCAGCTTCGATGCATCAAGTAACCTTTCCATTGAAGTGCACTTGGAAATCCTTAATATTCTAAACAATTCCAATTCCTCAGGTTGACCTGCTTAATTCTTTAAGATTATTAAGCTTGACAACCCGGCTATTCTCATGAGGAACTCGCAATGGAAGACAGTCAATGCTCTTAAATTCTCTACTACCCTGAGCTCGTCGAGTCTCATGTCCTCTGGTGAAGATTGATTGAGCTCCACATGTGACAATTTCTTCAGGCACGAATGGTGCGACCATTCTATCGTTGACTTGGAATTTATAACTTCCAGCGTTGATAGATGCTGTGGAAGTTATGTGAGTGATTGCAGGTGAAGGCAAGAAAAGACGAGTTTCCTTAGCCGAGGACGTGAACTCAAATCTCTAGGCAGCATGCTGATATTTGCATGAATCGATTTCAAGTTCTCCAATTTTGACAGACTCACGATCATCGGGAACTTCTTTCTTGGTGTTCTCACAATTAACAAGCCTTGCAAAGCCATCTGATAAGAACAAATTGACTAAATTAATCATTGGAGAGGCGTGGGCGATGACGAGTACTGAAAGTACAGGCTGATCAAACTAGCAGAAAGCTCTGGCAACTCTTGAAGCTCATTGCGACCTCGCAAATCAAGTTTCTGGGGAAGAGGGATTGTTCCAAGTCCCTCTCGTGCTTCTTCAGGGCATTATGGTACGGCTCCATTATGAGCTTGACATCTGACGCCTCCACATTGGAGAAAATGGGCAAAATCTCATTTTCATTCAAGCTTCTCTTGCATTCCACCATTAGCACGAGCTCTTGGAGACACCATATGATGGAAGCATGGCCTTTAGAGAAGATGGGTATCCAGCTGTGGATTGCCTGCAGAAGCCCACCTCCGATCTCTTCACCGAAGCGGAGCTCTTCATCGTCTCTGAAAACGTGGATCCCGGCCTCGTTCATGGCTCCATAGGGGCAATCTGTGGATGTTAGGCGAGTATCTGGTCCTCTGAAGCTCCAAGAACACCTCATAAGCAGTACTCAACGCTGGTCCTGAGTTCGTCCTTTCTCGTGATCGAGGAAGCTCCGTGAGTATTCTGAGGCATAGCTTAGTTGCTTTTAGAATAATTCTGAAGTTGCATAAAAGTTAAAATCTTTGGGCCAGAAATTATTTTCACACAAGAAAGCACTATCCACGACAGAGTGGCGCGAACTTCTTGTGTAGTTGAGACCTGCGTGTACAGCTTTGGTGGGTGTTAACAATTTAACAAGGCCTGAAACTTTGACTCTCCTCTCATGTACGAACGTAAAGAAAAACGTTAGCAGAAGCACTTTCATGAATTTTGGCTATCAAAAGCCAGGTGAAATGGAATGCGTTCGACAGAGGCAGACGTATTGGCCAACCATCTGCAATTAAGTTCCACTTCAAGGAAAATTTTGAGTTTTCCTGAACGTGAAAGGGGAGTTAAAAGAAAATTAGAGATGAGCAATGGAAACCTGGAACGGTTTATTTGGCGAAGATTTTGCCGATTCATTCTGCTCGATCCAACGAATCGCCCTTGAGAAAAACTTGTATTGTAATGACTCCAACATAGCGGAAAATCGAAAGGATTATCACTCAACTGGAGAATTTACCACCACAATGCTTTACTGTTATTTCTGGTTTTATCTTTTTTTTGCCATACTATGTGGTTATATAAACTGCTAATCTCTACCGACTATTTCGATGAGGAGAGAGGGAGATTAGCACAGTACCTAGAGCTATTTCTTTGCACCGTGTTTTGATTTCGTTCTTATTTTAACCCCTCCTCTTACTGCCTTTTGCCTTTTCTCAGCAGATAGTCATGTGAAATTCCTGACGATGGCAAGACACCATAATCAATTTACATATGGGCCAAAGGATTAAGCAGCAATGAAAAGATCAATATATGATGGACATGTAATATCTACAAAGCCACAGATTCTCCTGCCCTCGGCGGAAAATGCTTGACGTCTGAAGTATCTTCTTACACTGCATGCCACAAGATAATGCCAGACTTATTCTTGGATTACCCTAACTCCATGGAATTAAAACCAGCAATATGCTACTCCAAGACCAGAAAGATATATAGAACTCAAAATATAAGGTTAAAAGTGATTTTATGTTCGAAAATTGCATGCTTTTCTCCACAATGTTTCCAGGATACTCAACCTCCAAAGATGAACAGCCTGCTGGCACCATCGGAGGGATATCAACAGTTAACATATCGACTCAACTATGTAAGGCATGTAATACATTGTAGTGATTGTTACTTTTGTCAGCGACAAGATGGTCCTTATTTCAAATACCCGTCAAATGTTTGCCAAGCAACTATATAATGATCCTGGGATAACATCCCGTCCTTTCACAGCCTGTGTGGCTGTCCTAGACAAATGATCAGACCGCTGAACCAGGTAGCTGATATCAGTGTGCTGGATCTGAATTCCAGTACATATCCTTTGTACATCAAGACAACATATACTGGAAAAGAATCTAACACCTGATCATAATTAAGCATGCACAATGCATGTCTACATAAATAGCCCCTTAAATTAAAACAGCTACAGAAGGAAAGGGAAGTTCTTGCTTTTTGTCATACATTTCTTAGGTAGGCCTTGCGTTACCCCAAGGCAAGGAGACATCATCACAAGAACTAGTGGCATGCTTTGAACACTCAAGTCTCTAGACCTTAAATCATCAAGTACTTCCTTCCACTGCTTTCTTTGCAAGACCAATCTGCACAACTTGAAAAAGACTTTCAAAGAAGCCTGCTGCAGCACGTTGCTATTGTCACCCCACAAAACCATCAACAATGGGGATGACACCGACTATCCTTCCGCCCGAATGATGCACTCTCAAACCACTAAAATCCAATTCCCCAAAAGTCTCCTTATTGATATCGCTCTCGTACTATCAACTCTAGCTGAAGAACCTAAAAGGAATTGAAAAAGATTGGAAGATAGATGAGTAAGCAACCATAGCTCAGTAAGTAGTACTTTTCTTCTAAGCAGATCAAACATTCACTATACACTTTTACAAACATAATATCACCATTCATCAATCCCAATGCTAGAGTATTGTATACACAAATTATAAAAGTAAATAAAATCTTTCCAACAAACATTTTTACGTATAAATCAATAATAATATCAGTTCACAATAACAAATCAACTATCAATGGTTTATTCCATTGATTAATCCTATTTAACCACATGCCAATAGTCCATTCCATCGACTAAACTTAAATCATATGTCAATGGTCAACTCCATTAATCAAACTCGTGCTCAAATATTTATCCATGTCATGCATAACGCCTATGACAAAACAATCAAAATTCCCCTCTTGATTAGGTTTTTACCTATTATTAACCGGTGACTCAGCTCATAAGAATATCATAGATTAGTATGCACAAACCCACAAACCCTTTAGCAGGTTCACAACGATATTGAGCACTCAACCGTCATCCTCCAATACCAAAAATCCAATCCATAAACAATCTCACATATTATAATAAATTTCACAAATCAATCATCAAAAACTTTCGCAATTCAGCTAATCCATCATTTTTCATAAAATATTCTCAAATCAATTTAAAACTTATCTCATAAATCGATTTTACAAACCAAATCAAAATAAACGCATACTCAAAGTCAAGAGCTTTTCGTAAAAAGGTTTCGCAAACCCAAAATATATAATATTTTTCAACTTCATTCATCAAAGAAAATATATATTTCCACCAAATAATTTCATGCCATTCACAAATACCAAACAATAGTAAATGTCTGATCCAAATTTTATGCAACAGGCATACTTATTCATAACTCATAGTATATCAAATATTTATCATTTTGAAGACATGAGTTCACAAATTCTTAAAAGAGATAGCACCACTCATCTGAAAAATCAAAAATTAGTTATTCGAGTCAATGCACTCATATTCCTATCAATTAATCAAAAATGATATCAAAACAAGGTAATATGCTACCCTAACTAGCGACTCGATTAAATTATGCTTATTTGTCGATAAAGCAACACTTACAAGCCGTCCGCAACGTAGAGCTTGAGTGCACAACTTGGTCACTTCATAATTCTCTTACAAAATTCCATTTCAAACGTACTTACAATCAATAAAATGCGCTTTAAATTTACTACAAGAACCCTAACTAAGCCAGCTCAAAATCAAGTTGAAAATCAACAAAATATGGCCCTAAAGTCGTTGGACATGCATTGTTTATCACACGCAAAAAATTTCGAAATTTTGTTTCAAGTAAATCATAAGCTCAAATTGAGATAAGTAAAATGCTATAACTTTGATTACTTACCGGCGTAGTGTTAATTCGGCTTGATAAGTTGTACGGATCGTGAGCATGCCAAAATATTCTTCTTTTCCCCTTTCTCCTTTCTCCTTTCTTTCTCTCTCGTTGAGCCCCTTTCTTTCCCTGTTTCTCCTGCGCTCTCTCTCTCTCTCTCTCTTAAAGCTGAACTCCCTCTTTTGCCTCTTCTTTTTTACAGTTGAACTCTTATTTTTCTTTTTCTTTTATTACTTTTGACTCTTCTACCCATATTTTACAGCCATCGAAGTAAGACACTTATATCAGACCAAAAAGGAAAAAAAAGAAAAGTGCAGGCACTTATAATTGCCTCACTGATAACCGTCCCGTCCGGCAGATAAAGCGTCCCTAGAGTAAACTGGGGCCCACTTCTCAGGAGCTTTAGTTCATACAATGCCTGAAGCCAATCTTGATCCTTGAAGCCAAAACGCTACATGATTTCTGCCCAGGAAATCTCAGACTCCTCAACTTTGATACCGTCACTGTGCTATCTAGAGTTGGCCGTTGGTATCTCGCAGTCAATGATCTGCACTCGTTGCATCTTTGTGAAGCTGGTGAGGGCCTTTATAGTCACTTGACCTCCAGGCATCGTTTATCAAAGATATCACACGATGCTCCTACCTTGGGCAAATGTTCTAGGGATTCACAAACAAGAATTTGCAACGTCTTCAGCTTCTGCAAACTCGACAGATCATATAGGCTTTTTAGGGAATCACAATAGCAAATGAAAAGACCTCGCAACATCTCTAATTTCTCAGAACCTCGAATTTCAGTCAGCTTCGGGCTATGTGACACCCAAAATAACTTGAGCCCCTTCAAGTGTGATAGAAATGATAGCCTCTCAAGGGACATGCAGTGAGTCACTTTCAATGTCCGGAGATTCTTTAGTTGTCCAAGCTCATCAAAGTGAATCTCTTTAAGCCCAGACATTCGGATCATTAAATGGTGCAAATTCTCCAAGTAGGAAAGAGATGACCATTTTATGGGTGACTTGAAACCTATAAGGGTAAGACTTTTGAGACTGGATGGTAATTGCATCGGAGAATGAGGGTCAAAGCAAGATATCGTGAGATCCTGGAGCCAAGAAAGGGGAGACAGATCAGTTAACCTTACTGGTATGTAATCTGGAAGAATTATTTCCAACTCCTTCAGTCTAGTTAACCTTACAACCCACTCTATGTCCTGAGCTTCTACTTGCCCTCTTTCCACTCGTGAGCCGAGTTCGAAATAATTAGCAATGGACAGGCCAACTAAATTGGTCATGTTGGAAAGGTCTGGTATTGTTAGCGACTCCGAAGCTGTAAAGTTTAATGTAGTTAAACTCATGGGAAGCCCTGGCAACTGTTGAAGAACACAACAATTTTGTAAATTAAGTTCTTGTAGATGAGTAAGCTGATCAATAGTTGTCGGCAATCTAATAATAGGGGTAGTTGATAAGTCTAGGATTCTCAACAAGGATAATCCAGATATTTCACATGGGATTTCAGCCTTTAAATCTGTACACCAACTCGCAAGCAGCTTTTTAAGATTCCCCATTCTCCCAATGGCCTTCGGTAGCTGACTTATTGCACTCCCATGCAGATTCAATACCTTCAACATTTTAAGATTCCTAATAGAATCTGGTAAATCTGTAATTTCTGTGAGAGAGAGATCCAAATCGAGCAATGATTCTATTCTCCCAATCGAGTCCGGTAGCTTTCGTATCTTGCTACAACTCATACTTATTACCTTTAACGCTGTAAGATCTCCAACAGATTCTGGTAAATTTGTAATTTCTGTATCAGACATATCCAATTCATGAAGTGACTCCAGTCCACCAATTGAGTCCGGTAGCTTCCCTATCTTGATATGTTTTAGTCTCAATACTTTCAGTCTTTTCAAGTTTCCAATTGATTCAGGTAACTCTATCAGTGAGTTCAATTCTCCAGCTGAGACATTCAATTCTCCAGCTGAGATTGAACTCTTTCTATCAAGTCTTGCTGCAATCTTTGATTTCAAAATAAATTCTGCAG
This sequence comes from Eucalyptus pauciflora, assembly GCA_007663325.1. Taxonomy (NCBI): domain Eukaryota; kingdom Viridiplantae; phylum Streptophyta; class Magnoliopsida; order Myrtales; family Myrtaceae; genus Eucalyptus; species Eucalyptus pauciflora. The sequence continues at coordinate 124,686 of VMYD01000239.1, forward strand.
GCAACTCCTTCATACTATTGCGTCCATTAATTTCCAAGTAAACTAGGCACTCTAACTTTCCAATGGAGCTGTCAATCTCAACTAAGCTTTTGCAATCTTCAAGAATCAATCTCTCCAATTTTGAGGATGTAGAGAAGTTAGGCATTCTAGTTAAGTATCCACAGCCTATGATACTTAGAACTTTCAAATGTTTTGCCACCTGTAAAACAACCAGAACTCGTGAAGAGTAAGAGCAAATATTAGTAATGCAACCGCACGCTAAATGACTGTGTACCTTGATATGATCCCATCCACTCCAGCATTCAGTTATGTCGATTCCTGAAAGCTTGAAAACAACCAAATTCCTCAATTTAAGGTTGGTTGCTTGAAATTCTGCTGGACAATGATACCATGAGAGCCATCTTAAGTTTGAGAAAGTATTCTCAAAGTCTCCCACGAGTTTTCCGCCAACTAATTTAAGGAATCTTAGATTCACCAACCTTGCAATTTGTTCACATTTAATTTGACTTGGTGCCTCGAGACTGAGTGCTTCTACCTTGTCAGTTCCCTAAAATTGAAATATATTAGGATGATGAGAGTTCAAACTGACAAAAGAGAAAGGAGTGCACATCACAATCTACTCTTAATATAGGATATACATGAACTGCTTTTCCCCTCGAGAACATACTGGTGTCGTTACCGCTTTTTCCAGGACTACGTTTAGAGCAACCTCAGGAGACCACAACCTGCTTCGTCCTCCCGGACTTAGGCGGTTTTCTTGGTGGACAATCTCCCTTCCGAGGTCTCTAAGCTGGTCATGCATCCATATTTTATCATGGTCAATAATCTTCATCAAAGACATATGCATGAGGACGGCAATTCCACTCCCTGGATAAAATTCGCAAGCATCCCAAAAATGATTTGCGTCGTCATTTCGTTCGTCGGTGAAGAAACATGCGATATCAAGAAAATTTTGTTTTTCCTCGTGAGTTAATGCTTCATAACTAATCATCAACTTTTTATGGACTTCGTTGTGAGGCATTTTCTGTAACTTCTTCAGCGTGTCTTTCCATATCACGTCGCCTTTTTGGTGAAGAAACGAGCCGACTGTTAAGTATACAGGAATAAAGTCTCACTCAGCCACTATAAATCCAGCAAATAACACTGATGCTGGAAGAGAAAGTATTCTGAAGAAAAAGAGTTATACAGAGCAGCAAAGTGAAACAAAGAACACGTGGGAAAAACAAAAACAAGAAAGTAACAATGAGCTGATGATCAACGGTGAAGAGCTCGTGTTGAAGGCAGACATGGATTGTCATCAATGATTAAGAAAGCCTGAAATAAAGAAGATGTGGATCGCCAAGTCGTGTAGATCTCAATTGACACATGTGCTACTATTCGGTTTAGAATGGTGAAACAAATTAAGAAACAGTTAGTTGTATTCTGTTAGAGTTTTCTATTCTGATATAAGTAGTCTTCTTCTTCCTTGAGTAATGCGTGTGAAGAGAGAGAGAGAGAGAGAGAGAGAGAGAGAGAGAGAGAGAGAGAGAGAGCATATAGAGCTATCATCAATGGATGCTCTGCAACAGAATAGCGATATGTGCTGTAAAGAGAGATAGAAGCCAGAGGATTTGTATTCATAAAGCTTTGATTCGATATACAGAAACTTTGTATTACAATCATATTGAAATAGAGTGATTCGAAGTATTTCATTTGCTGATTTCTTTGTATCTTGATTCAGTTCTTCATCTTCATTTTCTCATGGTATCAGAGCAGGAGATCATACTTGCTGAAGAAATTCATTCAGCAGCTACTCTTTAAATCAAGAGTGAAGAAACTGAAGGTGCAGAAGATTCCAGTATCACGGTAATCGTGTCTGTATTCATAGTATCTCTGTTATCTTCTTCCTCAAGCTGAGAGATTACAACAATGGCAATAAGAACACCGAAATATCCCTTTCCAATACATGTGAATATCTCTAACTTTGTCACAATCAAACTTGCCGAAAATTACAATTTTCTCTTATGGCAAGCACAGATTCATAGGTTCTTGAAAAGTCAAGAACTTTTTGACTTTATTAATGGTGATTTTTCATCACCTCCTCGAATGCTGCAAAATGAAGTCGAAGGAGGTGAATCTGAAGTTGTAAATCCAGATTATATTGACTGGACAAAAACTGATCAGCTGGTATCATCATGGATAAGTGGAGCTGTCACTGAAAATATTTTGAACCTGATAATTGGCTTAGAAACATCTCATGAGGTATGGCAAACACTTCTAAATCGGTTTACACAGAAGTCAATTGCTAGGGAGTTCGAATTAAGAGGGAAATTACAAGTTTGTCAGAAGCATGATCGATCTCTTCCTGTCTATCTCAGAGAATATAAGTCCATATGTGATCAGTTGAATGCTATAGGAAAACCAGTGGATGAAATAACCAAAATGTTTGGTGTGTTGGAAGGCTTGGGTCCTGAATATGAAAATTTTCGAACTACTATATACTGTCTAAAGCCCCAACCTGAATATGATGAAGTGATTGCACAATTAGAAAGGTTCGGATCAAGACTGCAGAATTACTCCAGGAATCAGTTTAATCCCAATTTAGCTTACTTTGGGCAAAAACAATCTCAGATACAGCTTAAAGAAAATATTGATGGAGATTATATTCCTCAAACCTCTGGCTTTGTAGCTCAAAGAGGAAGTTACAGAGGAGGCTATAACTATGGTCAAGGTAGAACTGCTAATAGTAGAGGTCGAGGCTTTGGATATTCTGAAAGGAATCAGAATTACAGAACAAATACCTTGATGCAAGGCCAAGGAGATCAGCAATATAGACAGAGAAATGCTTTCTCTGGAACTAATCAAGGGTTTCGACCCTATGCTAGTCATTCTCAGAGGTACCAAACCTCCCAAACTTATCATTCTTTGACATTAACCTCAAATAAAAATCTACAGGATGAGAAAGAAACAGGCAATGTTCGACTGGAATGTCAAATATGTAAACGTCCAGGACATGATGCTCTTCGTTGCTGGTATCGTTTTGACAACTCCTATCAAGCAGAAGACATTCCAACAGCATTAACAGCAATGCATATTGAGGATCCAAAAGGAAGTGAATGGTACCTAGATACTGGTGCTACAGCTCACATCAGTGCTAATCCTGGTATTCTTCATACTTTTTCTAAGTATAAAGGAACTGATACTGTCATGATTGGAAATGGATCCTGCTTGCCTGTTACTCACATTGGTAATACCTGGCTGAATACAAAAGATAATACATTACCTCTTAATGATGTGCTGATTGTGCCAGAAATAAAGAAGAACCTCCTTTCAATCTCTAAACTCACAGATGACTATCCTTGCTCCTTTGTTTTTGACAAAACTGGTGTTTATGTAAAGGACAATTATACCAAAGTAACAGTGAAGATCGGAAGGAAAATTAGAGGACTCTATCAAGTGGATACACAAACCACAGAAGCCTTTTTCACTCAGAGACAAAGAGCTGTAGATGAAGATACATGGCACCAGAGATTGGCTCACACAAATTCACAGATAGTGAAACATCTGCAGCATCAGAAGCTAATTCACTATACTACAACAACCAAGCATATATGCAGCAGCTGTCAAATAGCAAAAAGTACAACATTATCTTTTCCCTTGCCAGACTCTACCTCAAATGTTCCTTTAGAAAAGATACACTGTGACATTTGGGGGCCATCACCAGTAAGCTCCTTTGAAAAATTCAAGTATTATGTGATATTTGTTGACAATTTTTCACGATATAGCTGGTTATATCCAATTAAGTTGAAATCTGAGTTCTATGATATCTTTGTCAAATTCCAAACACTAGTTGAAAGACAATTTAATCATCGAATCAAAATTTTCCAGAGTGATGGAGGAGGAGAGTTTATAAGTAATAGATTTCAACATCATTTAAAGAACTGTGGCATAAAACAACTTATGTCTTGTCCACACACACCAGCACAGAATGGAGTTTCAGAAAGGAAACATCGACATATAGTTGAGCTTGGATTAGCTATGTTATACCACTCTAAAGTCCCACTGAGATTTTGGGTAGATGCTTTTATGACAGCCAACTATATTGTGAACATACTCCCTACACCAAAACTAAAGATGGATACACCTTATAACAAACTTCATCGTAAGCAGTCAAGTTATGAACATCTACGGGTATTTGGATGTGCTTGTTATCCATGCTTGAGATCATATACACAACATAAGTTTGATCCCAGATCCCTTACTTGTGTATTTCTGGGATATAGTGCACTACATAAAGGGTATCGCTGCCTTGTCCCCACTGATAACCGTATATATATATCAGTAGACATGTTGTCTTTGATGAAACATTTTTCCCATTCACAAAGAAGCTGCTCAATGAGTATGGACAGTATAAAACTCTAAACAAACAATGGATTGAAGAAGTTAAATTGTTCAAGTCTCCAAGTCCTGCTATGGCAGATCTTACAGACAGTGACCAAACATCTAAATTTCAGTACCATCCTGCTATGGAAGATCAATACACTCATAATACATATAGTAGAAATATGCCACAAACTACTTCTCTCACACAACTGCAGATTGTCTCACCTACAACAGCACAACCAGCACTCATCTCAACAGATGTTCTGCCTACTGACATCATTCCAGATCAAGTGCAACACAATCCTACCTCTTCTTCTTCTCAAGGTAATACTGTTGTTCATCCTATGAAGACTCGACTGAAATCTGGAATTACCAAATCAAATCCCAAGTATGCATGTTTAGCTTAATATCAAGTCCCTATGGAACCAAGATCTGTTAAATCAGCATTAGCTAATAAAGGATGGTCTAGAGCAATGCAAGAAGAAATGACTGCTCTATATGAAAATCAAACTTGGCAATTGGTTCCCAGAACTGACCAAATGAATGTGATAGGCTGTAAGTGGGTCTTTAAGACCAAACTAGCACCTGATGGCAGTCTTGACAGGCTAAAAGCTCAACTAGTTGCCAAAGGTTTTCATCAAGAAGCAGGACTAGACTTTACTGAAACATTCAGTCTTGTTGTGAAACATGCAACAATCCGTATAATACTATCTGTGGCTCTAATAAGACAGTGGCCAATACATCAACTTGATGTCAAAAATGCATTCCTCCATGGAGACTTGCATGAGACTGTATATATGGAGCAGTCACCTGGATTCATACATCCTCAAGACTCTCAATATGTTTGTCTTCTCAAAAAGTCCTTATATGGTCTTCGACAAGCACCAAGAGCTTGGTTTGATAAATTCAGTAACTTTCTTCTCGAAAATGGGTTCTTCTGCAGCACAGCTGATCCATCTTTGTTTGTTCTTCATACTGGTTCACATACAATCTTGTTACTTCTTTATGTAGATGACATCATCTTGACTGGCAGCTCACCACAACTCTTGGCTACTTTGATTCAGAACCTTAGTCTTCAATTCCATATGAAAGATCTCGGATATCTTCACTAATTTTTAGGAATTGAAGCCAAACGTACTACTCAGGATCTGTTCCTATGCCAAACAAAGTATGCTGTTGATTTGCTTAACCGTGCTCATATGGCAGAGTGCAAACCTATTTCCACTCCTTTGCCACTTAGATCAGTTACTATGACAAATACTGATAGTCAGCTAAGTGATCCCCTTGAGTACAAAAGCTTAGTTGGTGGTCTTCAGTATTTGACCATCACTCGACCAGATCTTGCCTTTGCCACAAATCTACTCTGTCAAAAGATGCACCATCCAACAGTGGCATATTTTCATCAATTAAAGCGAGTTCTTCAATATGTTAAAGGTACAATACATCTTGGAATTTATCTCCACTCTAACAGTTCCATACACCTTTATGGCTACTCTGATGCTGACTGGGCAGGATGTACTGCTACTCGACGATCTACTATTGGATTTTGCACTTATCTCAGATCTAATCTTCTTTCTTGGTCAGCTAAGAAACAACCCACTGTCTCACGATCTTCTACAGAAGCTAAGTATCGTGCACTTGCTTCCACAACTGCTGAACTCACTTGGATTAGTTTTGTCCTACGCGATATTGGTATCTCTCTTCCATCATCCACTCTCTTATTATGTGATAACAGATCAGCCATTTCTCTTACAACCAATCCTATACTCCATGCTCGAACTAAGCATATCGAAGTTGATTTTCACTTCGTTCGCGAGAAGGTCTCTTCTGGTTCCATCCAAGTTCGATATATTCCCAGTCATCTTCAGCTTGCTGACATCTTTACCAAGTCCCTCTCACGATTCGCTCACTTTACTTTTCGAACCAAATTGGGACTGGGATCTTTAACCATTCCCAATTTGAGGGGGGATGTTAAGTATACAGGAATAAAGTCTCACTCAGCCACTATAAATTCAGAAAATAACACTGATGCTGGAAGAGAAAGTATTATGAAGAAAAATAGTTATACAGAGCAGCAAAGTGAAGCAAAGAACACGTGGGAAAAACAAAAACAGGAAAGTAACAATGAGCTGATGATCAACGGTGAAGAGCTCGTGTTGAAGGCAGACATGGATTGTTATCAATGATTAAGAAAGCCTGAAATAAAGAAGATGTGGATCGCCAAGTCGTGTAGATCTCAATTGACACATGTGCTACTATTCGGTTTAGAATGGTGAAACAAATTAAGAAACAGACAACCTCGAGAGCCAAAGGAAGTCCTCCCATGGTGGCAACGACTTCGGTTGAAAGATCAATTAAATCATGTGGAGGAAAGTCTGTTTTGAAGGCGCACATGCTGAAAAGTTGAAGAGCATGTTCGGGACACATTTCCCTCATTTCATAAAACTTGTGTCTCTCCTCTTCGGCTGCCAGAAAATTTGTGTCTCTAGTTGTAATGATAATCCTACTTTCAAAACCCAACCAATCAGACTTTCCTCCTAGTTGTATGAGTTGGTTCCCATCATCAATGTCATCAAGAACGATGAGAACCTTCTTGTTAAGAAATCTTTCTTTGATCATGTTTATCCCATCGTCAATGTCATTGATTTCTAAGGATCTTGACTTCAGAATGTCAGACAGTAGTTGTTTTTGCAATTTCACAATGCATTGCGATGATTCTCGCACGTTTGAGAGGAAACTACAGCTTTCAAACTGAGAATATATTTTGTTGAAGATGACCTTAGCAAGAGTTGTTTTGCCGATCCCACCCATACCGTGGATTACAACTGACCGTCCATCCATAGAGTTGGCATCCAACAAATCCATCACAGCTTCCACTTGATCGTCCATTCCAAGGAAATGATCAGGCAAACTCCTCTGCCTTGTTTTCAACTTACTTAATACCTCTAGAACAATTGCATTGATAAGCTCACCTTGGCTGCCATTTTCATGAAAAAGAAAATCTCTGTAGATCAATAATAAAAAAACCCCTCAAGGTCAGGGAATGTAGTGCTGTGCAACTATCTACCACATAAGTTACAGTTAGATCAGTTAGCTAATCAAATGCACGGTGAGAAAAGCATCTTCGGGGGTATTGCTGCATGAATAGGACTAGCAAATACATTTTACATGCTCAAAAAGCCTCATCATTTGATGCAAAATTGAGCGCTCTATGTGGAACTTAAAGCTCGGCAGCAACTATAGCCTCCATTTCAAGAGTCCAAATAAAACAGAGAAGGTCGGGATTTGAACCTACGACAGTTGAATATATCAGTGAACTTTTAAAAGACGAATGAATGAAAAAAATAATCCGGAGTCAGGAAACCCTTTAAGAAGGAACCGCTATTGCCCGCATCTCTCTAGGAAGTGTCTCGTTCATGGGATGGAGAAAGAAAAAGTCGCTTTACAGGACTAAAGGAAATATGAGATGTCAAAAGTAATCATCTAAATGAAAGTTTAGCACTTCAGATCCTTACGCTCTATCATTTACGTCCCATCCTCTGATCCTAGCAACCTCTTTCAGAGCCTCCCTCCACCGCTGCACCTTCACGTCACCAAACTTCACCTCGTGCTCCTTCAGGGCATTATTGTACAACTCTGTTTTGAGCTTGACATCTGACGCCTCCACATCGTAAAAAATGGGCAAAATCTCCTTCTCTTTCGAGCTTCTCTTGCATTTCATCATGTGTGCAAGTTCTCGGAGACACCATGTGCTGGAAGCATAGCCTTTAGAGAAGATTGGTATCCAAATTTTGGAGCTTTCAATTGCTTGCAGAAGCTTGCCTCCAATCTCTTCGCCAATGCGGAGATCTTCATTGTCTCTGAAAACGTGAATCCCGGTATTCCTCATGGCTTCATAGAGGCAATCGGTGAATGTTAGACAGGTGTCTAGCCCTCTGAAACTCAAGAAAACCTCATAATCAGCAGACATTATCGCTGCGCTTGAGTTCATCCTTCTCTTCGTCAACGGAGCAACGTGAGTACTTTGAGTCTACAGCTTAGTTGCTTTCAGAATAATTCTGAAGTTGCCTAAAAGTCAACTATGCAACGCGAGAATGCATCTAGAATATCAATGGCAATGTGACAGAAACTTCCTGTCAAGTTGTAACGTGCGTACACAGCTTTAGGTGGGGCGTTGACATTGGGGCTGGCTGAAACTTTGATTCCCAATCTCCCACATTAGAAATGAACAAAAAGAGGATATTCCACGTCGACTAGAGAATTCGCCAGTACAAAATCTGTCTTATTCTTATTTCTGTTTTTCCCCCCTTTTTTTCCACAATAGGTATGTGAACGGCTAATGTCTAACAAGTTCAATTAGAAAAATAGGAAAACTCATAACAGCATTGACAGCAGACTCTTGCACTGGGTTTTGCTTTCTTTCTCCTATTTCCCCCTCATCTAGCTGCCTTGTGCACTTTTTCAGCGAATAATCAGATAACATCCAAGAATGGAAAGATAACCAATTGACTAGCAAAACACAGGCCAAAGAGATTGAATAGCAATTAGAAAGATCAAAATATGATAGGAATGTCAAATCTACAAAACCACGAACTTTGCTATCCTTGGTGGAAAATGCTTGACATCCAATGGATTTATTTTACACCACATGCCATAATATGATGACAAACTCATTCCGGAAGTGCCCAAATTTCATATTTTTTAACCAGCAGGATGCTAAACGGTGGTGATCGCTGGGTAGGGGCAAGCAGGGCCAGGCCCCAAGGTTGGGCGTAATGTGTCGTCCAAACCCTCCATATATAAAAAGGGATGAGTGTTGCAGAAGTCCTAAAACTTATCACGAAGATGCAATTGAGTCCTAAAACTTATCAAATTGTTTCAATCGAATCCTAAAGTTAACACCATTACCTTTTTTAAAGAAAAATGCCGACGTGGCGCTAATGTGGCCTTTTAAATAATTTTTCTTTTTTCAGATGGTTTTTTAATTATTTTTTATTCAATTTTTTTTAAATAGATTTAAAAACTAAAAAGAAAAGTTAAAATTTATTTTTAAAAATTGTTTAAAAAAAATTAAATTAAATTAATAGCTCCTCCCCCGCCACCACCGCCAATCGCCGGAGGGGCCGGTGACCATCGCTGACCCCTCCGACGATGGGCAGCGACTGCCATTTTTTTTTTCTTTTTTTCTTTGAACTGTTTTCTTTTTTAAGTAAATTTTCACTTTTCTTTTTTTAATTTTTAAATCTAATTTAAATAATAATAAATAAAAAAAGCCACATGGAAAATAAAAATTAATTTTAAATGCCATGTCAGCATTTGCCGTTAAAAAAATCGACGACGTTAACTTTAGGACTCGATTGAAACAATTTGACAAGTTTTAGGACTTGATTGCACGTTTTGTAAGTTTTAGAACTCAATTGCATTTTCTGAGTTTTTAAACTTCTGTAGCACTTATCCTTATATAAAAATTTCGAACCAGACTGAGCTCGGATCAAAGATGAGCGGGCTGGGCTTTACTATGTAAGACCATTACGCAAGCCCACCCACTTACCTCGGCCTGGGCAGGCCGAGTGAGCTGCCTACCCGTAGATCACCTCTAATGCTAAACCAAGAATGAATAGATATACAGGACATAAAATATAAATCTAGACATAGGTCAGGAGTGGTTTTTTACGATATGAATGTGAGCTTTTTCCCCGAGAGAAATTTTCCAGGAATTCATCCTTCCAAGATGAACCACTCGCTTGCACGATTGAAGATGTATGAAGGAATTCACAAACAAAATCAGAAACGATACCAACTCAACTATGCAAAGAATTTTATACATTGAAGTGATTGTTACTTTTATCAGCTACAAGACGGACCTTATTCAAAGACTCTTTAAATGCTTGCCAAGCAACCATATAATGATCCTGGGACATCATCCCTTCCTCCACAACCCTTATGGCTTTCCTATACAAATGGTCAAACCACTGAACCGGGTTGCTAACATCAATACTGTTGGACCCAAATTCCGGTACATACAAGCGCTTAAAATCCTTCCTCCACCGAGACAATATGTACTGGAAAGGAATCTCCTCCACCTGATTGTAATTAAGCACGCATAACGCATGTCTACATAAATAGCCCTTGAAATTAAAACAGCTACAGACGCAACGAACTTCGGTTCCCGCTTTGTCATATATGACATCAAAGTGCCTGACATCTTCCAGATCACCATCACCATCTCTTTCTTTCACCAAGTACGTCACAATCGGCCCACCCACATGAACTTGGGTTACACCAAGGCAAGAAGACATCATCACAACTTCATCTTGGAATTTGGTAAAGATTGCTTTAGTATACAACTTGGAGAGCTGCAACTCATAGTGAGATGATGTTTTCAACATGGCACTTAAGTCCCTAGACTCCAAATCATCAAGAAGTTCCTTCTGCTTCTTCTGTTGCAAGAACGATTCATATGTCAAGAGAAATTCTTTCAAAGAAGTCTGCTGAAGCACATCACCATCAAAGAACAGACTCTTAGAATTGCCTCTGTGAAAACCATTCTGTCCAGCAAAAAAAGTGTCCTTCGAGTAAACTGGGGCCCATCTCTCTCGAGCTTCATACAATGCCTGAAGCGACTCTTGATCCTTGATGCCAAAACGCCGCATAATTTCTTCCCAGGCCATCTCAAACTCGTCAACTCTAGGAATGTCATAAACTGTGCTATCCAGCAACGTGAGAAATGCCTCAGACTCCTGCATAACTGTCACCTTTTCACGAATGCTCTGCATCACATATGACAGCGAGAGACGATGGTGAGCCCTTGGAAAGACCTCAGCTATTGCACTTTGCATGGCCTGGCACTGATCAGTAATGATAGTCTGTGGAGGTCGACCTGACATGCATGTAAGCCATGCCCTAAATAGCCATATATATGTCTCTAAGCTTGAGTCTGAAATCAAAGCACAGCCAAGCAACACATTATTCCCATGGTGATTAACTCCAACATATGCAAAGAGAGGAATCTCACAATTATTTGACAGGTTCATTGTCTCAAACACAACCACATCACCGAAGTACCCATAGGCAGCCCTGGACCTCGAATCAATCCAAAATACATTCTTCAAATACCCTTCATCGCCAAGATCCATCAGGTAAAGAAAATTTGGATCTACAAGCTGCATTTGATTGAAGAAATCATGCATCACTTGAGCATCTCCTTTATTAAGCTTTAAACGCTTGGCCCTGTCAAAGCCGGTTTCTCTCTCACAGGAGTATGAGCTTCCACAACCCATAGTATCTATGACTGGCGTTCGATACAGTTTGATTGTTCGAACTTCCACATCAAGATTTGGTTCCAGTTTATGCTTGGCACCAGCATCCATCCTCTTATGTGACTTCGAGTTTTTTGCTCTAAGAGGATCAAATGAGTGGTTGTGCTCAAGCTTGACTTCATCTACCCTCCACCGGTTGGAGTCAACTAGTCTCAACCTTATCATTGCCAGACAACCTGTCCGTGTTTCCTTTCTTCGGCTGCTTGCTTCTTTGATAGTTTTGAAACCCTCGCAGTTGCAACAGAGAACTGCACCACGTTTTTCTTTGCTATTCCGCTTAGTCCATGAAGACTTCACTCTAATAGCAAACCCAAGTTCCTTTGAGTATGTATTGTAATAATTGTAAGCATCGTCATATGTATCGAACTCCATTCCTACAAAAGGTGGAGGGTATTCCTTTACATCAGATGTGCCATTATGAACATCAGTGCCGACTGAACCATCCCTCACAATTTCTTCTTCTTCCTCCTCCAAAATCTCAAGCCCCTGCTCAACGCCATTCAACTCAAGCACTTGCTGGCCATCATTCAATTCAAGATCTTGCTCACCGCCATTCAGCTCAAGCTCATGTTCACCATCATTCAATTCAAGTTCTTCCTCGCTATCATTCTCAATCTCATCGCCATCAATCTCAAGGACATGAACTTCTTCCTCAATTAGTTCCTCGCTGTCTGGAGAACCTTGTTCTACCTGCAAAAAGAAAATGAGAAGAATTATCAACCCACTAATTGGTGTCACCATGAATCACTTGATGAAAAAGCAATTCAATTATCACTAATTTTTTTAATACTTCTCCTTTGACATAAAAATAAAAGTCACTTGACAGCACATCTATGCAGTTTTCTTACTATCATTGTCTTTGACTTCTCCCTCATTACTATTGATTAAAATAACCAACCAATTAAACAAAACACTCACACTGCAACATGCTAATCGAACTTACTGTGATGAAACTGCTAGGTTAATCTCTTCTGTGAATGAGAGGAGCATTTCTGCTGCTTAATTTTCATAGAATCAATTGCAGGTTTTGTACATAATTTTGTAATGGCCAATACATATTACATCAGTGAGGCTCTTTATTAGGGGAAAAGAACTTTTTATACTGTACGTTATAGTCCGATTTTTGCTAAGATGTTTGAATTTGAATTGAGATATAGGGTATGATTGTTCAAAATCTTCAAAATCTTACTCATGGATTTTCCCACCAAAACAAACACATATTGACTTTAAATTTTTTTATGAGAATTAATATATTTCAAATGACTTTAAAAGTCCATGTGTATAGATTTCTAAAGATTTCAAGTAGCCAACATAAAATAAAAGTCAAGTCTCAAATGCCAAAAAGTATAAAGCAGAAAGTATAAGATCTAAATGGACCCTGAACACTTAAAAAAAGGTAAGAATTGTCACAAGACAAGAACAGAAGGCTGAAGGAGTAACTGTTATTTGCAGAACTATGCACAGATGCACAATGGAACCAAAACAACTGAAACGCAGCCTCCATATACATGAAGATAAGAAGAGTATCATGCTTACTGAGATATTGAGGTTACGGCTGGGTGAGAAGGCCTTGTTGCTTGGTGAAAGATTGCTATCACCACTCATACTTTCCAGGAGAAATCATAGTCGTGAACACACCTGATCAGTGAAAAAGATCGATGATTATCAACTCTGACTCTAAATTTAAGTTACTTCATTATGCTCACAAATGCTTCTAGATTTCCTTCTCAAAGATGTGTCCAATAAGCTTCTTGAATGTCGTTTACATGGAGCTACATATTGCAAAACAATCTTATTTCAAACATCACACACAATTTCTCCTAAGCATTCACATCTCTTGATGTTATCGATATTGAACCCACATGACACTGGCCTAGTGGCAATATCAGTTATGGCGAGTACTAATTTGCAGGATAGAATCATTAGAACAAAAATCAAAGAAAATGATTAACTCCATCAAAAGAATACTTGTATGTATCCGTGACAAGAGTAACCCAAAATTGACACCCCATTACTTAGGACAGACACAATTTGTGCCCATATTTCCTTACACAAGAATCATATGCCTCTTTCATAAAATCCAGATTCCTGCTCAACTAATTTTATTTAACAGATATTAAGCTAAGATGATATATCTTCACGACACCCTGCTAAAGTAAGACACTAATTCCACTGAAATCACACCAAACTCTTTAGCATTACTCTTGCCCTGCTCAGCCCATAAGCGCAACACCAAAACCACCTCGCGGTGAAAGTAAACAACTAAATACAAAACCCGGCATGATCATAAGCAAACTAGACAATATAGATGGAGGTGCAAGTGCAGTTCGATCACTTCTAGCCATCATAAATTAATCATTGACGTAACATGATCATGACATCATTAAATTAAAACCATTTCCAATAGCATAACAGCTCTAAAAGAATTAGCACACGAGTCTAATTGAATTACGACAGCTTCGTGATCTAGATCCTACTATAACTTTCAACTCCAGCAACCGGTGCCCCAGACTTTGGCTTAAGATTTGCAGCATATAATTGATATCAAACGAGAAGCCTGAATATTCGAAAAGAACGCGACTTCCTGCGACAACGCAATACCAAGATGAAAAGGATCAAACTGCCCATCAGTCTGACCCCAAAAAACTGGAGCAACCAAACGTTGACCGTATTCGATTGCGAATGCATCTAAACGGTCGACGAGCCTTCCAATTCAAGAGATTCTAGACACAACGCTGAACCAAAAGAAAGGACAACAATATCAAACAGCCCACCAACGAACCCAAAACCTCGGAATGAGTGGATGAATCACGACAACCATCACAACCGATTAACAAAACTGAAAAAAAAAAAAAAAAGGAACTGGGCGACCGTCGGAGAACCGAGCGAAGGTACCTGGGAAATTCGGGTCGCGAGAGAAACGACGCCGAAACGGAAGGCACGGGTGAAATCCGGAAAAGGGTTGTAAGAAAAAAGGAAGCTTCGATTCGTCGAGGCTTGAAGATCGCACATTTTTTGGGAGTTTGCACGAGCTGCGAGCACTGTGACGAGCAGTATAGTCAAGAGAAGATGCAGAGAGACAGAGAGAGAGAGAGAGAGAGAGAGAGTTTTGAAGGATTGAGTGTCGGGCTGGACAAATGGGCCGGGCTTGTGAGAATTGATTACCCCAAATTGATAAATTTTTGTTTCTTAATTTTTTTTAAAATTCTTTTTAACTAAAATGAAAAAAAAAATGACTTGCCTCCCTTGTGAAATGGTCGGTACCTAATAAGTTGACATGGTATGTACGGTAGTTGTTAGCATGAGCTTGTGGAGACGACTTTTTTCAAGCACTCTAAGGATGGATTTGGGAACTACTTTTGGGGAAAGTCTTTAGAAAAATGCAAAGGCCTTTGAGTTAAAGATGTTTTTCGAAATGCAAACTGTGTTTGGTAAATTATACTTTAAAAGCCCTTTGTAAAATACTTTGAGCAAAAATAGTGTTTGGGGAATTACATTTACAAAGGAGTTTTGTGGTAAAAAAAAATTATCAAAAGAATATTAAAAAAAATTGACCGGCAAGGGCAGCGGTTGCCGGCGACCTCCGGTGACCGCCGGCGACCTCCGGCGACCTCCCCCCGGATCTCTTCCTCGAGCCGCGTCCGGCATTCTGGGGCGAGGCGGCCGGGCCAGCCTGACGGACCTACGACGTAGCGCCGGATGACGGCTCCTGCGGAGGGATTCGCGCGGCGACGGTCGCCGGCCCTGCGACTTGCGGAGGTCGCTTGAATCTCCGACGACGATCGCGTAGGTCACGCCGTCCCTCCAGCAACCGTCGATCCGGAGAAGATGAACAGTGTCCATACAAGGTCACGCACCCGGAAAAACCAAAAATTCGCGAGGACAATTTTGGAAAAAAAAAAAAAGTGAACAGTATTGCGTGGGCAGCTTTCCCAATAAGAGACTTCGAAAGTGGTTTCCCAAACACCATTTTTTTGGCCCAAGGGGCTTTTGATGCCCAAAACTCCTTCGAAAGTCACTCCCAAACGCAGCCTAAGCCCCGTTTGGTTAGGCTTTCCCAAAAGGGCTTTCGGCCTCTTGGGGAAAATTTTTTGTGTTGGGCAAAACTTTTGAATTTTATTTTGCGAAATGTGGGCATTCCAAATGCTCAAAACCCAATGCTGGGGTAGGGCTGTTTTGAGCATTCGGCATTCTCCCAATGCAAGCTCTACTATTCACGTGTTGTTCATCTTCTTCCCCATGACTTCTTCGAGTTCTTCGCCGGCCCCGCGCCGCCTCTGTCGTCATCGACGCCACCTCCGCCTCCGCCGTCGACGCCTTCCTCTTCTACGACAGATCCATCCCCTTCGACGAGCGCGAGTAGCACCACGTCAACTCCTTCGATCGCGCAAACCAAGCCTCAGGCCGCCAGATCTAGTGGCCTTCGGCTGGCCTTCACCCCCCCCCCCTCGACCAACCCAACGGCCCTCTCGCCCCGCTGTTCTGGGACGCCCCCAACTTCGAGTTCTCCACCGGCCCTGCCACCACCTCCGCCTCCACCGTCGACGCCTTCCTCTTCTGTGGCAGATCCATCCCCTTCGACGAGCGCGAGCAACACCGCGTCGACTCCCTGGCCTCTACGACCATAGACGACGGCGTGCGTCGCCTGAGGTTGCAACCTTAGGCAACCGGTCTGGCCGTCCGGCGGTTGGCCGGTGTTTAGCCAGCCGCCGAATTTAACTTTCAGATTAAAAAAAGAGTAAAAGCTCATTACAAATATGATTTTTGCCAAACGGTATCTATGTCAAGTAACATTTCAACGCTATAATTTATCAAACAGTATAGCATTTCGAGAAACCCATTCTCTCAAAGATATTTGCATTCTCCCGAGGGCATTTCCTCAAGGCTGAACCAAACGGGCCCAAAAGAGTCGAATAAGAGCCTCAGTGGACCGGAGATTATTGACAGATTAATGAAAATGCCAATATGGCTGTGGCCAAAGAAACAAAGATTGCAATGCTTCATTCTCCTGCAAGCCAGCGACAAACAAATTGAACCTCGGCGACGAACTGCAAACTTTACCATACCATGACCAAACTAATCAGAGAGTATGCATATAGAGGTCATCGGATAGACTCGAATAGTAAAACCCAATCCAACAACCTAAATATGGAATTACATCGTTCAGATTGTACTACAGAAAGTGGCAATCAAGTTCACATCAGATATCATAGCCGCGAGGAAAACCTTCCCAAATTCACCAACGAAAGTGAATGACTGCACATTAACATTACTTACAATAATATGCATGGTCCTGCCCTTCGATCCTACCAAAAGCGGGCATGTGCAAGAGACCCGGTTCATTAATAACTAAACGATATTTACTTAGCTCGCTTCTTTGGCTTTTGGCCGTTCCTAGCCGGTTGAGCCTTCTTGTCCGCGGCCTTTTCTGGACCTTTTTCATTCTTGACTGCCCCTCTTGTTCTCTTTTTCTGCTCATTCTTGCCATTACCATATGCACTCTCATCTTCCTCGCCTATGTCAGCTTCATCACTTTCATCATCGCTTTCCTTGGGTTTCCTTCTTGTGGATGATTTTCCACCTTGACCTCTAGGCTTGTTGGCCTTCTTTGACTTGGCAGTTTCTTTTTCTTCCTCAATTGCTACACCACCATCGTCGTCCTCATCCTCCTCCTCCTCCTCCTTGCCACGCTTCTTTCTCTTTGAGGTTTGCTTTCCTTTTTTATTGGCAGCATTTAACGCATTAGCTCCATTTAGCTTTTGCAGATCAGGTACATATGCAGTCGTCTAGGACAGAAAATCAAGGTCCATCAAATTGACTATGTGATTAAAAGCAATTTGGAGAGATAAAAGAGAAGTCGTTTTGAAAATGACATACCCGGCCACCGGCAGTGATGAAATCAATTCTTTTGCCTGCAGAAACATTAACAACTGTAACAAATCCTTCTTCGTCAACACAAACAAATTTTTCTAGATTTAATTGGCCACCCAATCAGAGAACTAATGGGGTCAAACCGTTGTTTGGTTTTAGTCAAGGTCAAACAGAGACAATATCAAACTCAAAAGCCTAAGTTCATAGCCAGGGATTGCGCAACCTTTTCCATCTTAAATAAATGCTAAGTTCGAAACCAGATGCCTGCATGAACATGCTCTTTATCTTCAGATGGACGAATTCATTCAAGGTTTGATCAACGGTTCACAAGGTCAACCAGATTAAAGACTGGTTGTGGACATTCTGGTTTTCAAGGGATAGTGGACAAGTCCTAGGGCCAGGCCAACGTTCGCTTGTCCAGTCTGACTTGTATGTAAAACAACGTCAATAAAATTTGAATATGGCATAGGACTATGATGCAGAAGAGAACCAATATACAAGTACATAGACATGCTCGTGGAGGATTTTTCACATGTGCCTCTCTTTCAATATACAACCACAGGAAGCATGGCACAAAAAGGAGCAAAAAGAATGGATATCATTGACTAAGGCTAAATAATAATTCATGTAGCCACAATTTTCACAAGAAAAGAGTCAAACCATCAACAAAAGCCTTGCCCGGCTTCTTTTCCCTGGAATGGAATATCCAATTACTAGGGTATTGACTACTATCTGCCCCAACTTCAATTGCTTTCTCAATGACCTGTGAAACCAATTATACTGTCATGATGGTTCATGAATATTAAGAATCTTACCATTAACATTTCCGGGCTTTTTGCCCCACCGAAAATGAAACAACCACTCAAGGGGAAAGAGGCTGCAATTTGCATCAACTTGAACAGCAAACTGAATAACCTACATGTAATTCCTCTAGTTTCCCATAAATGTTATTCACATCATGGAGCCAATCTAAGCAAGAGAGGGATGTAAAGAAGAATGTTTAATCTCCTACCTCGTTGATGCACTTGAGTAATGTTGCACAGCTTTCTTTTGGAAGATTGGAGGCAGGTTCCAGTGGATGAATTTTTGCCTGTTACAAACTAGAAAATATTTAACTATATAAAGGAGAATTAGAGTAGAAGGCCACAAAAATTTACAATCTGAAAATTATAAAATGAAGAGAAAGCAATGAACTCTATGGGCCGCAAAGGTACACAGAACTACTAAGAATCCTTCAAATAGATATAAGAAAGATAAGTGACCTGGTATAGCACTTCATCAGCAACCCAATTGCCAATACCAGCAATAAAGCTCTGTGAAAATTAAAGAGTCAAGATCCAGATACGTTAGACAGAAAACAAAAAAGAACCTGTGAAACAATAAGCAAATGTTGAAGCAGACAGTACTAAAATTAACAACCTGAATTATACTCTATCACAAATTACTCCATGACATCAAGGAAAAGTTCCATGCACCATATTGACTTATAATGACAAAACAATAGCTCTAAGATCCAGAAGAAATAGAAAGAATTAATCAATACAACAAATTCCAGATTAAACTTTTTGTCCCTCCCCCAAAGGCTCAACCATTGTAATTTTCATTATCTATATTTGAATATTAAATCTTCTATCATGCTGAATGGAATTTCCCTTCAAGCGCACATTTCAAAGGAGAACCAAAGAGTTCCAAACCACACTGTAATCTTAACGACAACCTTTTGGGTTATACTATATAAAACGAACTCTTTTGACCAGGCTTCGAAATTTTAAAATCATATTCTCCTCAAACAATAAGCTTGTGAATCAGAGTAAAACAATTCCTCAAGCTTAAAAAAGACTGTCATGAATGTCCTTATTATAAGAATTGCAGAGAGGCAACACAGTGAAAGTACAAAGGAGAAAACTAGAGTTAAATTTTCCCCCTATCGATGCATCGTCCTCTCTGAAATCTTTCCAGATATCAGCCATATGGGGACATAGATACCTGATCGAGCAATAGAGTTTTAATTGCAATTTTCTTCTTCCTCAAGGATTCAGCAAATTCATCAATTGTCATAGGCTCAAGAAGTGCATCTGGGCCAAGCTCAGATATTGGTGGTACAGAAGTCGGCTGCAACATCAGATTAAGTGATTAATAGGGAGGGAGGGGGATTTCTTTTTTACAAGACTAGAAATTTATAGATATTTCACGTACATCATTCAGCAAGCGCACTCTAGCAAAACGCCTCTTGTCAGTAAAGGATAGCTCCAATCCATTTTCTAGCTGCAGAAGAATGATGATTTTTTGTAACAATTTTTCTTGAGAAGGGACAGTTATATACACAAGTAGCCTATGATATTCGAAAAACTTAACCTAAAAACTAGGTAACCTAAAAACTAGGACATTTAGGAATCACAGTGACCTCACAGGTCTGAGAAAGAAAATGAAAAAACTAAAAGCACAAGGGAATCCACCCTTCATTAGTGAACACTTCTTACTTCTATGAAGACTTTGGAATACTTGGAAGGCCATTCATCAGTGTCCTTTACAGCAGACCTGCCAGAAAATATTGATGCATTCAATTGACCTCAAGGCACCAATAAGAGTTACCAATGTTCTCCTTTCAAGAGGAACAAGCACATTTGCTCAAGCAAGATTTGTGTAGTGAAGTTTTTTTAAGTTCAAACAAAAGCTGCCAATAGAGACAGTTACCAGTCTCAGTCGGTCTCAGCTATACAGAGTTCACCAGAAATTACAGGAAACAGAAGATATTCTTCCTGGAAAATGATCAAAGCAAATTACCACATGCATAATTAACCCATGCCTCACCTTTTATACTTTGTGACCGCAACCCCCTTAATATAGACAGCACCTGCCATCCCTGAAAGACATATTGAGATGCTAGAGTAAAGGACCCATGAAATAGTGGTAACAAAAGCAACAGTCAATCTTATATCCCATAGTCATGATAAAAAGGCAAGTAGAGATAAAGCCTTCTCTAGTGTTCATGCTCCAACTTCTTCTAAATGAAAGAGAATAAATTCTATTAAGGAAATATCATAGTGTGAATTTACTTTTGCAATAAGCGAATCACATAAAAAATATATTAGCACTTCTTCACAGTTCAGACGTAGTGTTAATATAATTCATCCCTACATGCCCACTGCTCTACCCTTATATCAGGACAGGACCATATGCTACGAGTTTTATAACAAACTTTGAAAACCAGAAATCTAAATTTCCTTCATTGCTCTCCTACATCGTCCGCATTTCTTGGCTTAGGACTGCCACAATAATGAACACAATTCTAGAAACTGGAATTATACTTCTACATAGGTAAGAACCTGGACCAAGACACATTGGTCAATCCCACAGAAGGTTACACAAAGCGGCGAAATTGGGGCAGACCTTTGCTTATTCATTAATTCATAAACTAACTCCACAATGGATGTTGGCTTTTACGACATGGTAGGAAATAATTCGTTCAACTTAACAAGAGCTAGCTTTTATAGACCATTATCTTTCGGGGCCAAGTAATACCAAAGCATAAGAGCTAGCTTCTTCAAAATTTAGTATTTTCCAACTTATCTGCTTGTTCTCAAGGATTTTCGCTGTTGGCATCCAAGACTACTAAACTATTACTTCCATATCCACAGAAGGAGAAAAGAAACAAGCAACACCCACCCTCTGCTGAAAGTTCCTAAAGCAATGTCCTTCCAATCATTCAAACATGTCACTAAAGCATTCGGTTTGGGAGAAAAGAACTGACTCTCCTCCCTCAGCAAATGAATGACAACCACGCAACTCTACACCACGCCAACACTTCCATAAGCCAAACAAATTCCCAAATAGATTAGCATTGTATGCATCATTCCCAAATGCAAGCAAGCATACAACAGTACATCATTATCGACTAGCGACAGTTCCATCATGGTAAAATGCTCGCTACAGCACGTTCTCCTCAGCAAGGCCGTGCCTTTTTTACTTTCTATTTCCGGATGAGTGAAAAAGAAAACCGATGATCTCGTCCAAACTCCAAATGGGTCGGAGCATTCGAGCGTTACCAAACTGGAAGGAAGGGAACGGAGGCGAATCGAGCTGGAGCCACATGCTCTTGCCCTTCCTCCTAGCCGCCACGACGGTCTTGCCCACGAGTGCGGACTGGAAGTCGGCCGGAGACACGCCGTCGATGACTTTCGTGTCGTCGGCGACGACGGCCCTCTTGATCTTCCGGCCGACGCAGTGGTCCTCGACGGCCCTCCTCGCCGCCTCCACCTCCGGCAACTCCGGCATCGTGCAGCTCTTGCTACTCGCGAGGGCTTCTTCGCGCGCTTTTTCGCTCGGCCTCCGCTCGCGCAGTGGAAGAAGAAGCAGCAGCGTTGACTGGAATCGGCCAGCAGGTGCAAAAACGCTCGAGGGCTCCGAACATTGGATCCGAAACGCGTCGCGGTTTGGATACCTCGACGGGCCTGGTCGGGCCGGGCTCGGCCCGCCGAATCGGGCCTCCTTCCTCCCGGTCCATCGTACGGAGTGGCGATCTGCCCGGAGGGGTGGAATCGAGCCGCGGCTTGCATGCTCATGTGCTCGAACCGTGGCTCGAACTCGGTCGAGTGCTGGTTTTTCTACTCCAGCTCGATTCAGTTAGGAAATCGAGATACTCGAACTCGACTCGATTACAATCAACGAGCTTGAGTTTTATAGCCTCGAGTATTATAAGTGCGTTTGGATAGGCATTTAGAAAGCCCATTCAACCCTCAAAGTCCCTTCAGCCCAAATATGGGTGTTTGGCAACCAATCTCAAGGAGCTTTCAAATGAAAGCCAGCCCTTGGGAATGCTGAAAGCCCAAGGCTGGTAGGGCTTTCAGCATTCCACCAAATGCTGAAAACATTTTTTCTCTTCCTAAATTACCTTCATTAATTTTTCATATTTCAGTTATTACCCTGTATTTATTTATTTTTTAATTGAAAAATGAGCAGCCCTTCGCCAGACCGGCGAAGGGCGATGGCCACTGGCGAGCCAGATCTAGCGTCGGCGGCCGTCGGCGGAGGTCACCCGACGACGAGGGTCGCCCGAGGTCGGGCGACCTCCAGCGGCCCTCGGATGGGTCGCACGACCCTCGTCGGAGGTCGCCCGACCTCGGGCGACCTCATCCGACAGCCGCTGGTGCTAGATCTGGCTCGCCAGCGGCCACAGCCCTTCGCCCGTCCGGCAAAGGGTTTAGCTGAATTTTCAAATTATATATATATATATTATACCCATCAAAGCCCCTTGCGAAAGTTTTCTTTACCAAACACACATTCAACTCAAAGTCCATTTGCAAAATTTTTTTACCAAACACAATTACATTTTCCCCAAGTAGCTTTAGGCTTTCAGCATTTGCATTGGACTCAAAGCCCATTGCAAATGCTGAACCAAACGCAGCCTATGTAATTTCAAAGGGTCCGTGTCTATTTTTATGATTATTAAATGTTTTGTAAAAAATAATGAAAACTCAATGACATTCTCAAGCTTATCAAGCTGAATATTGACCAGCTCGAACTTAACTTTACAAAATATTCGAGTAACCTGAACTTGAGCTTCAATTAAATGAGTAGTTATCAAGTCGAGTCCGAATTACTCAGCACTCTATTCCATCGTGTAGAGATAAGAGTAGGATGGGTCTTGTCAAACTCCTTGTCCGTTTGGAATTTAATAAGTTTAAGACGTGTTTTAGATCACTGACGTGTTTGGAATTTCATTTATAGAACATGAGAATATTCCGAAACATGAATCATATAGATACTCTCACATATTCAAAAGACTATAATAACCTTATAAACCAAGATGCTCAGATACAAAATCACTTCTAGCTTTAACATATTTGAACAGCAGCTCAATCATCATTCCAAGCCCAACTTTCTCATTTTGTTGAGAACTAGAATTGTCAATCACAGATATCACCATCGTTTCTTAGTTTTTCATCATCTTATGTCTTTGCCAATCTGCAGTTTGCTCATTAGAGAGATGCCATGCACTTTTTGAGTGTCATGATGGTTGCAAATTTAAGGTCCTTTTTACATAATTTGTTTATCTTACATACATACAATGTCAAGGAAGAAAATTTGTTCACCAAGAATTGTTGGTAAATTGTCCTTCCCCTAGCTATGTAATAATTATCGTTATTTAATTGGTTAAGATTATTAAGTTATTCAGAGATACTATAGCGGGTTTGGTGCGGGTAGGGTTACATGACTACTCTACCGACGTTATTTGGAGTATAGCAACAGCTGCCGAGGAGCTATCCCTCTTCCATGCCCGTGACGATATTGAATTTGAAATGAAATGAACAGAGCCTTTTCTCATTTTCTACGTTGGTTTTGATCTAGAAATTATGGGGTGATATATTCGATTAATTGCTCAAGTAAGCTAGAACGACCCATTTCAATAATGGTAGGTAATGATTGACAAGAGAGTCCAGATGAGATAGGATCCCTAAGGGACTACTAAATAGCAAAGAGATCAATGAGGAATTGAGTTATGTACCGGACAAAAAAGAGATACATCTCGAGTTTTATGTACCAAATTGAAATTAACCCACAAGAGACATGTTTTGGTATGGAATTTGGTTTCACATAGAAACTCAAAAGACAAATGTGCTCGGTGAGGGTCTAGAAACGGGAAAAGTAAGAAGGAAAAAAAAGATTTCTTAAATCTATTTTTTTTTTTTGGTAAAGAAGATTTCTTAAATCTATTAAACTTGTATTAATTTATTTTTTTTGTCAGTCATATTTTATTTCTATTCTATACTCACTCTCAGACTTTTGCCTTGCCTCTTGCAGGGCGTGGAAATCGAAACTCACTCTTGAAACTTACGCGTCCCCACCCCATCCCCTCCTGAGAATGTGGGGATTTGAACCCTCACCGTCCCCTTCCATGTTGGAAGGATGGCCACTAGGGCGAATCCCAATGGTTAACTTGTATTAATTGAATCATCCAGCCATTTTTAATTGAAAATCGTTCACATTGACATCGACCTCCTGCATGGCACTATTAATGCTGATGTGAGCAACTTTGTTAATTTTCTTAAAATTATTATTATTTTTCCTTTTTCATTTTCTTTCATTTTTTTTTTCTTTTTTCTCAACTATGGGTTGGTGAGGTTGCAGCCGACCCTCGCCAGCCATAAGTGAGGTCTGGGCGAGGGCCTAGCGACGACTTTATGCGGATGTGCCCGCAAGAGTCTCGTGTCAAGGAATACTTGAGTTAATCCATGAGTTTTCAATTCACTCCTAACTCATAGGGTCCGACATTGAAGAGACCATCAAGAAACGGAAATGCCCACTCTAATCAAAATGTCTCTACCAAACTCAAGGGGTGGAGGCAAACCTCAAATTCTGTTCCAGCATTCAATTCATGTACCAAAACCAAACATGTGGAAAGTCAATAGTCCCCCATTAGATCATAAGAGGGAAATTCGAGATGGTACTAGATCGGAACTTCCCGGAAACGCCGGTCCAAGTCGAACTTCGAGCCTCAATCTCTTCTGAGTCGATCTCACCTATAGAAACTTATCAAAACCAAGACCAGCATATTAAATGATAGTTTGGGCTCGAGCAGACCTAGTTAAAAACACGTTGAATCTATGCCTTGAAACTAGCGCCAAAAGGCCGGCCAAACTCTAGAGTAGCGGTGCTTTGTTCCTACGATGTGGTAGTGTTCCACCTGTAACTGAGTAATTGTCACTACATCAACCTAAGTCACAGCTTTGATCCTTGGAGTCATCGTGGCCCGTTTCCTTCAAACATCTTGGAACGCACTTCTGGAAAAGACCCAAAGGATCAAAGCCATTAGTAAAAGTGCGCATGATAAAATTTCTGAAACAGAAATCAATTTCTGTCTCAATTTCTATTTTAGAAATTGAAAAGTTAAAAATTTTAGCTTCCGATTTCTTCTTCAAATCAATTTCTAGAATGGAAATCTGTTCCAGAAATAGAAAAATCAAATTGCATTACCAAACGGATTTATGTTCCAAATCTGTTCCGGGAACAGAGAAACAGAGAAATAGAGAAGTAGAAATTTTATCATGTGCGACCTAAGTAAACGCAACAGATTAAAGGCTATCTAGCGGAGGAAGAGGATGAAAGGCATTAGTAAGTAAACACAATGGATTAAAGGCTATCTAGTGGAGGAAGCGGAAAAGTGATTGCCCATTCCCCCAAAACTTGCGCACTAACGACCCTTTTCTGGCTTTTGGCCATCTTCAATCGATTACTAATCTTTCAAACATGCCATGGAACAACAGGATCAATGCAAAGATCGGAATTATACTATTGAATTATCTCACGTCACTTGACCATGGAGTCGATGTACTCCTTTTGTAAATATGGTCCTCTGACGGTGTCGGATATGCGGCGATCCGTGAAATATTTTATGAAATTATTTCCTAGTTGTAATATGTTTTTTTTCTCGAGGATCAGTTTGAATGGTAAGGGAAGGTCAGGGTTCAGAACCATTAATGCAAGAAATATATGCTCCATGCACCCACCAATGTAATGTCAGCGTCGCTTCTCTCATCACTTGGCAATTGTTCCGATGTCTCTATATTCTCTCCTCAGTGACTGCGGTGAAAGTGAAAGAGTAGCCTCAACAACTTCTGCAAGATGGGTGAGAGTCAAGCAATGGATGGAGGGCGTGTGCTTGGACGCGTAGCTCTACTTTGGTTTTCTCCTATGTGATGAATCCACATCGACATTGAAGAGAGGCAAGAGGTGGATTCCAAAAGTCTTAGACAACTTTCCTTCATCGCCAAAAACTCTGAACAGTAGTTCGCTTAATCACCTCATATGCGGCTTGATCTCATGCTTGTTCTGGCGAGGGAGAGCAGGCCATCGAACCCCTAAATTATGGTTAGGATTAAAAGCACAAGCACAGCAAAATAGAGACTAATGCGTGAAAGAAAAATTGAGACGCGGGGTTTATCATGGTTTCATCTTAAATTATGATTATATCCACCGAAGAATTCCATTATAATTAGTACTTTTCATCTCTCTTTTACAGCTCTCAATTACAAGAAAAAAAAATTATATATAGACAGCACGAAAAAACCTTAGGGGCAGAGAAAGCCCTAAGCCACTCAATAACTACTCATGAGCCTAAGCCAAACTACTAATAAAATACAGGCCCCAACCATAAAAGCTTTCTAGCAACTTAGGGACACTATCCCTTATGAGTTACGACCCTCATCAGGGTGGGTTTCGAACTCCCACTTGTTCATTGAGGAGTGGAACCCCTGCGCCTTTTTGGAAAGTATAGACCACATCCCAATAAATGCATTTCGTTCTTTTCAAGCCGACGATATGATAAGAGTGAGAGCGCACTTATAGTTATAGAATCAGTTCCAAAAGTATAAGCGATGTTAATGATTGTAAAATCATGGCAATAAGCCACTCAAGCACTGGAAGCACCGGATCTCTCCTGGCACAAAAGAGGAGGACATTAAGAAGAGGACTTAGAACGCAATCACGTCTCCATTGTATTATCGATTCCTAATGTCACAACCCTAATTAGCCTCTCTTCGTCCATAAATTCAACATCGATTTCCCTTATAACCCTTCATATCCTGCGTAGCCTACCTTATGGTTGCATGACCACGTCGATTGCCTTGGTATTTGATCCAGAGATGAGCCAATTACACCAGCAATCGCGATCCCGATCAGCCATACACAACTTATTCGGCGAATACGCCATTAGATTTTCTAGGTCTAAGGGGACTTGTCGCTTGTAATTATCAAACACAATTCCTCGTGCACAGCAGGAGGGGGAGCGATAAATGTCTTTGTTCATAAGAAGACAATTACATGGAGAGAACTACAAAGACAAATCTTCATGTGTCATTTCTAAGCCGACCCTTCCTCAATCTAATTTATTGCAAAACATTTCGAGTCAATCAAACCCAAGTTGAACGCATGCGAACTAGGGCTAACACATACAAGCGCTAATCACCACGGGAGTGTGACAAAGTGCAGGATTCGATGATGGACGGACTCGAGCCTACACAAGATTCTCCCCATTTTCC
The DNA here is from genome assembly GCA_007663325.1 of Eucalyptus pauciflora. Lineage (NCBI taxonomy): Eukaryota > Viridiplantae > Streptophyta > Magnoliopsida > Myrtales > Myrtaceae > Eucalyptus > Eucalyptus pauciflora. The sequence continues at coordinate 152,275 of VMYD01000239.1, forward strand.
TTTCCAAATCAATGGCCCGGGATCGTAAATACCATCTATAGAAAATTCAAGATCCCAAAACGTCATAAAACAAAACCATCCGGCTAAACTCCATCGACTGCCTATGTGTCGAACGCTCATTGGTCGGCTCTATGTTTTTTGTCCCTATGCATCGGCAGTCTCGATTGCGCTCCCAGTCCCTCCTATAAGGAGCTCATCACAAGTCTCACATTTTAAGAGAGAGAGAGAGAAGGTGAGAGTCCTTTAGCAAGAAGGAGAGGCCAGGATTGCTCTCAAATCCACGAGAGGGTAAAAAAACACCCAAATCCCTTATCCTATCTTCTTCCAAAACCAGAAAGCTTTCGCAGGATTTCCTTCCCTTTCTAGTTCCCTCTCAAAAGCTCGTTCTCTCTCCGTCTCTCTCTTTATAGCCGTCTCCCCTCCTCCTATACATCTCATTGCTTCCCCCACAATCTTCTTCTTCTTCTTCTTCTTCCTCCTCCTCCTCCTCCTGTCGGACATAAGTGGTCGCCAATGATGCTCGCCCTTCGGTCCGCCATTTGAGCACGGGCTATCGGCAATTCAATCTCGATATAACGAACGATACAGCAACTGGGTCGTTAGTGTTCTGCGAGAATCCAAGCTCTTTTTCGTCTGCGGCGGGGGGGAGGACTTCCTGTCGAAGCGAGAGAAATGGCTCCGAAATCAGGGAGAGGCAAGTCCGGCAAAGCCAAAGCAGAGAAGAAGAGGAAGGAAGAGAAAGGTTGGAATAGCCTTCTCGACTTTGAACGAATCCATATCTCTCGATTCTATATTCCTTCTTGCAACTCTGGACTCTCCTTAAAAAATTGAGTACTTCGAGAGGTACTGATGTTTTTTTTGTTTGTTTTTTATGTTTTGTTTTTTGGCCAGTCGTGCCAAGCGTTCTTGACATAGCCGTCATCACCCCATACGATACAGAAGTGATACTCAAGGTGAAAGATTTGATTCAAGGAAATCTCATTGCTTCTTAGATTATTCATGATTCGTATTGGCTGACGTGATTTTGGCTTTTGACTGTCTGAAGGGCATCTCCACTGACAAGATACTCGACGTCCGAAGATTACTGGCCAACCACGTCGAGACATGTCACCTCACGAACTACTCTCTCTCTCACGAGGCAAGGCCCCTTTCTCCCCTCAAGACTCCCATGCCCTCTCCTCCATCGACGCTCATTCATCCGATGCACTTTCCTAATGAATTTGAATTCCATCACATGCTGAATGCACAGCTTCCCACCTCATCGATTTTGTCAACTCCCCTTAACCAAACTCTCTCCACTTAATCTTCTTTTCTTATTTTTCTGGGAGCAGATCAAGGGGCAGCGGTTGAATGACAAAGTAGAGGTTGCCACTCTGAAACCGTGCGTCCTAAAGATGGTTGAAGGTAGGTGAAGTATCTTCTACCTAGAATTCAGCCGAACCACAAAAGTGGGTTGCCCTCGGCTGGCTCACGTTTTCCCTTTTGCCAGCATTTATATAATTCACATGTGAGGTCTTAGCATTTTCTACAATGATGAGATCGGGTGGAACCGATTTGCTCATTTGGGAGTAGCAGTAGACAGTACGACATTGTACATGAACAAATGCCTAAATTCGGCACAAAAGACATTAAACTTGAAGAAATACTTTCGGTTTTTGTCTTGGCGTGCATTCCAATATGATGCTCTCAAGATTAAAGAAAGGAAAATTGAGGAATGAGAATTTGGCTGTGAGAAGAGCAAGTACATTGGTTCTGCGTGCATACTTGCCTTTCAAATTGATTTTGAGTTGGACACATTACGAAAGTCCTAGACACGTCCCGTTTGTTAATTTGTTAGATGAACTTTCCTCGATTTTTTATTTTTTATTTTATTTTATTTTTCAGTTTTTATGCTCTGGTTTTCGATTTGTTCCTAATTGCGACTAACTTGTCCTGGTTATTGGCGACAACCCTTTTCATGTCATTGAAAATTCTCACCCTCCCCTCCTTGTCCTTTTGCTTGTGGGAAGAGATGGCATCTTCGGTGCTAGGGTTCCCGGTATGGCGGCGAATAGCGCAAAAAAATAAAGATCAAACAAATGTTGATTAAGACTGTTTATTTTATTTACATTGCAATGTTTACCATAAATACTTTTGTCTTGAGTTGCATGTTGGGGGAGCGATAAATTTCATTAGTACATTCTACGTAGATTTAGGCCCCATGTTCGTGAGACCCCTCTTCATGCTAGAGGAGGTTGCAATTAATAATCACTAGTCCTAAGTCCTAATCTACCTAGCATGCCGAGTCTAGTGTGACGGCCGCTTTTTTGTACAAGCGCTTTAGAAAAGGAAAACGCATCTATCGATAAGTTAACTAATGAACGTAATTACCAAAAATGAAAATATCACACGTGTAGACACGTTTTCTTCGCCAGATACGTTACAAAGTAAAATTAGATAAAAAAAAAATGTCTAGTTGCATTATCAACGCTGAAGCTTAGAAATTGAAATCACGTATAACTCATTTTCCGGTTTTTGTTCAATTGAATTTTTTATTTGAGGGATCTTTTGTGATCCTATGTGATGTTGTGGCGCAGAGGATTACACAGAGGAAGCCCATGCCGTCTCGCACGTGCGGAGGCTCCTGGACGTCGTGGCGTGCACAACAAGGTTCGGTAAGCCCAAGAGCAGCAGATCGCCGCCCCCGTGTTCCCCCGACGCGCGTCCCAAGAAGGCCCGGGCCCACCAACCGCGCGAGCCGCCGCCGCCGCCGCCGTCGCTGTCGCCGTCGCCGCCGTCCGATGGGAACGCCGGAGGGGGCGAGGGCCCGGCGGATCCGCCCGTCTCGGCGATCTCGCAGAGCCTCGACATGGCGGCGATTCACCCGACGCCGAAGCTCTCCGAGTTCTACGACTTCTTCTCTCTCTCCCACCTTACCCCACCCTTTCACAGTGAGTTCCTTTCTTTTTTTATTTTTTTTATTTGTCTATTTCTTTCTTATTTTGCTTCCACATAGAATACACAGAAAAAGGAAGGAACTTGGACGGTGTATCAGGGATTTCCCATTATTTTCTTGATTCACTCAGGTTGGGGAGTTCATCATTTTCTCGGGACCCTGTTTGGTCAATGGGAAAATGCTGGTTCATACTTAAACCACTAATGTTGGACAGAAGTAGAAGTTACAGTGACCATAGGAATAATGCACTGGCATTACTGGGACATCTGGTGTCCCTTCCCCTGAAAAACTGTGTGTAAAGATTGGAGCTTGTTAAATTGTAATTTAAACGGTGATCCTAACTTCTGTAAGCAGTCAAAAGAGGGGGTGAATGCTGGACTTGATACTACTTGTCTACTTCAAAATGGGTGAGAGATTATTCTTAGTGAAAGATGGGGGAGGTAGATTGCTGCAAGTAAGATCTCAATGACATGTATTGGGAGCTTTTGAGATTGAATATTCAGGTAAAGGTCCAGCTTTTATGCACAGCGAAGTGATACTGAGAAAGTGGAGTGAGACAAAAGAGTGTCATAAGTGAAGTCAAACAAACTTCTCGGTCTTTTTTATTATATACAAATACCGATTATAACCTTTTATTAAGTTCTCAAGGCTATAAGCTCAGCGACCGAGCTGTAATTATTTCTGTGCCTGTTTCAGGTTTGAAGAGGTGCCCAAAAGATGATTCGGGAGAGAGGCGTGATGGGGACTATTTTGAAATTCAGGTGCAAATAGTACATTTCTTTTGCATTTTTATCCCTGTTCATGTCACAATATTGTTGTTGGGCATTTGGATTCCTGACAATTGGCTTACTGGAGCTGGAAAAATTGGTGGATTGCTGCAGATCAAGATATGCAATGGGAAGTTGGTAAATGTAGTTGCATCAGTAAAAGGATTTTACACACAAGGCAAAGTGTTCCAGCAAAGCCACTCTCTTGTGGATCTCCTGCAACAGCTCAGCCGAGCTTTTGCCAATGTCAGTAATTCGTTCTGATAGATTCAGCTTACCTTTTAGTTAATCTTTTCTGTTTCCACATTTCAGCTTACTCTGCCAAATGAAGTTTGTGGCCATTTCTTGTATGTCCAATTTGGGAAGTCTTTAGTTATATCAAGGAATTTCTTTCAAAAGTCTTTCCTTGTCCTGGTTATTTACCATTAGAGCCAAGTTGATGATTGCTTAGGGGCACCCTTAAATAAAGAATTGTTCCATTACCAAAGCTCTGATTGTACATACCTTGAGAAAAGTCAATGTACTGTAAATGATAACTTTTTCTTGGGTGGTGCTTTATGCTTTTTGCTAGAACAGCACTGAGTCTTGTAGCATTGATGTCGCGGTTTAGAATGTTTCTAATAGGAGAAGAGGCAAAAGAACTGTTTCAGCGTGCAACTCAAAAATCAAATCTTGCTAATGGTTCTTATGCGGCAGTTTTGAAATCGTTTCCGATGTATCTGTGCTTGCAAAGAATGAAATATTTCAGCCTCTCTTGTTTTTGATTGATAAACTTGGCTTACCTTTTCAGGGATATGAGTCATTGATGAAAGCATTCATAGAGCACAACAAGGTGACTCTTTTTTACTAGATAATGAGGAATGCTTGTTTCTTAACATGATTTTTGTGCCGGGCATCTGATCTCTTTGTTTAATTTCCAGTTCGGTAATCTACCTTATGGATTTCGAGCAAATACATGGCTGGTTCCACCATCTGTTATGGAGTCTCGCACCAACTTCCCATCACTGCCAGCTGAAGATGAGAACTGGGGAGGTAACGGTGGTGGACAAGGCAGACATGGCGAGCATGATCTTCGTCCATGGGCCACAGATTTTGCAATACTGGCTAGTCTGCCATGCAAAACAGAAGAGGAGAGAGTGGTTCGTGACCGGAAGGCTTTTTTGCTTCACAGCCTCTTTGTTGACGTCTCCATCTTGAGAGCCGTTGAAGCAATACGCCGGCTGATAGATTCTGATTCAAGTGCTAAAGATACAAAACATCATGCGCCAGGATCAGTTGTGCTAGAGGATCAAGTGGGAGACTTATTCATTTCAGTAAAGCGAGATGCAGCTGATGCAAACTCTAAGTATAAAGAAACCTTGAATGGAGACCAACATGCAGAGGAGATTGCACAGAGGAATCTGCTTAAAGGAATCACTGCAGATGAAAACGTTGTTATCCGTGTAAGTTCTTTCTATCTCAATAATACCCTTTTGTAATTTCATCGAATCCCTAGCCACTTGATCTTCAAAATTGTTTCGATGAGGTGAAAATTCAGAGCAGTGATAACAGAAAATCAAAAGCATCTTTCACTTTGGTCTAGTATTCCCCTTTAAAAAAAATGTAGATGATATTCTGCAGGATACTATCTCGTTGGGCAATGTCATTGTAAAACACTGTGGATACACTGTACAAGTAAGAGTTGTCACCAAGAAGAAGATAGGGAAGATCAGGGCTTGTGATCTTGAGATTGATGATCAACCAAATGGAGGAGCTAATTCCCTCAACCTTAACAGGTAAAAGGAGTTAGCTGTATCTCTAACTCATACAATCTCAGAGCTTCTGTGGATACCGGAATATGAGGAAAAGTGCATATGCATATATGATGTTTTGTTATCTCTCTTCCATGAGCCGTGATGTTTCATGAACATTAAGAGCCAATCTTATAGGCGGGCAATTTAAAATAGACTATATATTTGGTCTTTTCCTTCTTTTTTCTATAAGAGCATGACATCTAAAATGTGCATATCTTTTATCCTGAAGATTTATTCACCAAAGAGATTGATGCTTCATTGCAGTTCAAGAGTTTTGCTACAGAACTCTGGTGATGGCGAATCACCTGGAGGAGGGCAGTCAACCAAGTTTGCAGCTGATACATTAGATATTTCCGACCACCTAGTTAGAAAAATAACTAAACAAAGTTTGACCAACTTAGAGGAGGAGTTGATTCATTTTGAAAAATCTATTAGATGGGAACTTGGTTCTTGTTGGATACAGCATCTACAAAAGAAAGAAGATCCTTCAGAAAACCTTTCTAAAAACCCTGATGATATTGATGAAGATGAGCAAGCAGTTAAAGGTCTTGGGAAGCAATTCAAATTGTTAAGGAAGAGGGAGAGAAAGCAGACTGCAACGGCTACTTCATCTGGTCTTGGAGAAAATGATTCCTCTCCATCCGCAAATTCCAGTTTGGTAGCACAAACCCACGGTGACTCCATGAGTGAAGCTGAATTGAGGAAGTTTATATCTGAAGAAGCATTTGTGCGTCTTGAAGAAATGGAAACTGGTCTTCATTTAAAGGTCGACCATGATATAAATGCTTAACAATTTATTCACTCGGTTATGTGATGTGTTTGTTATGATGCCACATGTCTTCCAAATGCTAAAATCTTTTGGTTCACCTCCTGCTACAGTCAGCAGAAGAGCTTCTCCAGATGGCACACAGATACTATGATGAAATTGCTTTACCAAAGCTGGTAATTTTCTCATGCTTATGTATCAATTTCCTCTAGCAAGAGATCTGCAAGGGTTTTCTTTTAACGCTGTATTAACCTTCATTAGGTAACAGACTTCGGATCGCTCGAACTTTCCCCAGTTGATGGTCACACACTGACCGACTTTATGCATTTGAGGGGACTAAAGATGCATTCCCTAGGCCGTGTGGTAAGGATGCTCCTGCACTTCTCTCTCTCTCTCTCTCTCAGTGAGTGGATGTGATACAAGCAGATATATGTTCAAAAAATTACCACGTGGAGTTATGTGTCACCCCTTTAATATGTTTCTATTTTTCATTAATTTCGTCTTTTTTCTTAAGTACTTGTGCCAATATCTTATTCTGCTACAGTAAGAATGTAGTTTTTGACACGGTCTGTTCTTATAAAATATCAATCAGGTTGAACTGGCGGAGAAGCTCCCTCACATTCAATCACTTTGTATTCATGAGATGGTCACTCGAGCTTTCAAGCATGTCCTTAAAGCAGTTGTTGCCTCAGTCAAAAATATTGAAGACCTATCTGCAGCAGTTGCATCAACTCTTAATTTCTTACTTGGAAATGGTGGGTGGGATGAAACCATGAATGAAGATCGTCTTCTCAGACTGCAGTGGCTAAGAACATTTTTAGCTAGGAGGTTTGCTTGGACATTAAAAGATGAGTTTCAACATATCAGAAAATTGTCCATTCTTCGAGGACTTTGCCAAAAGGTAAATTTCCAGTTGACTGCACTTAATATGTTGACTTCTTCATAAATAAGATACTAACGAGCTTCCCCCTCAATATCTTTAGGTTGGGCTGGAGTTGGTTCCTAGAGACTATGATATGGATAGTCAAAACCCCTTCATGAAATCTGACATTGTCAGCATGGTCCCTGTGTGCAAGGTAGATCTCTCCCTCCCTCCCTCCCTCCCTCCCTCCTTCTCTCTCTCTCTCTCTCTCGCAATAGTATATCACCAATGACTTGACTTCAATGATGATCTGCAGCATGTAGTTTGCTCCTCAGCTGATGGACGGACATTGTTGGAGTCATCAAAAGTTGCTCTTGATAAAGGAAAGCTGGAGGAAGCAGTTACCTACGGGACAAAGGTACTAGCTGTTAATTTTATCTGATTGCGTCCAAGGGTTAACTCCATTATTTCCATTATGGGACATAAAAGGATGTGTCATTACCTGAATGTGAAGGCACTAACGAAGATGATTGCTGTTTGCGGTCCTTCTCATCGAGCAACAGCGAGTGCGTACAGTCTTCTAGCAGTTGTTCTTTACCATACTGGAGATTTTAACCAGGTACCATAATCTTCCACTTCGTATTCTAGGTTTAATTCTGAGAACACAATGGGAATTCCGATCCTGATAGATATAGGCGATGCTTATATCTTGTCAGAAACATTGTTCCAACTAGTGTAAAATGGTCTGTATGGCAATAAGCATGCATGAGAACTCACTTCATGGTCCAGGCACGTAAAAGAAGAGACAACGGACAGAATACCAGAGGTTGTATCTCTATTCTCGGATAACCTTCCTATATTAGATAGGAGTTGCTGGAAAGATCAGTACAGTTTGAGTTAGGGCAGAAAGTTTCTACACCAGCTTTTCCTTCCAATGTTTTAGAGCTCATTTTAAGAGCGGTTTAGTGATCATGCTTAGTGATTGGAATATTTGATTTCCTGTTGTAGGCAACCATATATCAGCAAAAGGCTTTGGATATCAACGAAAGGGAGCTTGGCCTTGATCATCCTGATACAATGAAAAGCTACGGAGACCTTTCTGTATTTTATTATCGCCTACAGCACATTGAATTGGCTTTGAAGTGAGTGAGCAACTAGCTTCTGTTATTTTCAGAATTCTCTTTCTTTTGATGATTTTCTAAATATTAACAAGCAGCTAGTAGTTTTTTATTGTCAAATGTGTATTTTTCCCTCTTTGATGTATTTTGACGTACGGGTTCTTTATATTTGACTTTGTGTTATTTTCTAAATTTTTTGTCAACTTTATTACCCGCAGGTATGTCAACCGTGCTTTATTTCTTCTTCATTTTACATGCGGGCTATCTCATCCTAACACCGCTGCAACCTACATTAATGTGGCTATGATGGAAGAGGGCATGGGAAATGTCCATGTTGCTCTTAGATACCTGCATGAAGCTCTGAAATGCAACCAAAGATTATTAGGAGTGGATCATATACAGGTTCCTTCTCTGAACCTATAATGTCAATGCGTTATTTTTTACCTTAACTAGACATCTGACACGATTTTTTAAACTGGCAGACGGCTGCAAGCTTTCACGCAATAGCCATAGCACTTTCATTGATGGAAGCGTTTTCATTAAGTGTGCAGCATGAGCAAACCACACTTAAAATACTTAAAGCCAAGCTCGGGCCCGAAGATCTTCGCACTCAGGTGAGAATTCTTGTTGAAAGTTGGGTGTGATGAAACATCTGCGTTGACCTATTTTTGCTAGTTGTGACAGTGTATCTCAAGAACTCATCCTTCTGAAATAATGCACGGTGGGAGCTGCAAATTTTTAGGAGGCATTAACGAGAAATATTTCTATTAATCAATGTTATAGAGGGGTTTTGAACTATGAATCAATTTTAGGAAATAATGCAGCTAACTCCCTGTATCAGATCCTTGACCTGTGATTACAAAATTTCCTTACCTGTCACTCTTGGAGGATGCTGCTGAACAAGGAAATGATGCAGCTAAATCCTTGTATCAGATCCTTGACCTATGATTACAAAATTTTCTTGTAGGATGCTGCTGCATGGCTTGAATATTTTGAATCAAAGGCCCTAGAGCAGCAAGAAGCTGCCAGAAATGGAACTCCAAAGCCTGATGCATCAATTGCAAGCAAAGGTCACCTTAGGTAGTGATATGGTATCCCCAGATTACTTTGGTTGGCTTGTACGATAGTATCTCAGGAAACCAACTCTTTTGCTGTTTTTCTGCAGTGTATCTGATCTCTTGGATTATATAAGTTCTGATCACGATTTAAAAAGGAGTGACATGCACAAAAAGCAACGCCGAGCCAAGGTAAACCAAGTAGATTAATGGCTCTTTTGAACCTTCAGATATAATCAGCTAATTTCGCTATATATTATTTGCAGCTGATTCTGTCAAAGGCCATGGCCTTTCACCTCATAGTTTTCTCTTGTTTCCGGTCATAACAGTATTCATACTTGGATTTCTATTTTGATTTTCTTTGTTCCTTTTTATGAGGAATTATTTGGCCATATATGTTCTGAATGGTTTTAGATAGTCAAATTTATTGACAATATCTTGTCAAGATTATGTGGATACATGACAGTCCATTAGTTATGATACGTAAAGATCTTGAGGGAAGTCAGGTTATTGAGGTTTATACATGACAGTCTGTCGACTTCCTTTCACTGGTCATCATTCACCTTTTCTATTGCTATTAGGCATCCAACTTCATGCAAGCCCCTTGGCATGATGTTTTCCTTCTGTTTATACTTTATCAGGTGCTGCAGATTGGAGATAAGCCCACTCAAGCGCTTTCTGAGGCTACAGCTGATAATGGCATGCTTCATGATAGTCCTGAAAGCACCAAGGCTGCAGAAGACAACATTACAGCTGAAGCAGGACCCGGCACGGCTGAGATGGATGAACAAGATCAGGAAGGTGTTGATGCAGTTAGACATGAAGCACGGGTGTCGACTTTGAGTGTGGAAGAAACAACTTCAGATGAAGGGTGGCAAGAAGCCAATCCAAAAGGGCGATCGGGCAACACCATGGGGCGGAAGTTCAACCGGAGGCGGCCAGTCCTTGCAAAACTAAACATAAGCAGTTCAGAATATGCAAATGTTGGTACCAGTAGCTCGAGGAGAGAAATCATCTCGCCCGTCAAAAAGGCTGCTTCAAGGGCCCATGCAACAGAGATATCCCCGTTCAAGCAGTTGAAAGGTTCTAGCTTGAGCGCCATAGAAGATTCAGTAAAAACGCAGGGCAAAGCACCTCTACCTAAAGTTTCTCCCTCCCCGCCGAATCTTGCAACCATGGCTTCGAAATCTTTATCTTACAAGCAAGTTGCTTTGGCGCCACCAGGTACAGTTCTGAAGCCATTACTGGAGAAGGTTGAGGAAAATAACGAGGGAAAACTTGAACCACAGGTACAGGAAATGCCACCTGAGAAACTGGAGGAAGAAATCAAGAATGAATCTGCTGCTGAGGCAGCTCAAGATGGTGGAAGGAAAAAAGATGAGGAACAGCATGGAAGCGAAGATAAACATGAGGATGCTTCCTGTGAAGGAGAAGAGATGACGACTCCTAAGGAAAAGCCAATGGAAACAAATGGAAGTAAGCTTTCAGCTGCAGCCGAGCCATTCAATCCAGGAGCGGTGGCAATGGCTCATCCTATGAACTCTGTTGCCATCACCGGTGTTTATGATGTAAGAGCTACTCAAGGAATGTTGGTTGAATCAGTCGGAGTCCCTCCAGCAGCTGTACGAGTCCCTTGTGGGCCGAGATCACCACTGTTCTATAGATCGAACCACCCTTTACGTGTCAAACACGGTTTTTGGAAATATCAAGCCCCCATGACAGAAAGAACTGGACTCAGTCCTCCCAGAATCATGAATCCACATGCCCCAGAATTCATCCCCAGGAAAAGCTCTCCTACTGAGGCAGGTGATTCAAAAGTTTCATTGGAGTTGCATTCTTCGGATGAATTGTCTGTAGAAGAGCATCGGAAGGTTGAAGAAGGAGCTGATGCTGAACTTAAAGACAATACCGCAAGAAAGACCAGTTCTGAGGCAGAGAAGTCAGAGCTTGCCAGGCAGATCTTGCTCAGCATCATTGTAAAGTCAGTGCAGCATGGCATTGAATCACCGAGTGATTCAGCAGTCGTTGAAAAGAAGATTGATCACACTGATAGTTCTTCAGAAGCAATAGCCCACGACAGTGCAATAATAAAAATTCTCCATGGAAATGAAGGGAAGACAGAGTTGGCTACTAATAAGGCACAGTCAAATAAAGTCGATGTAAATAATACAAACGGCGATGGCGAAGGTTTTATAGTCGTCACAAAACGGAGAAGAAACAGGCAGCAGCTGTCGAACGGCGTAGCCGGGTTGCATAACCAGCAATCGATATGCGCTTCGGTTCGTTGAACAGATGAAGCAAAAGGTAGAGGCCACACATGAGGAAGGGGCTCTCTTTTGAATCTCTTCTGATAAAAGCACTTTGAATCAGGCAGCATCTTATAATAACAAAGTAGAGATGGTTGGAGAAAAAAGGAAACTTTTTTGTTTTGAATATCCATTTTGGTTTCATTGATTTCTGGGTTTGGACTCCACCCATGGGGGATTTTCTAATAATTAGTCTAGAAGATGCATTGTTCTTTAATCTCATTGCATAACATGTCTTGTGGATAAAGCTATCAGGTCCATTGTTTCAATTTAATTCTACAAATTTAGAACTTGATGTACTTTGATAGATCAGGGCTTGGGTGGAGGTATTGCCCCCATCTAAATTGTTATAGACCAACCTAAATGGACTTGAACAATAGTTGAATAAGTCCCTAGAAAAAAGGTCGATCCTAGGAAGGCCCTCCATCAAGGGTTTCTAAATATCGCGTTCGAACATGTTAATATACGAAGTGTTTTTCCCTGCCGACATCTTTCTACTGGAGCTTCTCTCATTCCTTTTATCGAGCATCATGATGCGAGAGCTCGTTCCGGACTCCAAATCACGTTCTTAAGCACTTTATAGAATGACCCTGGCAACTGGCAAGGCCCCTTTTCTTCCTTATCTTTCCCATTTTCAATCTATTGTGGGCCTCTCATTGGTAATGCTTCCAAGCTATACTCATCAAAGATGTTTCCATGCTAATCCGTGCGCATCACACTATCTTTCGTTTTTCAAGTTGATGCCATCCAACTTTAGAACGCGGAGATGGGTGAAGAAGTTCATGTTCATGATTCGACTATATCGCAAGCAATAATTAACTAAGTTCGTGATTGCTAGAGAATATTGTCCTTGAAGTGTTCAGTTCCTCCGTTATCAGTGCTGTAGTGTTAGAAGATCACACTTGCAGGATTAACAAAACTGCAGTAAGTTCGTGACAGCAACTTCTTAAACTTCTACTGGCCTCTCTAAAGGAAACAAGACGGAGCGAAAGAGAAGGGTAGATTCCTAACAGGAGGAAGAAAAGTGTTTCAGATGGTCACTTTTCAAAAAAAAAAATAGCAATTCTGAAAAATAACATTAGAAACGACAAGTCCATTTGTTTTCTACTCAACCATAGCTGACAAACTTGACTTTTCAGAATTTATTATTTAATAGCGGATCACCAAGAGTCACAAACCAACGTCGAACATATTTCCTCGAAATTGTTTCTAGAAATTAACATAAGTCATAGTAAAAAAACATATTCAGAATTTTGATTTCCAGATATAAAAGAGAAAGAAAGATAAACCTAAGAATAAAATTCATTCTCAGAATTTGGTTTTTTAATTTGCCTAATGTCAAGTGTTGATCGTTGACTCTAAATAATATAGTACTTTTCCTCCTCCCTCCATTCTTTTCCTAATCTACATGCATCAAATTAGGTCGCCCGTTTGGCCCCAAGAGTTGTTAGACCAGATGCGTATGTTTTGCAGCGCAACAAGAGTAAGTGACCATGATGGCTCATCAGTGTAAGAGAGTAAGCACTGTGCAGCATGTCAGCATCATGTCTCAATCTGCATGATTAGTGGTGATATTATTAATTAATCGCGGTCCGAGCGGAGAATAATAAGGTAATGTTTCGCCAGCATGCATGTTTAGTTGTTCAACTTCGAGTAATAATGCTTCTCCAGCAGTTGTTATGCATTCACAATCTTGAGTGATTACCCACAACTCAAAAGGGGAAATCTCAGAAAGAACTTGGACACAAGAAGTAGCGATATCAGTGGAGACAGGTCACATCTCTGTGGTTGTTAACACATGAAAATGGTGGAACTGCACAATTTTACTTGAGAAAAAGAAAAACCCACGTAGCAATCATTATGGTAATAATTCTTCATCATTTGAACATAGATTCTGATCTAATTTGTTATCTGCCCAAGAGGATTTTTAGGGCAAAAGCTATGGTGGGAGATTGTCCACGACCGCATGCATTGATAAAAGGAGGATAAAGTTATGTCCTCTGTATTATATCAAGTTCATGCGAGTTTCTAAGTTTCAACCATCCTTCGAAAGCGAAAAGGGGGAGAGAAGTGTATAAGAAGTTAAAGTGAAGGTGCAACCAAGAGAATGTCAGCTTCATGATTGGGAGATGCAACACAGTGCGAAATGCATAAGAAAAAGCACATCAATTCAAATATCTATCTATATATATATTATCATATTCGCAACAATGCAGATGTTGAGCATCATTCTTTTTTCCCGTTTAAGTGCTTTATCAACGTCAACTTAGAGATTCCATTAAAAAAAAAGTCAACTGTACATAAAAAGAATGAGGGGGATTCTCCAAAGAATACCGAGACATTTATTGGCAAATTGATATCGAAGAATCCGACGAGTACTAAAATGTCACTATGATGATGAAACATGAGAATGTTTAGCTTTACTCTTGCTAATTGTTACGAAGAACAATATTAATTCAATTTGAGAGCCGATTCTATCGAGGAATTCATTGATTTAATTTAACAAGTGAGGAAAGCATGGATTTTTCATCTAAACCTGAGGGATTGAGTTAATACCTAAAGACATTTAACATGGTGAATGATCTTATTGTAGGATTCATCCAAGTAAGGTTCTTTTTAATATGAGAAGAGAGTTTGGAAATCCTTACTGGTCTTTATAGTAATCCTTTCGCCTAGTTTACTCAAGATTTGTGGTCATTTTATATTACGAAAAATAAATATGTTATTTCTTGTTATAATTTCTTGAATTAACTAATGAATATCTTTTGCTCAGGTACTCATTCCAAACTTGCTTTACAGAGCAATGCTTTGTGTAGTTATGATCTGTGGCAGGGATTTAGGTTATTCCTATTTAACTAAAATATTTTAGAGAACTTTTATTTGGTGAGTTCAAAATGAGTATGTCACGGATTCAGCCAGTTCCCTAACCATTTCTAGTGGATTTAGTGCTGGCCCATGTCCTTGGAGTACACATCAAGCCATCATTGCCATGCGACCTTCTGACACGTGGCAAACTGCTAATTGGCTCATTTCCTTGCCTGGTAAGTGACGACCATCCACCCTCAATTTTCCTACACATGGATAGACACGCGACATCATCGTATCTACGAAGCATCCTAGCCCTTCATCTACAACCCTATTAGTCCATTCATATGGAGACTTTTGGACTTTGGGACTCCTCAACTTTGGTATTCTCGAATTCGGGAACTCTGTGGGTTAACCAATTCGTTACTATAATGCTTCTCTCGACTCCAAGCGACTCCAAGCCACTAGACATTCCTCACCTATGATCGGGTATTTGAGTATGTCATGTCATGCCGTGCCCCATCTATGTCATGTCGCTTTTGGTATTATTCCTCCATGACTTTAACTCTTCCTCAGCAATGAAAATTTATTGCCTTTCCACTCTATCACGAAACCATTGAGCTTTTAGATATTTCGGGATTCTTTAGACATGTTGATCGTCATATACTCAATTCGAAAGAAAGAAAAGAATACAACTCGTGACTCGCAACGTGCATAAAGCATCATATATTCTTTCATTTTCCATCCTCTTCAACTTCTAGCTTTGATGCCCCCTTACTGTGCACCTATGAAAAAAAAAATGGTCCTAGTCTTAGTTTCTTCATTGTTAATTATATTTGAGCGATAAGATGCTCAAATCATGATCTTCCAATGAGCTCAAAAGTGCAAAAGAGAGCCAAACTCACATCCATTTCTTGCCATTTCGACATCACTTTATGAAAAAAGTCTCTACCATGAAGTGGGATTTTATTTTCTTAAAGACCTGCAAATTATTGGGTTCAAATTGCATGAACGATTCCACGAGTGGTGAGGAGAATATTAAAGTGCCAATGTCTGTCTGGACCCGGAAAATTCTCCAGTGAGATTAAAAAATGAAAAGACAAGTCCCGATACATTTGGTTAGCTAAAACCATTGAAAAGGAATATAAGCATAAGGAAAGGCAACTTCCTATAAATGTCGATATTCTTTTGTATAAAAGAAGAAGAAGAGAAATATCGCAGAAGAAGAAGAGAAATATCGCAACAGACGGCGATATTTTCTTTAATGAAAACAAATGCAATTTTGCAACCATAATACAGGAAAAGCGTGGATTTGCGTAATTAAAATTCGGATTTTGGACTCGTTATCTATCAATTTTAAAATTAAGCTGTCCATGGAAAGAGCGAGCTGTATTTTTCCAGGTTTCAGCACTCTCCTCCTCGTGAAGAAAATGATTGGAACATGTAGTGAAATTCGTAAACAAACGTTAGGAAAATCGAATTCGAGACCTCCAATTCATAATGACCTTATCCTCAAGAGTCCAAGGCCAAAAATGTCCCTTTCTTGCCTCAATAAGATTGCGCGCACCATCTGTCTTGCCGCGTAACGTCAAGGCTATAAATTTTCCACACGTCCTTTCCGGCAAAGCAAATCCAAATCTCTCGTCTTTCAACAATCGAAAGTCAACAATTCCCACTGTCCGAGAACACCATCCTCAGCACATCTCGCATCTGTAGGCCACCCTCTTTTCTACCGTGTGGATGCTTCCCTCGTTCAGATTGAGAAACATCCCGCATGTCGAAGGTCCATTTGAAGAGAGCTCCATTTTTGTTTTCTTTCGGTAATTGACAAAGAAAGACTCCATTATATGTTAAAGCATCTAGGCTTGAACTTGCAGTTTCCCAATGATTCCTCAAATCACTAGAAGAGACGTAGTTGGCTAACCAAGGTCTCTCTCTGTCAATTCATCTATTCGGCCTAACAAGTTGTCTTCCCCCGTGTGATAACGCTTCGATCGAACGAGAGTTTTGTTGTATAGGGATCGTGAGTAAAACTCGAGTATTATTCCTCCGAAATCCCATGTCCCGGGCCATTTCTAAACCAATGTAAGTTTGGCCTCTAGTTTTAACCTTTAAGACTTTATAAATTTCGCAACTTTTGTAATTTAAGTTTTATGTAATAGGTCGTTCTGAAAGGAGGGATTCGGTTCTTGGGTGTAGAGAGATCTTTATCGTAAAACAGAGAGCTCGTAGACCTTATTTTGCAAATCAAAAAAGGAACGCAATTCCCTATTCATTTGAAGCAACATTTTCTCACTATGACCCCTTTGTGAGGAGGCACCCTTTCTTCTGAAGCTACATAAGAGTTGATCAAAAATTAAATATGATTCCCCATTCATTCAAAGCAGCATTTTGTCACTACAACCCCATTTGTGAGGAGGCACCCTTTCTTCCAAGTCTACGAAAGATTTGTTTCACGCCTATATGTATACTCTACCTACCAACCCGAAATCAAAATTTAAAACTAATATAATATTGTCACAATTTCTCAAGTCTCAAAATATTAGTTTTATTTTCAGTAATTGCAAGAAAATAGGAGGTAAGAAGTTGCTCTAGACGACCCTCAATTCAAAACTTCCTCACCCCGGTAATTAACCAATGACAAAACAATGAAGATTGTTTATTTCGTTTGATAATTAAAAGATAAACTAAGTAGACCATAATGATCTTATCTGAAATTTAGTTGAGCTCATCGAGTGAAATAATTAGGAATTGATTAAGGGTTATATTTAGGGGTATGACTTATAATAAACAAAAGAATAACATTGTTCCCTCGTAATTTGATAATCTTGTGGTTTCTAATAATCTAAATATGCTGTTATAAATTCTATATACAATTAAATGGTTTCATTAAAAAGTAAGATTAATGGATTGACAAATAATCGATATACTAAATGTACAATTTTCAATAGGATATAAAATAAAAATAAAAATTGACATTATCCATTCATAATTCAGCCGGAAATTAATTTTTTGTTAAAATTCGATATTACCATTCCCATAACCCTCCTTTAAAATGCCGTATTAATACAAATTTATTTTTCTAAGAAGATGTAATTCTACAACAACTAACCAAATATATATAGTCATCAAATATTTCTTCTTTCCTTACCAAATATATATATATTCTTCTTTCAACATACGCATTTGTTGTTTTTTTGCTTGCCACTTGCGTTATTTTGCGGGCAAGAATAAAAAGTAAAAGTCATTCTAAACAATACAATTGTCTTGTAAGGAATAAAGTTTTTCTCTCTTTCTGCTAAGGATTATTTAACTATTGCAGTGTTTTCCTCGTAGGAGTGGGCAAGTACACAGCAACGGAAGACATTGATTTTTTTGAGTTTTTGAACAAGAGATGCATCTACTTCCTATCCCTCAAGCCTGTTAAATTCCTGGCGCACACGCCGAATTCACTCCCATAAATTTTCATAGTCCAGGCCAGTAAATGTACATCTGATATAGGAGGGCAAAACCCTAGCCGTTGTCCGGGCGCCAAGATTGCTCATCCCCGTTATTAATGGCGCCATTGAATCCAACAGCAACTCCGCCTCACTGTGTCCACATCCGCGACAACAGTATCTCATGTTGAAGAAGCAATGCATACATAAATGCTCCTTATGTATCATCACAGGCAACTTCGAATTGAAACTAAACCCTCAAGTCAACTTGCTGGCTTGCTAAGTCGCGTTATTCCGCTACGAAGAAGTACAGTTTGATTCAACCCGATTCTTGAGCCCGGAAGAAGATTCAGTAAATATTTGCTCACTTACAGTGCATGTTAATATATTATGATCTCCATGTCGAGAAATAACAAGACAACAAAATAGAAAAAGAATATGGTGCGCAAACGTCACGCCAAAAACTGCTGCAAGGGCGGAGAAAGAGATCGAGTTGTCACTTCATCACTTTGATGGTCAAGAAAATTCTGACGCCATTTGCTGCTGCGAAGGTCCCAGTTTCATTCAGTTCTTCAATAATCTAAAGCGAAGAAAAAAAATTCGGGAAAACGGGAAAAATACGCAAAGTGGAAGAAGAGAACAAAGTACACAATCAATCAATAGCAACAGTACAGTACAAATTAGTCACGCGACCGACGAAGCCAACTAGCATCGGTCCTCAAGGAACTCACAAAACCAGATCAAAATTAAGAGCACCAGACGCACCAAGAACCAAGAGGACGAGAAGAAAAAGAAGAAGAAGAAGAATAAAAAGATCTTGTTCTTTGTTAGCTAACTAAGATTTAATTATTAGGGACGGTCTTAGTCTCTAGGAGAGTGAAGAGGGAAGAGGGGCAGCAACTCAGGCTCGGCTTTTCTCGGAGTGCTGGGGTGCAAGTAGAACCCTTTCTCTGCAATTGCTCTCTCCTCAGCTTCTTCTTTTTCGCGAGGCGACAGCAATGTCGGAGTCGTCGGCGTTCTTGGGCTCGCCCTCCCGAAGAGATCCAGCGGCGACACGGGCGACACCATCACCGCCTCGCCGCCGCCGCCGCCGCCGAACCCCACCAGCCCGCCTCTTTTCCCGTACTGCCTCAGCCACGTCGGGGAGAGCGAGGAGGAAGGAGGATGTGGCGGGGAGGTGAGGCCGTGCTTGTCCGCGTAGAACCCGACGTTCTTGTGGTTGAGCTGGATCATGTCGAGCTTCCTCTGCCTCCGCTCGTGGAGCTTGAAGGCGGGCCGCCGGAGCCCCACGTCCGAGATGGAGGTGGCGGGGGCCGCGGCCGGCGGCGGCTTGGGGGTGAGCCTCGAAGGGAGGGTGAGAGGGAGCTTGTGGGCGGAGGGGTCTTCGGGAGCACCGGTCAGCTTCTGGACTATGGCCCGGAAGTTCGACGGGTCGGCCTGGACGAAGGTCGTGTGGGGCGACGCCGGGTCGGATCCGTAGCCCTGCACGTTGGTGTTCGAAGCCATGGTTGAGAGAGAGGGAGAGACGGAGGGAGGGAGGGAGGGAAAGGGAGGCAAAGGCTTTCCTCTTTCTTGGGTTGGACTGTTGAGGTATTTTATCCTTGGCTAGAGAGAGAAAGAGAGAGAGAGAGAGGAGGAGAGAGAGATTCACACACACTTGATAATAAAGCCGAGGAGGTTTTTAAAAACAGCTGAGTCTAAAAAGGGGGGGGTTTAAGGTATAAATAATTTGCCTCCTATGCTGCTGTTTGTGTTTGTGTTTGGGCTACAAATTATTTTGAGTGGTGTAGTGTTGGAGAAACCATGTGAAAATGAGCAGCTGAGCTTGAGCTCCAAGCTACTCCATGCCAACCCTTTTTAGCTTTTTTGTCCCATGATTGTGTAGTTAACCTATCAATCCCGACACTCATCTTTCTCACCTTTCGTGATGGATGATAGGGAGGGGGAGGGGGGCTCAATTTTCTATTATTTAGCTGCTAACTAAACCAAACCTTTTGGGGATGAATCTTTGTTGCTTGGGGATGGCCAAGTTAGCTCGAGCTTGACGTGCCCCCCTCAACTTAACTAGATGGATAATGGGATGGAAAGGAAATTAATGATGATTCAAGAAAAGATAATCCGAGAGAGAAGCGATGTGAAAAATAGGGAAATGAAAGGATAGAGAGAGTATCATGCGACCATGACATTAGTATTGTATAGCAAATTTTTATTTTTATTTTTTATTTTATGGAATCGAAATTGAATTTTTGAATTTGAAAAAGAAAAATCAGGAGAGGGGTGGTGATAAATGAAGGGATGAGCAGGCAATAAATGAAGGACGAGGGTGTTACCGAGTCAGCGGGGTATCGAAATTGAAACAGAACCTGCAAAGAAGACATTGTAAGACATACAATGTTACTTCTTGTCGCAATTAATCCATCGAACACCCAAAAAATGGGTTTTTCTTTTTCTTGCGTTTACAATGTCTGTAATCGAATATAAAGTATAGTACGACGTGATTTTCATCAGTTAACGACACTTCATCGTGATGTTAAAGTAGAGTAATATTGAAAATGGCACGGTATATTCTTGGTTTTTCGGTTGGCGCTTTGTGTGCGACTCGTGTGGGAAAAGGGAAGTAATGCGGTTGCAGAGTTCTCTGGCGGGTCAGACACAGGGGTCAGACTGTGCGGGAGGTGGCTTTTACCTTGCGATTCCGTGTCTGCCTCCTCCGCCTTTCTCCTGTACATGTGTTCGCAGGTGTCTCTTGGCTTTTATTTCAGTCCCCGCATCTCTTCCAAATTCTCATTTCCATTCCCAGGACTGATCAGCCTCCTTCAAATGCACCCCTTTTCAAAAGTATCCTTTGGTGCCCTAGGAGTGTACCGAGAAAGTAACGCTCCTCTAAAATGGACCTTCGATATCCTTATCGTCATTCGGTGGATGACTGATTTGTCGTGACACCGGTGTTTTGATACTCAATTAAAATAGATAAGTGTCGAGATTCAATGTATGCGATATGAATTGAGATGTAACAAAAAGATGGAAGAATTTATTCTATAGATGGTGAATAAGAATCTTTATTATCACGTGACATCTCCGTTCTTATTTTTAATGAAAACTGTAAGTATATTCAATATGATGCTAACGAACATCGAAATAATCTGCATTCGTACGAATGGACCCTTAAGATGATCGAGACACGAACGGGAGAGGGAAGTTCCGTCCATGGATTCTCAACGTTCCGCATGAAAACTGAGGCTGGAATATGGGGGCGAACACGCTGTGCATGGGCCTATTTTCCCCCGGGTTGTTTGCGTGCGGGACTCTGCACTTTGACTCGAGGGAGAAAGGTGTCTCAAAGACTTGCCTTCAGGTCTTTCTTCCGGCACAGTTCGTTTACAGTTTCTTTTTCCTGGGATTGCTTCGCTAGGGATGTTTTCGGTTTCGACAGCCCAGTGTGAATCTCTCTCTCTCTCTCGCGCGGGCGCGCGCCGGTTTCTTCCAGATCTTCCGCGTCGTTGCTTGTTGCTTTCTTCCTCGCAGACATAACGAAGAGAGGGTCAAGCAAAAGGAATTCAATGCGATGGACCATGCGTCACGCCACCCAATCATGGAGTGTGCGAAGCCAACCTTGCTTGCTTGCGCCCATTACCTGGAAAACAAACAGCTTTTGCGTCTTTTTTTCACTCGAGAGCATGATGAGTCAAATCCCTCGGGGCAACGCGGGGGGATCATCAGAAGGGGAAGTGCGGACAAAAGAGAGATCATTAAAGTCTTGTTTTTGCGCTCATTAAGTCAATGCGGCGATCATCATGGTCTCTCAGCTTTCATTATTGCTCTCTTTTCCTAAGGTCAAATTCAGCGTCATTTCAACCAAGAGAGTCTCACACGGCAAACCCAAAAAGAAAAAAACAAAACAAAACAAAACAAAAGGTAAAACTCAAGTCTTCTCGAAGCTCTACTAAGAATGTTTTGTGAATTTATGAACATGTTAATGAAAATTTGCTGCATCCTATGGTCATTATTAATAGAGGGTGTGCTCGCTTTGACTTGTCCCAGGTATCCTTTGGTCATTTTCCGTCAAAATAAGAATATTTGCAAATGAAGAAAGAATGTCCTCTATGACTTTTGATCTTTAAACATTAATAATCACGTGTCATGAAAGATTGGAATAAAACAACTTATTGATTGAATAGTGTGTCATGGCTGCAAATAAATTAAAATTTTCTTGAGCTCATAAACTTACACTGACATGCAAGTCCGTTTGTGCCGATAACCCTGAAGCGTTCTCCGATGATGAGCAAATGATTGAGAGCAATTGGGGAGGGGGAAGGAGAGGGGGTGGTGGTTGAGCTAGTCCCCTGTTTACTTTATGGAGATGTCCATTGGATATGCCATTCCTTTGGACTCTTCATACATGAAACCTTATGAGGCAATTTCGACCTCTCATTTCCTAATTCTAATCAAGCTTAGTGCTGTGCACCCGTACGGAGATTGCCTTTTTGATTAAGTTTGGGTCGAGTCATCAACACAAATGTAAGGTATTCAAAAAGAGTTACCTCTCTTTGATTAGACTTGAGGAAATTATAAAGAGCAAGAACCGAATTGTTGAAATTTCATAATTTTTTAAGATGTAGAATCAAATTACTTTTAATTGTTCTTCAGAATAATTAAAAGACGATATTACACACAACTCGATTGCTTTAGAACATAATTGCTCTTTAAATCTGAAAAATCTAATATGTTTCTCTTTTTCACTTATGCTTTCAATGAGATTTTTGATATTACCGATGATACATTTTGCATAAAAGGTATGAAGATATGATTACTATTCAAACAAAAATAAGATCAACGTGATACTTACCAATCTAATTTTCCAAGTACAAGGGTATCGGATTAATCAATGGCTAACAAGATTCATGACCTTATAATTAATTACTCCGTTTGCCCCCACCTGGAAGAAAACTCCCTTTAATACATTTGATTTATTGTTTCCATACTCTCTCTCTCTCTCTCAAGGCAGGACAAACACCAAGAATGACCAAGTACTTAGGCACATCGAATATTAAAATGAGAACCGTTGATTTACGTTGCACCAAACATTACGGAACCAAAAGCGACCCAATTAAGCAATAAATTATTAGGCCTTAATCTACACGACCCTCGTGGTAACGCACCGATCGCACGACAGCATCGAGGGCCATTCCTTTGCTGCTTGAGCTGAATCACATGGTCCTCTCCAAAAAGGTCAAAAGCGTGCGCAAGAACGTGTTCGCCAACTTTCGATTTCGTGAGAACAACAAGAATAACAAGAGTCCAAAGGAAAGGAAACCACTCGATCGCGCGAGCGGTGTGTGGAGGACAACATGATTGCGGATTGGACGGGCGCTTAGTGATGAGAATAAGGAGGAGGACTTTGGAGTGGGGTTTTAGCTAACAAAGAGACCTGCTTAGTGCACTAATCTTTGATTAGAAAACTAGGCTAAGTTTCGCTAAGCCCGATGCATTATGTATGAACTCGATGCGTCTCGAATGCCACCACGTTCTTTTGAGTTTGTGGGGTGACTGACTTTTGCTACGGGACAATGGAAAGATGTGTTTGACAGAATTTTGTACGAAAGATGTTTTTGATTCCCGAGTGGACTTATGCCTACAAAGTGATGATTTCGCCTTTAAGATAAGGCAAAAAAGAGAAAAGGGAGCAGGAGTACTATTGCCATATTACTTAAATCCTCTTCCTTTTCCTCTTTGGAAAAGTGGGGGATGAAAAGTAATGAGTTCTTAGGAAATGCTCGGAGGAAATTGGGCACTTGCTTAGGATTCCGTGACGAGCGTCGTCTCGTCACCTTCGGCGGCATTTCTCTTTTTGCTATTCCCTATAAATACAGAACTTTTCTTTTTATAATTGAGAGACGAAAGCGACGAAATTAGAGCATTGATTATTTGAAAGTTCATGAGACATTCTACACGTCTCATAATTCGATTAAACCTAAGCTTTTGACATAATTTACACAGAGTTGGAGAGATTCAAATGAGTGACCTTTAATTCTTATATTAGAAAATATATTTATTCTCTTTTCTAATTGTCTTTTCTAAAGGAGCTACGATGCAATAGCGACATTTTATTTTTCAAAACTTTCTTTTTGGCCTATGTGTGGAAGATGTCCTAGACTCCTAAAGATCCAAACTATGCATGTTATTCTACACACGCTAAGTGGGGCATACAAGCAGTGCTCTTGTCTTGGAGCGTCCTTTAATAAAACATGCAAATCTAATGGTCCCGATCCACTCTTTCGACATGGGAAATAGTACATGAGCTTTTTTTTTTTTTACACAAGCCACCTTATATTTAAATATTCAATTAAATTTATACAAAATATAACTGCTCATATCTTTGATGCGTTAGAGGTTGCGTGATAGGAGGATATAGGGAACTTAATTAACAATCTTTAAAAAAATTTATATGGTTTGCTAATTGAAAAGTTGTGGTATAGTTCCTTTAGGCACGATGTTTTATCATAGAGATAAAAGGAAATAGTAGTCTTTATACTTTTCAATTTGTTTAACTAGATTATTGATTTTTTGTTTTTTTTTGGGCCCGAATGGGTCTTTGAACCGCAA
The DNA here is from genome assembly GCA_007663325.1 of Eucalyptus pauciflora. NCBI lineage: Eukaryota > Viridiplantae > Streptophyta > Magnoliopsida > Myrtales > Myrtaceae > Eucalyptus > Eucalyptus pauciflora. The sequence continues at coordinate 176,722 of VMYD01000239.1, forward strand.
TTTTTGTTTCAGGTGAGCAGCAAATGCACACTATGCACATTGTCAGGTCTCAGGTGAGGAGCAAATGCAAAAGCTTTCCTTGTTCTCTTTTTGTTTCTTTTTTTTTATTTTATCTTTTTACTTTGAAGAAGTAGATTTGGAATTGTGATGAAATTGGAACCAAGATCTAATGGTCAAAGGTAAGGAAGGCTGGCCTCAAAAGTAAAGCTAACATGCGAATATGAGACCTTCATTCGATGAGACATGAAGAGGACACAGGTGCATGCATTGCCTTCGCCTGAAACTTATCGTGACCAGCCTGCTAACGCAAGAGAGGATTCAGCGGCTTCGTTGGCCCTGCTGAATTTTGACCCCTCAAACCTCAAGCCTAGTGAAAATTGGCCGCGGTCGGGTTGGAGAAATCTCAAGAATGTTAGTTATCTAGTATAGCACCTTAATCACAGTTCATTAATATTTTGTATTAATTGATTTGTGTGTTATCGGTCTAATGTACTCAGATTGGGTTAATTCATGTTCGAATTTGAACAAGTTCTCTCGTCACGCACAAAACCCATGTTGCGTGATTAAAAGAAGAAAGAAATAATTCTTCCAACCATAAAGCACATTGTAATAAGTTTTAATCCCTACAAATTGTGCGGCAAAAGCCCAAATAATGCATAGGTGTGATGCTAATTATTACCTGAAATTACAACTCCATAGCCTTTTGGTCCCTAAGCCTCATTTTCAGCATGTCTTAGACCACACTAAAGTTGTTCAATTGGAGAAGCTGTGGATCAAGTCTTCCGTGGAGAAAGAAATGAATATTTACAAAGGTCATTGTTCATTTTATTAGAGTTTAAGAAACAAGAGCTCCTTAACTAGCAGGGGATCAGGAAGAGTGAGGATAAACACGATGCACTTGGAAACAACATCACTCACAAGAGACAGAGATCAGCCAAGTCAAATGTCCTAGAAACAGCCTTGCACCAAGAATCCACCTTGCTCTTCCTCACACCTTCATCCAGCCTGGGGTGAAAGATCGTCACGTTCTCGGCCCTTTCTCCAGAGTTGAAGATGTCATTCTCTGTCCAGATCCCGACTGCTAATCCGGCAGCATAAGCTGCTCCAAGCGCTGTTGTCTCTATGTCTGCAGGTCTCACCACAGGGTTTCCCAGCAGGTCCGCCTTCATAACAATGAAAATAGCAATAAGATATTTTAAGTACTCAGGAAATTAACAATGTTTTCTTCTTTACTAAGGGTCTTGCACAGAGTATTGTGTCAAGCAGCTATAGCTTCCAATCTTATATTAGCATATCAAAACATCAATTAGGTGGATTGTAGACTGCAGACGTTATCCTGTTAAATAACACCAGCCCAAACGATAATAATTTTGATCCTACACCTCGCTAGTGATGGGTTGACATAGTTCAGAAAAGTCACTTTGTGCAAGGGAAGCTCCAAAACTTTCTTAATGCAGTTTCTGCTTGAATAAAACATAAAGCATTGGATTGGGCATTAAATCTCGACAAAGAATAATTTCGATGTTTCTGACTTGATTCGGCACCAAATCAAGACGTATAAGTGCAATTAGATGTATTTTTTCCTGTATCTGACTGGTTTTTACAAGGACATTAGAGAGTAAAAAGAAACATGTGCACTCGGTTGTCTCCAGAGAAAGATGAATTCTCAGTCGGACAGGAAAGGCAACACCAACAGTGAATAGGAAGATATCACCGCTCAAGGATTGCAAGCATAATGTATGCAGAAACAAATAGTGGACTATGAGGTCGTTATAGTGTAACAACGAATCTTAATATCAGTCAATAGTGGTATTACTCCAAAAAGTAACAAAGTCTAAGGATAAGGGAAGCTCGTACCTGAATTTGCATCAAAAGGTTGTTAACAGTTGCACCCCCATCCACTCTAAGCAAAAACTCCCCCTTATCGTTCTTAGCCTCGCCCTTTTCTCCGGCATCTTTGTGCATTGAATCCAGCACATCTTTCACTTGAAAGCACATGCTCTCAAGCACGGCTCGAGCAATATGAGACTTGTTTGTGAACCTCGTGATTCCAATACAAGCCCCACGTGCATCCTCACGCCACCATGGAGCAAACAGGCCATTAAAAGCAGGCACAAAGTAGACACCGCCAGTGGAGTCAACACTCATTGCCAAATCCTCGACCTCACTCGCACTACTGATTATACCAAGGCTGTCTCTGAGCCACTGAACAGCAGCTCCGGCAATAGCAATTGAACCCTCCAAGGCATAGTTTGTGGGAGCATCTGGTCCAAGCTTAAATGCCAGAGTACTTAAAAGTCCATGTTTTGAGTGAATCACCTCTTCACCCGTGTTCAGAAGTATGAAAGCACCAGTTCCATACGTGCTTTTGGCCTCACCTTTCCGACAAGCTTGTCCAAGCATTGCAGCATGTTGGTCACCAAGACATCCTGAGATAGGAACTCCAGGAATTGGCCACCCTTTGGCAATTTTTCCTATTACCTCAGAATTGCTTATGATTTTGGGAAGACTTTCAGCAGGAATCCCCAACGTATAGAGTGTAGGCTGATCCCAGTCTAGTGTTTTAAGATTCATGAGCATTGTTCTCGATGCATTTGAGACATCAGTGACGTGTAAGCCGCCCCCATTCATGCCTCCAGTTAGATTCCATATTAACCAAGTGTCCACAGTACCAAACAAAGCATCGCCCTTCTGCATCGCCACTTTAACAGCATCAACATTTTCCTTCAACCACAGCAGCTTCACTGCACTGAAGTATGTACTTATTGGTAAGCCACAACTCTCCACAAAATGGGTTCTTCCACCGGGTAATTCTTGCTCCAATTTCCTGTCAAGAGTTTACAGTTTATATGTAACCCCAGATTTTTGACAGGAATGTTATTGATCACCAAACAAAAAATGGATCAGACTATTAAGTAATTTCAATGAGGTTTACAATGGAAAAGACGGGTTAGCGACCTTCCTACGCGTTGCCAAATCACCCAACATTAGAAGCCTCAAAACTCCAAATTTTGAAACATATTACATAAAGATCAAAGGTAGCCTAACCTGCAGATGGAGCTGGTACGAGCATCCATCCAAACAATGGCATTATAGAGAGGACAACCAGTGGATTTGCTCCAAACGAGAGTGGTCTCTCTCTGATTGGTCAATCCGATGGCCTTCAATCCTCCGTCCACGTTGTAGCCATTGGCTGTCGCCTTGTCGATGGCTTTGGCTAAACACACTTTCACACTCTCCAGAATCTCCATCGGATCATGCTCCACCCATCTACCAACAGAAAAGCACTCAAACAAACACTTCCCCACTATAAAAAAAAAGCACCTTGTAAAAGAATTCACCGCTATACTGTTAAAGTGAACGGAAAAAAATACCATATTTTTCTTTATCCGGTCGTATCTCGAACCAGAGCCTAGACTTTTCTCGTGAGACCAAACCGATTATATTCCAGAATCAATGAGATCAAGCAATTTCGTACTAAGCGATCAGAACTCTCGCGCATGGACAAGACCCGACATAGAAAGCGCCATTAGCAATTGAAAAACACACGCTCATCTGAACAAGGACCAACGTCTTATCGAAAGAAAAAGGACACTGCTTCATCATTGAACTCGACACGATCAAAGAACGGATTTTCACGGGACGACGGAGATTACCCGGCTTCTGGGTAGAACTGAGTGAACTCCACCTGGTGAGATGCTATCGCCCGAGCGCTGCGGTCGTAGAGGATGAACCTCGTGCTGGTTGTCCCCTGGTCGATGGAGCCGATGTACACCTCCTCGTCCGACATGTTCTCCGTTCCCCCTCGTTGTCCTTCTTCGCCGAATCACCCGCGCTCGAGCGTCTTGGTCGGAGGGAGGACGGAAACAGAGCAGACGGCAAGAGTATGAGCGAGACAGAGGAGATGTGGACTCGCAGGTTTCTTTATTTGCGCCGGTCTGTCCACGAAGACGAGTCCCGGGAAAATAGGCGACATCGTCAAAAGAACCGGAGGATGTTTTATTAGGAACGTTGAAACCGAAGGCGTTTTCTCCAAAATTAAAGTTCGTTGGACCAACCGCAAGGAACCACATGTGTTGTTATCTTCTCATCAAGATGGCGACGTCATATTATTTGGTTATCATCAATTGACGGCATATTCATTGACTAAGCAGTAGCACGATCCGAGTATCACATTCCGGATAAGAAGTCTCGGGTCGGATTTCAATTTTTCCCTCTTCGAAACTCGATGCCGATCGCTGTTGCAGGCGGACCGAACGTCTGCTTTTCCCCTGCAGCGGTGGAGTCGCTCGTGCTCGCGCCCTTCTTCGCCACTCCCGGAGGAGGCGGGCTTCTTTTCGAGATTGTCTGAGGGTCCTCCTCCTCCTTTTCTAGCAGCCTAGCATTGTATGTCCAATCTTTGAGGAAGAAGCATTTATTCGTTGCTTCAATGACTGCAACATACAATGAAGCTAAACATGCAAAGGGTCAAGGCCACTGCATCTGGATTCTTATGTGATCATTTGACTGTAATTACGTATATTAGATTTCGAATCATTAGAGCAAAATTCGATAGTGAATTCACTCTGCCACAGAGAGAGAGAGAGAGAGAGAGAGAGAGAGAGAGAGAGGTTCAATAGCATGGGAGAGGCATGTTGGAAACCTGAAAGGTGGATATATATATAAGTATTATGTATCATGTTGGCTAAGGGTTGATAGACCCATGTTTGGGATTAATCTTGTGGATAAGAATCTAATTTTCTTAAATCCATTTTTAAGAAGTGCATGCCACATGTTTTTAGATTGGCTCATGACAAATTTAGACTAGTTACACGTTGAATATATTTGTATATCCAGGGCTGATATACATTTAGATTTTCTTAGGTGCATCTAGTTGCTCTTGTTACTATGAAGTTAATCGGGATCACGAGTTTCGTTATTCCTCTATATTTGTGATTGGAACTTATAGTAGTATAAAGACTAAACATCATTTTCTTTTTGGTCTTCTCGTCGATGCTGTATGTGATTCTGCTTATTAATGACGTGTTCTTGAGTTCGGTAATGTGGATCCAGATGTTTTTGTTTTCTGTTGCTGTTGTATTTTCCGATAATACATTTTTATATCTTCAGTAATATGCATGAATAGACTATGGTGACGGAACTCCCTTACAACTGGTAGATATCGCTGGGGCCAAGGTGAAGGGTAAAGTCGGACCTGTGCTCTGTGCTGGACAGACCAAACAAATTGCTGCGAAAATAGATGCCAAGACCAAGATCATGGCAACCTGATGGCAAGGAGAGGGGTGGGAGGAGGAGATAATGGTCAGGACGGCAGTGAAGATCTTGGAGAACCGAACCGAAGTGAACGCAGAGCTAGCCACACGAAGGCCGCATGGTCTCAGGCTATTGTGCAGTATGGGACTAAATTAGTAAATTATACGAATTAATGAACTAGTATCATTTCGATATCAAACTTGCTCATTTCAAGACTATGGAAGTCTGATTGATTTTAAATCTATCAACCAACATGTGAGATGACTATACATGTGCACATTATTAAAATAACAATAAGCAACCAATGAAGTATTAAGGAAAAGCTAAAATCTAATTCTAAGAGACAAGTAAAATGCCATTCCTACATTTGTCTCTAACAACAATTGAACCCTATTATAAAACCTTAAGAGCTCGTTCAATTTTGAGTAAAAATTTTTTGATCACGGATCTCCACACATTTTAGGAGAGAACTAGTAAAAAAAAAATATTTTTTAAGCTTTTTCCTAATTTTAGAAAAAAAATATAGAATTTTCTGAATTTTTTAATACATTAATTTATTTTAAGAAAATAAAAAAATAATACAAATTTTTTCGGGGATCTTTCTAAAATTTCTCTATTTTATTTAAAAAAAAATTAATTTCTAATCCGAGAATAGGGACATGGGTCGGGCTATCAAGCCCGATCAGGCTCGGGCCCCGATTCGGGCCCACTGAGGTGGACCAATTTGCAGGCACATTCTCACACTGAGCCCAGTTCGGCCTAGGCCCTAAAACTAACCTGAACTATACCCAAAAGCCCAATTCACCTTAAACTTCCAGCCCGGCCCGACTACGCTCTAAAGTTAGTATCTACCGTGGCAGAATCAGACCCAAGGCCTAGCTCCCTATTTCTACTGACCGCAAGCCCATAATTTTCTATGACCTTAGGCCCGTATCCTATGGTGACCGAAACTAGCCCAAAATCCCCTAAAATAAGCCTTTCTTGTTATCTCCTCTAGTCACCTATCCTTCAAAGTGTCATTCCCGGCAAACCAAGCCGCGAACGAGCGGTTCTCTACCTGAACAGATTCCATTTCCGGTAGGGTTGGACCTTCCCCTCCAACCAGCGTGAACCCCCCTACTAATTAACAAGGCGTCATTGTCGACTATTGTCATTGACCCACAAAATTAGATTGTCCCTCTTTGACAACCAAAATCCAAACGACCTCATTGCTTATACATGGAATAAAATTTCAGGGCAAAAATATAGGATGTGGAGAAGATTTTGACAACATTATCGATGGGACTTCAACAAATACTGCCTCTTGTTCACAAAAAGAATGAGTGACAAAGAAAAAAAAATCCATAGAACCAATACTTCCACTTAGTGAAAATATGGCGATTGAACAACAAAAGGAGGTACAATCAATATAAATCTATACGATTTTGACAAAAACTTTAACCAACTCATTATCAGACACGGTTCAATTGAAAAAAGCCACACGCACGCCACACGCACGCCAAAGAATGAGTTAGAAAACGTTGATTTAACTCAAAAATAACATCACCACCATTGGCCTTCCGTAGTTGGCTTGAGCCCCAACCCTAGGATGGCCCCATGGCCTTGCTCCCTTAGCCCTCTATCGTACGTGGTGTCCATGTCTCTGTTGCGGGATCGTCCTTGCTTTAGCCAACGTGAGGGTACAGAGGAAGAGAAAGAGAGTGAGGGTCGGGCTGGGGAAAAGATAAGGAAAGAAGAAGGCCGGGTTGAGGGAAAAAAGAAGAAGAAAAGTTAAAGGTGGAGCTAGGCCAGGTAGAAGGAAAGGAAAGAAAAGAAGGGCCTGGCCAAACCCTACAATTTTTCTTTGAAAATTAATAATACATTTTTTTTAATTTCTACTTTTTTTTACCTCTTTTCTTGTTTTAATGATTAATATATCGTATTACTATTTAAGGAAATACTCCTCACACATACAATTAAACCTTAAATAAACATGTAAAATTTAGGTATGAACATTGCAATCTTTATAATGGAGCTTAAACTTTCTTCTTCTTCTTTTGACCTAACATCCAAAAAAAAAAAAAAAAACCAAAAAATAAAAGATCAACTTTTACCACCATTTCGATATCTGGGGACTATGCTCTTTCTAAAGCAGATAAAAGAACGGCCTTTTTTTTTTTTTTTTTTTCAATTTGCAATCGCACCGTCTCTCGCTTCACCTATACGATTGCTTGCTCCTTCACCGTTCCATTGCAGAAATGGGTGGTCTTCTTTGCCGTAGCCGCCCTGATAAGCTTACACTTTCTGTTTGATTGATTGATCGTAGCTAAAATGGAGTTTATACGAAATTTCTAATACGCACTCGTCTCCAATGAAACCCCACCTCCCGCGCTCAATTAGCTAGTAACTCTCGAGATGGGAGGAAGCAAGCGTACTCTCCACTTCTCTGGATTGACAGCGTCGGTGTTGAGACTGGGGCGGGCCACCATCATACTGACCCAGAGAGGCAGCAGGAGGCACAGGAACAGGAGCAAGTAGAGGGTGGCTTTTTCGCTAGTATCTATAGCTTTTATGAATTTGTGTTTGTGTTTATTGGGGCTGTTGTCCCCTATAAGCATAAGGACAAACAAGCTAGATATGTCGCTGATGATCGTGTTGATGGTTATTCTACTGGCGGGAAAGTATCGGGATGAGCTGTTGTGTCTATTATGAAACCTCGACGCTGTACAGAGAGGGGCCTAACATGCTCCATGCACCCAATCTACGACTCCATAATATGCTAAGTTATCGTTACCACAAATTTTTTTTTTTTTTTTAATAGTCGCAGGTTCATCTAATTTGGTGAATATAATAGTAGTAATAGTGAGCCATATGTTCATCATGCGTGCGAAACTTCAAAAGTTTGTTTCGTCCAAATCGTAAACTCAAATCAAATTCCGTAAAATCCTACGGCTCCATAATATCCTAAACTATCATCACAAAAGAAAAAAAGTTACTCTAGGCTTAGGTAATAGTGAGTCATATATTTATCATGAGTGCTAAATTTCAAAATTTTGTTCTATTAAACCGTAAGTTCAAATTAAGTTCCGTAAACTTTTACGGCTCCATAACACCCTAAACTATCATTAAAAAAAATGATGCTTTAAGATGTAGGCTCATCTAATCCGATATGTGAATATAATAGTAATAGTAATGTATATATTCATTATGTGCGAGAAATTTTTAATTTTTTTTTTGACCAAACCGTAAGTCCAAATTAAGTTATGTAAAATTCTACGGCTCCATAACATCTTCAACTATCGCCACTATCGGCCTTATGCAGTTGGCTTGAGCCCCAACCCTAGGATGGTCCCATGGCCTTGCTCCCTTAGCCCTTTATTGTAAACAAGAAGGCCGGGTTGAGGGGAAAAGAAAAGAAAAGTTAGAGGCGGAGCAGGCCTGAGTAGAAGGAAAGGAAAGAAAAGAAGGGTCTGGCCAAACAATGCAATTTTTCTTTGGAAATTAATAATACATTTGTTTTTTAATTTCTACTTTTTTCCTCTTTTATTGTTTTAATGATTAATATATCGTATTACTATTTAAGGAAATACTCCTCACACCTGTATGCTAGGTAATTTAAGGGAAAATTCCAAATAAGGACTCAAAGTAGATCGATTTGATCAAATAATGATCTAAAATGAACTTTGTGTTGGATAAAAACCTAAAGTGGACTCATTGTTTCAAGTAAGGACCCGAAGTAGTTGAATCAATTCCAAATAAGGACTTGAGCTTGCTGGTCAGCCAAATATTTGCCAGCTATCAAGCATGCAACATTTCCGACGACCAGAGTTTGGGCAATTTTGTCCAAAAAAAAATCTAGTGAAAATCAACAAATCTTAAAATATAAAAAAAAAACCCTAAGTTTTTTAGGTCTCTCCATTTCTTGTACCCATCCTCTGCAAAGTCAAAGACTGAAGTCCTCCCATTCGTTGTACCCATCCTCCGCAAAGTCGAAGACCCAAATTCTCTGCTGGTTGAGGCACCAACTTAAAAACAAGAAAAAAACCATATGCTTCTTTGTTTGTTTGTGGAGACCCAAATTCTCCACCAATCGAGCAAAGCGAGGAGCGACGAGAATCGAGTCATGACGATGACCAGGTAGCGATTTGGTTGAGAAGCAGCGGAGGAGAAGAAAGAAGAAAATGTAAACATCTAAATGAATAGCCTAAACTTAATTAATTTAAAATTTTCCCTTTTTTTTCTAATCACAAAATTCTGACAAAATTGCCCCTATTTTAATCACTGGAAATTGTCTGCCGGTGAGCTAAGGTCCTAAATAGAGATTAACTTGATCACTTTGAGTTCTTATTTGACACAAAATTCACTTCGAATCCTTATTTGAAACAATGGATCCACTTTGGGTCCGTATTTGACACAAAGTTTACTTTAAATCCTTATTTGAGAAAACATATCAACCTTATTTGGAATTTTCCCGTAATTTAATGAGAACTATTTTGTTAGGGATTTAAAAAAAAATAATGGCTAATAATCTATACAATTAAACCTTAAATAAACATGCAAAATTTAGGTATGAACATTGCAATCTTTATAATGGAGCTTAAACTTTCTTCTTCTTCTTCTTCTTCTTTTGACCTAACATCCAAAAAAAATAAAAAATAAAAGACCAACTTTTACCACCATTCCAGTATCTTGGGGTCTATGCACTTTCTAAAGTAGATAAAAGAACGACATTTTTTTTTTCAATTCGCAATCGCACCGTCTCTCCCTCTTCACCTAAACGACTCCTTGCTCCTCCACCGTTCCATTGCAGAAATGGGTGGTCTTCTTTGCCGCAGCCACCTTGGTAAGCTTACACTTTTCTTTTGATTGATTGATCGTAGATAAAATGGAGTTTATACGAAATTTCTAATACGCACTCATCTCCAATGAAGCCCCAGCTCCCGCGCTCAATTAGCTAGTAATTCTCGAGATGGGAGGAAGCAAGTGTACTCTCCACTTCCCTAGATTGACAGTGCCGGTGTTGAGACTAGGGCAGGCCACCATCATATTGACCCAGAGAGGCAGCAAGAGGCACAGGAACAGGAGCAAGCAGAGGGTGGCCTTTTCGCTAGTACCTAAAGCTTTTATGAACTTCTTGTGTTCGTGTTTATCGGGGCTGTTGTCCTCTATAAGCATAAGGACATGCTAGATATGTCGCTGATGATCGTGTTGATGGTTATTCTACTAGCGAGCAAGTATTGGGAGGAGCTGTTGCATCTATTATGAAACCTTGGCGCTGTATAGAGAGAGGCCTAACATGTTCCATGCTACGACTCCATGATATGCTAAGTTATCGTTATCACAAAAAAAAAAAAATGTTTTAATAGTTGCAAGTTCATCTAAGTTGGTAGGCGAATATAATATAGTAGTAGTGAGCCATACGTTTGTCATGCATGTGAAACTTCAAACTTTTGTTTCGGCCAAACCGTAAATTCAAATCAAATTCCGTAAAATCCTACGGCTCCATAATATCCTAAACTATCATCGCAAAAGAAAAAAGTTAGTCTAGGCTTAGGTAATAGTGAGTCATATATTTATCATGCGTGCTAAATTTCAAATTTTTGTTTCTATTAAACCGTAAGTTCAAATTAAGTTCCGTAAACTTTTACGGCTCCATAACACCCTAATCTACCATTACAAAAAATGTTTTTTTTTTTTTTAAGAGTTGTAGGCTCATCTAATCAGATATGTGAATATAATAGTAATAGTGATATATACATATATATATATATCCATTATGTGCGAGAAATTTTAAAATTTTGTTTTGACCAAACCGTAAGTCCAAATTAAGTTCTGTAAAATCCTACGGCTCCATAACATCTTCAACTATCGTTACAAGAAAAAACACTACTTTAATAGTTAGACACATCTTCAACACCCCTTTCGTCATCATCTTCAACAACAATGGCATGTTCCTCCCCGTCATTTTTAGCATCTTCGCTATCATCTTCATCAATAAATAAAAGGATAGTGTGTGTTAATTAATTCTATCTTCGTTATAAAAAATCAGCTTTGTTCACAAATAGACTAAAAAATGTCCAACAAAAGATGAGGCATGTCATAATCAACTCCCGTTTCTTCTCCGCCGGCAGTCAACAGTACTCTGACCTTTAGCCCTTTAATTTTCTATTTTTTCCCCTTTTGTCCTAATTTCTTCAAATACAATCCTATTCTTCTACCAAATTAATAGAGATTACAAACTTTATTAACTTTTATTTATGGATATATAATTAACATGTAGATGTGTTAATCGATGATTTATTTTTTATCTTTTGCATAGATAACGTTCAATGTGAATCTAATCTGTTTCATAAGCTTTGCGTCCTGTGTTGTTTTTTTAATTTTTTCATCGGCAGAAGAACATCCCAAATGCCATAACTTGACACAGGAGGACACTTAAGTGCCATAACTCATTTAAGTGCCAATTTCAAAGTTAAATGAAACACTTAAGTGCCACTTCGGTGAAAATCCGGTCAAATGGGTGACTTGGCAATTTTCCGGCGAGTTTGACACAAAACGATGCCGTTTTGCATGTTGACGTGGCGAGAAAATGCAAAAACGACGTCGTTTTGAATCTGACGTGTAAATAATTAATTAAATTAAATTAAAACTAAATTTATTTAAAATATTCTAAAAAATAAAAAAACTTAAAAGTTACAAAACTTAAAATTTAAAAAACTTAAAATTTTAAAAACTTAGAATTAAAATAACTTAAAATTTTAAAAATTAAAATTTTAAAAAATTAAATTAAATAAAATTAAAACCTTAAAATTTAAAAAAATTAAAAATTTAAAAAAAAAACCTAAAATTAAACAAAATTAAGTTTTAATTTAATTCAATTAATTATTTACACATCAGACACAAATTGCATTTTCTCGCCACGTCAGCATGCAAAACGGCCTCGTTTTGTGTCCAACTCGCCTGAAAATTACTACGTCACGCATTTGGTCGGATTTTGGCCGGAGTGGCACTTAAGTATTCCACTTTAATCCGAAATTGGTACTTACATTTATGAAGTTATGGCACTTAAGTGTCATCCTGTGCTAAGTTATGGCACTCCAAATGCCCCAAACTCTTTTTCCATCACTAATAAAAGTTCAAAAAGTTGAATACAATTTCCAATGACTACCATTGGCATCGTATCACATTCTTTGTCATTTTTTTCCTCCTCTTCTTATTCAAACTCCTTGCCATCATCTCCATCAACATTGGCGTCATCTGCCTCTTCCTTAGCCTCTTCTTTAGCATCAGCAATTTCACCAATAATGGCTTCAGCATTCTCGCCATTAGCTTCGTTATAATTGAAGTAACTTTCAATGCCCAGGAAATACGACCTCAAAGTTATTGGACGCACACTGTTCAACATACCCAAGAAATTTCAAAATTTCGTTTTGGCCAAACTGTAAGTTCAAATCAAATTTCGTGAAATCCTACGACTCCATAATACACTAAGTTATCATTACCACAAAAAAAAATATTGTTTTAATAGTCGTAAGTTCATCTAATTTGGTAGGTGAATATAATATAAGTAGTAGTGAGCCATATGTTCATCATGCATGCAAAACTTCAAATTTTTGTTTTGGCCAAACTATAAATTCAAATCAAATTCCATAAAATCCTACCGCTCCATAATATCCTAAACTATCATCGCAAAAGAAAAAAACTACTCTAGGCTTAGGTAATAGTGAGTCATATGTTTATCATGCGTGAAAAATTTCAAAATTTTGTTTCTATCAAACCGTAAGTTCAAATTAAGTTTCGTAAACTTTAGGGCTCCATAATACCCCAAACTATCATACAAAAAATGCTACTTTAATAGGTTGTAGACTCATCTAATCTGATATGTTAATATAATAGTAATAGTGATGTATGTATTCATTATGTTCGAGAAATTTTAAAATTTTGTTTTGACCAAATCATAAGTCCAAATTAAGTTATGTAAAATCCTACGGCTCCATAACATCTTCAACTATCATTACAAGAAAAAACACTACTTTAATAGTCACAGACTCGTCTTCAACACCCCTTTCACCATCATCTTCAACAACAATGGCCTTTTCCTCCCCGTTATTTTTAGCATTTTCGCTATCATTTTCATAAATAAATAAAAGGGTAGTGTGGGCTAATTAATTCTACTTTTGTTGTAAAAAATCAGTTTTTTCACAAATAGACTAAAAAATGTCCAACAATGATGAGGCATGTCATAATCAATTCCCGTTTCTTCTCCGTTGGTATGTCAACAATATTATGACCTTTAGCCCTTTAATTCCATTTTTTTTTCTCTTTTGTTCCAATTTTTTCAAATACAAGCCTATTCTTCTACCAAATTAATAGGGATTACAAACTTTATTAACTTTTATTTATGAATATATAATTAACATATAGATGTGTTAATCGATGATTTTTTCTTTTTTAATCTTTTGCATAGATAATGTTCGATGTGAATCTGATCTATCGTATCCTCCTCTTCTTGCTCGGACTGCTTGCCCTTGTCATATGCTTGATCCATAATGGGCCGAGCCGCCTCGTCCTCCTCTTTCCCAAGCTTTTTGCCATCCTCAGTATCCTCACCCTCCTCCTCCTCATCTTTCCCGGACTCCTTGCCATCTGCTTTATCCTCAGTGGCCTGTCCCGTCTCGTCCTCACCTTTCCCAGGCTTTTTGCCATCGTCAATCTCGTCACCCGCCTCCTCGTCTTTCCCATATGCTTTTTCCACAATGGGCTCATCGGTCTCCCCTCGACCTCATCGTCATCCTCACCACCCGCCTCCTCCTCCTGTCTCCTAGCATTCATGCCATCATTTTCATCATCAGTGGTGTCAGTGGCCTCGTCATCCTCCTCCCCCTTCCCCCCTGCCCTGCCTCCTCTCCATCCCTCCCCCGCTCCACAGATAATGCACTACTATCGTGGCTAGGATAAGCTGCGGCAACACCATCATCAACATCTATAGCAACTTAACAAAACTTTGTACACGAGCCGCACCACCCCCTCCTCTTCGTCCCTGTCACCAGAATCGTCCTCGCCATTGTCATTGCCATCACCGGCATCTTCGCCATTATTGCCGACATCGTCGACCGCATCACCGCCGTCATTGCTGGTTTCACCCTCATCAACTTGGTTGAAATTTTGTTGCTTGAAGTCTTCTTCCTCAGCAACAGAGTCAAACGAAATAAAGGAAAGAAGAAATCTGCATGAAGGCAACTGTTTGATCGCGAGTGATCTAGGAGGGAAAAGCTTGAAGAGGGTTCTGGGGAGAGGGAGGGGAGTGAGAGAGCGACGGAGAGAAGTCTCGAAGAGAAAATTCGGAGGAGTTTTCGGGGGAGGGAGCCATGGAGAGAGTAAAAAAAAGCAAGGGTTATTGAGAGAAAAGCTTGAAGAGAGTTTGTGGAGAGGGATGGAGGAAGATGGGGGTTTTGAAGAGAGTCCCGGGAGGGGGGTGGGGGAGAGGGAGAGAGAGAGCGAGAGCGAGGGAGAGAGAGAGATAGGCAACTATTTCATCGCGAGCAATCTGGGAGGGAAAAGCTTGAAGAGGGGTCTGGGAAGTGGGGGGGAGTGAGAGAGCAACGGAGAGAGAAGTTTTGAAGAGAAAAGTCAGAAGAGTTTTCGGGGGAGAGAGCCATGGAGAGAGTAAAAAAAGCAAAGAGGTTATTAAGAGAAAAGCTTGAAGAGAGTTTGTCGAGAGGGACGGAGGAAGGGGGTTTTGAAGAGAGCCCCATGGGGGAGAGAGAGAGGGGAGGGAGGGAGGGAGGGAGGGAGAGACAATATTTGCATGTTGTTAGAGACGATACTTGCATGTTGTCGTGCGTGGGTACGAAATATGAAATATAATGCGCATGTTTCGGGATTGTTTAGTAGCCATTCAAACAATGTCTGATTCTGATTTTTTGTTTCCAGAATCAGTTTGGATGGGAGCGAGGGAGGGAGGGGGAGAGAGAGATGATATTTGCATGTTGTTAGAGACGCATGGAAGGGAGGGAGCGAGAGGGGAGGGAGGGAGGGAGAGAGATACTTGCATGTCATCGTGCGTGAATACGAAATATGAAATATAACGACATTACGCATGTTTTGACACTGTTTTGTAACCATCCAAACAATATATGATTTTGATTTTTTGTTCCCAAAATTAGTTTGGGAGAGAGACGATATTTGTATGTTGTTAGAGATGATACTTGCATGTATGGGAGAGAGAGAGCGAGGGAGGGAGGGAGGGAGAAAGCCATATGTTCATCATGCGTGCGAAACTTCAAAAGTTTGTTTTGGCCAAACCGTAAACTCAAATCAAATTCTGTAAAATCCTACAATTCCATAATATCCTAAATTATCATCGCAAAAGATAAAAAGTTACTCTAGGCTTAGGTAATAGTGAGTCATATATTTATCATGCGTGCTAAATTTCAAAATTTTGTTTATATTAAACCGTAAGTTCAAATTAAGTTCCGTAAACTTTTATGGCTCCATAACACCCTAAACTATCATTAAAAAAACCGATGCTTTAAAAGTTGTAGGCTCATCTAATCTGATATGTGAATATGATAAAAATAGTGATGTATATATTCACTATGTGGGAGAAATTTTAAAATTTTGTTTTGACCAAACCGTAAGTCCAAATTAAGTTATGTAAAATTCTACGGCTCCATAACATCTTCAACTATCGCCACTATCGGCCTTCTGCAGTTGGCTTGAGCCCCAACCCTAGGATGGCCCCATGGCCTTGCTCCCTTAGCCCTTTATTGTACGTGGTGTCCATGTCTCTATTGCGAGGATCGTCCTTGCTTCAGCCAATGCGAGGGTATAGAGGAAGGGAAAGAGAGTGAGGGTCATACTAGGGAAAATATAAGGAAAGAAGAAGGCCGGGTTGAGGGGAAAAGAAAAGAAAAGTTAGAGGCGGAGCCAGGCCCGAGTAGAAGGAAAGGAAAGAAAAGAAGGGCCTGGCCAAGCCTGCAATTTTTCTTTGGAAATTAATAATACATTTTTTTTTAATTTCTACTTTTTTTTCCTCTTTTATTATTTTAATGATTAATATATCGTATTACTATTTAAGGAAATACTCCTCACACCTATATGCTAGGTAATTTAAGGGAAAATTCCAAATAAGGACCCAAAGTAGATCGATTTTATCAAATAATGATCTAAAATGAACTTTGTGTTGGATAAAAACCTAAAGTAGATTCATTGTTTCAAGTAAGGACTTGAGCTTGCTGGTCAGCCAAATATTCGCCAGCTATCAAGCATGCAACATTTCCGACGACCAGAATTTGGGCAATTTTGTCCAAAAAAAAATCTAGTGAAAATTAACAAATCTTAAAATATAAAAAAAAAAACCCTAAGTTTTTTTAGGTCTCTCCATTTCTTGTACCCATCCTCTGCAAAGTCAAAGACTGAAGTCCTCCCCATTCGTTGTACCCGTCCTCCGCAAAGTCGAAGACCCAAATTCTCTGCTGGTTGAGGCATGAACTTAAAAACAAGAAAAAAACCATATGCTTCTTTCTTTGTTTGTGGAGACCCAAATTCTCCGCCAATCGAGCAAAGCGAGGAGCGACGAAAATCGAGTCATGACAATGACCAGGTAGCGATTTGGTTGAGAAGCAGTGGAGGAGAAGAAAGAAGAAAATGTAAACATCTAAATGAATAGCCTAAACTTAATTAATTTAAAATTTTCCCTTTTTTTTCCAATCACAAAATTTTGACAAAATTGCCCCTATTTTAATCACTGATTGTCTGCCGGTGAGCTAAGGTCTTAAATAGAAATTAACTTGATCACTTCGGGTCCTTAATTGACACAAAATTCACTTCGAATTCTTATTTGAAACAATAGGTCCACTTTGGGTCCTTATTTGACACAAAGTTTACTTTGGATCCTTATTTGAGAAAACAGATCAACTTCAGGTCTTTATTTGGAATTTTCCCGTAATTTAATGAGAACTATTTTGTTAGGGATTTAAAAAAAATTAATGGCTAATTTTCTATACAATTAAACCTTAAATAAACATGCAAAATTTAGGTATGAACATTGCAATCTTTATAATGGAGCTTAAACTTTCTTCTTCTTCTTCTTCTTCTTTTGACCTAACATCCAAAAAAACTAAAAAATAAAAGACCAACTTTTACCACCATTCCGGTATCTTGGGGTCTATGCTCTTTCTAAAGCAGATAAAAGAACGGCCCTTTTTTTTTTTTTTTTCAATTCGCAATCTCACCGTCTCTCCCTCTTCACCTAAACGACTCCTTCCTCCACCGTTCCATTGCAGAAATGGGTGGTCTTCTTTGCCGCAACCGCCTTGGTAAGCTTACACTTTTCTTTTGATTGATTGATCGTAGATAAAATGGAGTTTATACAAAATTTCTAATATACACTCGTCTCCAATGAAGCCCCAGCTCCCGCGCTCAATTAGCTAGTAACTCTCGAGATGGGAGGAAGCAAGTGTACTCTCCACTTCCCTGGATTGACAGCGTCGGTGTTGAGACTGAGGCGGGCCACCATCATATTGACCCAGAGAGGCAAGAGGCATAGGAACAGGAGCAAGCAGAGGGTGGCCTTTTCGCTAGTACCTACAGCTTTTATGAACTTTTTCTTGTGTTCATGTTTATCGGGGCTGTTGTCCTCTATAAGCATAAGGACAGGCTAGATATGTCCCTAATGATTGTGTTGATGGTTATTCCACTGGCGGGCAAGTATCGGGAGGAGCTGTTGCATCTATTATGAAACCTCGGCGCCGTATAGAGAGGGGCCTAACATGCTCCATGCCCCATGCCCCATGCACCCAATCCTATGACTCCATGATATGCTAAGTTATCATTATCACCAAAAAAAAAAAAAAAACTATTTTAATAGTTGCAGGTTCATCTAAGTTGGTAGGTGAATGTAATAGTAGTAGTAGTGAGTCATACGTTCATCATGCATGCGAAACTTCAAAATTTTGTTTCGACCAAACCGTAAATTCAAATCAAATTCCGTAAAATCCTACGGCTCCATAATATCCTAAACTATCATCGCAAAAGAAAAAAGCTACTCTAGGCTTAGGTAATAGTGAGTCATATATTTATCATGCATGCTAAATTTCAAAATTTTGTTTCTATTAAACCGTAAATTCAAATTAAGTTCCGTAAACTTTTACGGCTCCATAACACCCCAATTTACCATTACAAAAAATGTTTTTTTTTAAGAGTTGTAGGCTCATTTAATCTGATATGTGAATATAATAGTAATAGTGATGTATATATTCATTATGTGCGAGAAATTTTAAAATTTTGTTTTGACCAAACCGTAAGTCCAAATTAAGTTCCGTAAAATCCTACGGCTCCATAACATCTTCAACTATTATTACAAGAAAAAACACTACTTTAATAGTTAGACACATGTTCAACACCCCATTCGTCATCATCTTCAACAACAATGGCCTCTTCCTCCATGTCATTTTTAGCATCTTCGCTATCATCTTCATCAATAAATAAAAAGATAGTGTGGGTTAATTAATTCTATATTCGTTGTAAAAAATCAGCTTTTTCACAAATAGACTAAAAAATGTCCAACAAAATACGAGGCATGTCATAATCAACTCCCGTTTCTTTTCCGCGGGTATGTCAATAGTACTCTGACCTTTAGCCCTTTAATTTTTTTTTTTTCCCCTTTTGTCCTAATTTCTTTAAATACAATCTTATTCTTCTACCAAATTAATAGAGATTACAAACTTTATTAACTTTTATTTATGAATATATAATTAACATGTAGATGTGTTAATCGATGATTTATCTTTTATCTTTTGCATAGATAACGTTCATTGTGAATCTAATCCGTTTCATAAACTTTGACGGCTCCATAACACCCCAAACTACCATTACAATTTTTTTTTTTTAAGAGTTGTTGGCTCATCTAATCTGATATGTGAATATAATAGCAATAGTGATGTATATATTCATTATGTGCGAGAAATTTTAAAATTTTGTTTTGACCAAATCATAAGTCCAAATTAAGTTATGTAAAATCCTACGGCTCCATAACATCTTCAACTATCATTACAAAAAAAACACTATTTTAATAGTTACAGACTCGTCTTCAACACCCCTTTCATCATCATCTTCAACAATAATGGCCTTTTCCTCGTCATTATTTTTAGCATCTTCGCTATCATTTTCATCAATAAATAAAAGGGTAGTGTGGGCTAATTAATTCTACTTTTGTTCTAAAAAATCAACTTTTTCACAAATGTACTAAAAAATGTCCAACAAATGATTAGGCATGTCATAATCAACTGCCGTTTCTTCTCCGTTGGTATGTTAACAGTATTATGACCTTTAGCCCTTTAATTTCATTTTTTTTCTCTTTTGTCCTAATTTTTTCAAATACAAGCCTATTTTTCTACCAAATTAATAGGGATTATAAACTTTATTAACTTTTATTTATGAACATATAATTAACATATAGATGTGTTAATCGATGATTTTTTTTCTTTTTTAATCTTTTGCATAGATAATGTTCAATGTGAATCTAATCTATCTCATAAGTTTTACGTCTTGTGTTGTTTTTATAATTTTTCCTTTACTAACAAAAGTTCAAAAAGTTGAGTACAATTTGCAATGACTACCGGGCATCTTATTTAAAGATTATATTATCGAATAAAAAAAAAATTAGCTTGAAACTCCTGCTTTATCCTCAGTGGCCTCTCCCTCGGCCTCTTCTCCAGCAAAAAGAGTATGTAGGTCCAGCTCTTCGTCATCCTCATCACTCGTATCCTCCTCTTCTTGCTCGGACTGCTTGCCCTTGTCATATGCTTGATCCATAATGGGCCGAGCCGCCTCGTCCTCCTCTTTCCCAAGCTTTTTGCCATCCTCAGTATCGTCACCCGCCTCCTCCTCATCTTTCCCGGACTCCTTGCCATCTGCTTTATCCTCAGTGGCCTGTCCCGTCTCGTCCTCACCTTTCCCAGGCTTTTTGCCATCGTCAATCTCGTCACCCGCCTCCTCGTCTTTCCCATATGCTTTTTCCACAATGGGCTCATCGGTCTCTCCCTTGACCTCGTCATCATCCTCACCACCCACCTCCTCCTCCTGTCTCCTAGCATTCATGCCATCATTTTCATCATCAGTGGTGTCAGTGGCCTCGTCATCCTCCTCCCCCTTCGCCCCATACCCTGCCTCCTCTCCATCCCTCTCCCCTCCACAGATAATGCACTACTATCGTGGCTAGGATAAACTGCGGCAACACCATCATCAACATCTATAGCAACTTAACAAAACTTTGTGCACGAGCCGCACCACTCCCCTCACTCTTCGTCCCTGTCACCAGAATCGTCCTCGCCATTGTCATTGCCATCGCCGGCATCTTCGCCATTATTGCCGGCATCGTTGACGGCATCACCGCTGTCGTTGGTTTCACCCTCATCAACTTGGTTGAAATTTTGTTGCTTGAAGTCTTCTTCCTCAGCAACAGAGTCAAACAAAATAAAGGAAAGAAGAAATATGCATGAAGGCAACTGTTTGATGGCGAGTGATCTAGGAGGGAAAAGCTTGAAGAGGGTTCTGGGGAGAGGGAGGGGAGTGAGAGAGCGACGGAGAGAGAAGTCTAGAAGAGAAAATTCGGAGGAGTTTTCGGGGGAGGAAGCCATGGAGAGAGTAAAAAAAGCAAAGGGCTATTGAGAGAAAAGCTTGAAGAGCGTTTGTGGAGAGGGATGGAGGAAGAGGGGGGTTTTGAAGAGAGCCCGGGGGGAGAGGGAGAGGGAGGGAGAGAGAGAGAGACAACTATCTCATCGCGAGCAATCTGGGAGGGAAAAGCTTGAAGAGGGGTCTGGGAAGAGGGGGAGTCAGTTGGGAGGGAGGGAGGGAGGAAAAGCTGAAGAGAGTGGGAAGAGTGGGGGGAGGAGAGGAGACGGAGAATCAGTTTGGGAGGGTGGGAGGGTGGGAGGGAGGGAGAGAGACGATATTTGCATGTCGTTAGAGACGATACTTGCATGGGAGTGAGCGAGGGAGGGAGAGAGGAGAGAGGAGGGAGGGAGGGAGAGAGAGACGATATTTGCATGCCGTCAGAGACGATACTTGCATGTCGTCGTGCGTGGGTACGGAATATGAAATATAAGGACATTACTTTTTCTCTCCAATGCTGAATTTGGTTAGCCCTTTTATAAATCTCTTCCTTCTAAGATCAGTAATTTCATATTACACATTCATTATCGATCCCATGAAATATCACATGATCTCTCAAAAATATAAAAAGTAATTTTTTTCTCTCCCTATTTCAACATGCTTTCCATGCAATTTTCTTGTGCATTTGATGTTGTTAATTATTTCATCCATTAATTATCCTAAAGTTTAACAAGAAAAAAAAAAGGGTTCTCATGCTATTTCCATCCCCTTATTAGCTTTTGACACTCCTTTTACTTTAAATTGACTACACTAACCCTTGCGGGCTTCACTCTAGATTTAAGATTATTTCTTACTTTTTTTTCTCTTTCTCATTTGTTTCAATTTTACTAGAGACAAGCTACCTATACCCTTCTCAAATGATTTTTATTAATATTAAACATGGGGCCTACTCTTGATTTAAGACCCATGCTTGCCTTTATTTCTTCTTTTTGGTTTTTTTACTATTATTTCTCTATTTGGAACAAAATTGATGCACCTCTCTTTAAAAAATAGTTTATTTGATAGATAGCTACCTAATTATTTTGCTTGTAGCAAAAAAAAAAAAAAAGTAACTATTTTGTTATGATTTTTATATTTCTTTTTTCAATACTAGGAAACAATTACTTAAAAAGCAATTAAAGCACAAGTAAGAGGATAATCTTTGACTAAATTGTGTATAATGCATATATCATTTGCAATATTTAATCTTTGAGTATATTTGCACAAAAGTTCAAAGTTGAAAAATTTACAATCATGAGGATAATCTACAAAAATAAAGTAAACAATTTGAAGAAAAAATTAATATTTCTTTACTCTAATTTATGATTAGTGCCTGCTTAGCTTATAATAGTGGAGAATAAGTTCTAAAGAAGACAAACATGAAGGAAACGTTGAAATGTAATGGATGTGGATGAATTGACTAGGGTGAAAAAAAAAAGTTATTCGAAAGTGATGTGGGTAAGTTTTTCTTTTAATAAAATTGAAAAAAAAAGGTAAGATATAATATTAAATTAAGAGCGGGAATTACAAGGGATAATGTAATTAATTCAATGTGATAGAGAGTGTCAAGAGCCAACAATAAGAGATGAAAAGGTAAGAAATAATCTTAAATCAAGAGTGGGACTCGCAAGGATCAATGTAATCAATTTAATGTGATAGGGGTATAAGGAAGTGGAAATAGGATGAGCCAAATAAATTATGCAATTTATTTTGGCAACTTTTGAAAAACAAAAAGCTCACGTGGTAGTATAACTTCAAGTCACAATAAAAGCCCATGTGAGCAATCAAATTTCGAATATATTAGGCAAATTCAACAAAAATATATCAATCAACTTAAAGGAAAACTAGGAGGCTGCCATCTTATGGGTATAATCTTATCCAAAATCGTACAATTTACGTACCCATGTGGAGTTTATTTAATCTAAAGGTTGGGATAAATATTGTAGACAATTATTGTAGTAAAATGTTAAAACTTGGGAATAGAAAATGAAGAGAAAATTTTTGCATGGAAAACTACCAAAAAAATCCTTCTAGTAGCAAATTCAATCCTACATATTTTGATTTGGTCAATTTAGTCAATTCTTTTTTGATGATTTGCTAATGCAATTGGCCGGAAATCATTGATGTGAACATCAACCGTCCTAAGTGGTACATCCTACGTTGATGTGGATAACTTTATAACTTTATAATTTTTTTATGTTATTCTCTTCCAACTCTAGGCCCGTGACCTTGCATATTTTTCCCAAATATTTTGATTGGAATTAGTTTGAAGGACATCATTTACAAGATAATTGGCACACTAGAAATCAGTCGCTTGATTACAAAAGCACTAAATATTCATGACCAATGTAATTTGCCCAATTTCCTTTATGATTTTTTTTCCTTTCCTTTAAATATTTATCCGTGAAGAAAAACATTTAAATTGAAACACTTCTCAAAAATTTGTAAATAACTCTGCATATTGATATTAATATGAGTTAAAAGGCTTGAAGCGTTTGAAATCGAGTTCTTTGATTCGGATAAGCTAGAAATAATATCCCAATTTTTCGTTATTCGGAGTTGCGTTGGAAAAAATAAATGCCTCAAGCTTCATTCTTTTAAAAAGGGGAAATATTACCTCATCTTTAGCCCATCGACCACGGACATAAAATACCAACTGCATACTTGAGATTCAAATGGGGAAGTTGTTTCGTGGATGCATATAATATTTAAGCATCAGGGTAGAATTTTTCACAACAACAATAATAGCATAGTTAATTAGCCAGCAAGAGCTAATTGGGAGCGGCTAGCATGATCGCCACTGCAGAATGATAGTGTGACGGTAAAAGGCCTGCTACAGATCCTTTTTGAGAAATCGTAGACTCCTTGATTTCAATTTTTGACTCTAAAAGTTTCCTCTCTATTTTTTTAATTTTTTTTACTTCTATGTTTCCTTATTGCAAGGTTAAATTTAGAGACAAAATCCAAAGATGGCCCACAAAATTTAATCTTCTTGAATATGAAGAGAGAAAGAATAAATTAAATATTAAAATATAAATAATTACAAGTAGAAAATATTATCACTTACTAAAAAAATCGTTAGTTATTTTAAAAACCTATAAATTTCAAAGATGAAAAAACATTTGAAAAGTTGGCTTTGCA
This sequence comes from Eucalyptus pauciflora, assembly GCA_007663325.1. NCBI lineage: Eukaryota > Viridiplantae > Streptophyta > Magnoliopsida > Myrtales > Myrtaceae > Eucalyptus > Eucalyptus pauciflora. The sequence goes on from VMYD01000239.1 coordinate 200,749, forward strand.
ACTAATAACGAAATCATTGTAAATATTATTTATCTTGTCTTTATCACGACTATTATTTTCATTAGTGAAGTGCTTTCAATAGGAACTCCCATCTATGATATTAGAAGAAAAATATTAAGCATTGTACATCTAAAATATATAGATACAACATACATGTTAAAATTCAACGACAATGAATACCTCTTACTTTCTTGCAGTCAAAGGAGTAGAGATTAATGAACCTTTCTTCACAGTCATGACTCATTTGATTACAAAATCCTACAATAATTGAAAGTTCAAAGTATACGAGCTAATTCGCTCCAGTGGCCATCCTTCTATCTTGGAAATGGGAGGTTGGGGGTTTAAATTCCCACATTTTTAGGGGGGATTGGGGTGGGGACGATTTCATTTCAGGAGTGGGTTTCGACTCCCACGCCTTGCAAGGAGGCAGAACAAAAGTCTAAGAGTGAGTGTTAGAGTAGGATTAACGTAGGACCGACAAAAAAAAAAAGTATACGAGCTAATTACATTCCTATTTTTACGAATTATTGAGTTAATTTATTTGGGAACAATATCTACGTAATATCTTCCTTTGATCGGAGAATAATATCCACTATTTAAAAAGTTACAATTGAGTTCTTCATATATATTTATTGTTTGAATATTTGTTTCTTTATATAAGACATGAAAATCATTCTCGGCTTTTTTATATGGAAAATGCATTTTTATTGGGATAAGTGCCGCAGAAATTCTAAAACTTATCACGAAAATGCAATTAAGTCCTAAAACTTGCAAAAAATGCAATCAAATCCTAAAACTTGTCAAATTATTTTAATCGAGTCCTAAAGTTAACATCGTCAGCCTTTTTAATGGAAAATGCTAATGTGGCATTTTAAATATTTTTTTTTCCAAGTGGTTTTTTTAATTATTTTTTATTCAATTTTTTTAAATAAATAGATTTAAAAATTAAAAAGAAAAGTTAAATTTTTTAAATTTTTTTAAAAGAAGATAATAAAATTAACGGCTCCTCCCCTGCCAGTTATGCAAGCATTTTCCGAGCTAATTAAGGGAGAAAATATTGGGTGGGTCTTACCCTCCACGTAGGCCTAGGGTAAGACCATTTAGAATCCGACATGCCAGAGACGGAGGACGCCATCGGCGGCGGCGGCGGCGACGGCTCCGAGTCGGAGTTGATGACGAGTTCGTCGGAGGGAGGCAATCGGACGGAGGCAACCGGCGAGGCTTTTTGGGGAGGCGGAGGCGGTGGGATGCGCTGAGAAGGAAGTGCAGCTTGTTTTCTCTCTCTGCTCTTCCACGAGGAGAGAACCCAAAAAATATTCGAGTGAGGAGAGAGAAATTTTAAGCGCGCATTTATCTTCTCTTCGCCCGTCCTTTCTTCCGCCAGCCGAGCCGAGCCGAGCCACCAGCCGAGAGTTATTCGGGAGAGTGAGAAGAGAGAGGAGAGAGGAGAGAGAAGGAAGCGCTGGGTTGTTGAGAGGACAGAGAGCGTCAGAGTGCTGGGCCCCAGGAGCACGCCGCGCAAATTTTGAACCTCTGACCCGTCGCCTACGTGGAGCCACGTGTTAGATTCTAAATGGTCTTACCCTAGGTCTACGTGGAGGGTAAGACCCACCCAATATTTTCTCCTAATTAAGGGGTAGTGGAACTGACCAAAAAAAAGGGGGTAGTGGAGATTTACCACTAGGGACACCTATAAACTTAGTGGGATAAATTTTCTGCCTTCGCGATTAGGTCAATGAAAGTGCTTGGAGGTACAGACCAAAAAAAAAAAACTTTTTACCAGGGCAAGAGTAAAAAAGGAAACTACAGATTAGATTTTGCCCTTCCGTTTATTTTTCCAGCTTCTTAACCAACTAAAGCACTACCGACCAAAAACAAAAACCAACTAAAGCACTAATGATTATTTTCTTTTTTTCTCTCCAACAGCACATTTGTATTATATCTTTTCTTTCCTTTTTCTCTCCAATGCCATATTTGGTTCGCCCCTATAAATCTCCTCCTCCGCCGGTCGATCATCAGAAACAAAATGTGGCACGTCGTGGGTCCCTCGGAATACCTTGCCATGACCGGAGGTTCCATTGATATCAAGCTCGCGAAACAGGCAATGACATGGCTGACTCAGAAGTGCGTCGAGTTCGACATCTCACCGGTCAACTGCACCTTCGAGGTGCAGGCCATGAGAACCGAGAATCTCCCCTTCATCCTTGACGCTGTCTTCACCATTGGCCCCTGTGTCACTGACGATGAGAGCCTGCTCCTCTATGCCAAGCTCATCATCGCTCCTCATGACAATCTCTCGATCCATATCAAGGACCTTGTCCAGGGCATCATCGAGAGTGAGAGTCGTGTCATCGCTGCCTCCATGACCATGGACCAGATCTTCAAGGGTACCGAGGAGTATAAGAGGGAGCTCTTGGAGAAACTCCAGTTGGAGCTCAACCAGTTTGGGCTCATGATCTACAACGCCAATGTAAAGCAGCTCGTCGTGGTGGTGGGCCACCAGCATTTCTCAAATCTCAGCCAGAAGACACAAATCAAGGCCACGAACCAAGCCAAGGTCGGTCTTTTTGCCCTAGGGGAGCGCTTCATGATATATCCCCGTTTTTTTTAGTACTTAAAGTTACGTTGGGCAGTATTTAGGTCTAAGTAGGCCGATTTGATACGAATTTGTTTTGTAAACTGAGTGTTGACAGATAAATCTGTTGGCAATTAATTTTGATGACAAAAAGCTTTTTTTTCCTACAATCATTTTTACAACCATTTTTAATTTTGAAGTGTCTGCCCATTTTGTATATCGGCTTACGATGAATTTGTACTGGTGAGATGTATCTGTTTAGATTTTTCTTCGGTGCATGTAGTTGCTCTTTTCACTATGAAGTTTATTGTCATTCACGTGTTTTCATCATCTCATTATTTCTCGATGCTGTATGTGATGTTACTTGCTGATAAAGTATTCTAGTCTTTATGTGGACCCAGGTGGTTTTTCTTATATATATATATATATATATATATATATATATATATAAACCAAATTTGCTAACAACAGGTAGATGTCGCCAAGGCCATTATGAAGAGTAAAGTCGGAGCTATGCTCTGTGCTGGACAGACCAAACAAAATGCTGTGAAAATAGATGCTGAGATCAAGATCATAGCAACCCGATGGCAAGGAGAGGGGCAGAAGGAGGAGATAATGGTCAGGACGGCAGTGAAGAACTTGGAGAACCAAAAGGGCTCTGAATTGGCGGAAGCAATTGCCGAGCTAACTACAAAGAAGGCCACGTTGTCTCAGTCGGCTGACCTGGCCAAGGTTGAGGCGGCAAAGGAGTTGGCGCTTAGGGAGGTGGAGTTGCAGGTCCAGGTCAAGAAAGAGAATACATTGATTCAGAGTGAGAAGCTCAGGGCACAACTCCTGAGTAAGTCTATCGTGCAGAATGAGAAAAAGGTAAGTTGATTTTGCGCTCTTGTTGAGCTACTTTTGTGGAATATCTGCAGGGAAATGATCTCAATGTGGAGATGATCCATGCTTAACTTCGCACAAGGACGATAAAAGGCCGAACATGCCAATGTTATATATTGATGACGGCCAGTGCTCCATGAGGAGCATTTTTATCATTAATGATTGGTCTTAATAAGTTTCTCCTTCATAAAAAAATGCTTTTCTTCATTGTAGGTGAAAGCGGCAGATTCGGAACTCTACAAAAAACAAAGAGCTGCCGATGTGGTCCACTATGAGAACTTCCCAATGTGCAAAAAGCAACAGCCGACGCAACCTCATATGCACACCACCAGCAAGTGGGAAAGGCTAAGCTCTTGGCTGATATCGAGAAGGCAAAGGGTATCCAGGCTCTAGCACGGGCAGAGGGCGAGTACCCGGCGATGCTTGTGAAGCAATTCCGTGGCGACTATGATACTCAGACGGTGCGGCATTGAAGAACTGACAAGTTCAGTCCAGTAGTTGAAAAGGGGGTTGTGCCGAAGTCAGCATCTGGTCCAGCGGGAAAGCGATTAAGTAAGGGAGGTGTCGGTGGCGGGTTGAAGAATGTGGCTGGTGGGAATGGAACATTGCCGCCATCGATAAAGACTCTGCATGAACAGGCGGGGACAGCTTTCACTTGCTTTGCTTGGCACTTTGACTGATGCTTGTGCTACTAGTAACTAGCACTTTTTCCTATCCATTATTGTGGGATTGCAAGATGAATAAAACATGTATGAAGACGAGAAACCTGCGGCCCACGTGCAACAAGTTGCTCGCCTTCAGTCATTTCTCCCCCAAATATGTTTGCATCTTTTGTTTTCTTTTGTTGGACCAATGAAACTTGTCTTGCTAATTCCCCTTAATTTTAAACGCTAGCGTAAGATGAGCCTCACGTGGAATGTGAAATCAATGGGCTACTTCGATAGGTTTTTCTCGGTGGTAAGGTCATTTAGGATCTTGATAGCGACCTACCAAAATGACCACCTCATAGAATAGCCAAGAATGGATTTAGGCATAATTCCAAGCATATTATCAAACCCATAATTTTAAGAATATCCGCCTTATAGCAAATATTCACTGATTTTGTTTGTTCATTACCATCGCTTGAGAAGACAATGTGAGGTCAACGTGGAAAATGAGCAGAAGTGGGTTGAGAATTTCACCAATAAAATGCAATTAAAAGAGTTCTCCAAATAATGGAAACGAGGAGGCACTGCTGAAGTTTATTTAATTTTTCGAAAAGGAAAAAAAATTACCGTTTCCCTTCGAAGTTTCTAAAATGAATACAGGAAAAGATTTTCAATTCGTCGATTTTAGGTGTTGGGCTTGAACGTGAATTGAATTTTAAAATGCTATATAAAAAGAAAAATAAAGTGAAAAGATTGTTTAAAATTATTTAAGTCGGCGGGCTTAGTCCAATTGCACCGTGGCTTGGCCCATTAATTGATCGCAGTGCAAAAAGGCGGTTACGCATTTCACTCTCCTCCTTCCTCGTAATAAAAAACGGGAGCCTTGCTTTCACTCCAATTCCTGTTTGGATGTTGCCTGTCGTTATTCCAGTTTGGACGTTCCCCATAAATATTGGCTCTCCAGAGTCAAGTCAATCTATTAATGATTTTCTGTAATCTATGCATGCTATTCGGAATCAATTGACTTCTCTGAGCAGCGCTTGGAGGGTGCTAGTGATGCTCCCAAAATTGTTGAATATCGTATTTGTGTTCGTGTCATGCAATTTTTGATGGCCTTGAAGGATGAGTTTGAACTTGTGAAGGCCTCCCTTCTGCAGAGAGATTCTTTTCCTTTTATTCAAACCGTTGTATTGAAATTATTGACCGGGGAGACTTGATTGACCACCTTTAAGGCGCCACACACTCTATCTCATCTTCACACCTACCAATGTTGTACTTGCCACTTCGAGTTCTTCCTCTTTGTGCAGTTGCAAAATCTGTCCTCGACATGGTCACTTGGCATCTAATTGTTATCGACTACAACTCATGCAATCCATGGGATCCGTCAATCGACCTTGCAATTGAGGTCCTCCTTCTCGTCCATTTGGCCAGTACTGCCATTGTAGAGACTTTTACCCATGCTCCGTCACATTATCCTTAGAGGATCTTCACTCTATTCTTTAAGAATCTAGCTCATTTGGCTTCTTTATTCCTAACACTTTTGCTATGTCTACCGCTCCAAGTATTTTTTATTCAGGGTTTTTTCATTCTACTTGTTGCAATCCCATGGCATTCAACTCTAGTTTATTTTAGTCTGAATCTTCCACTTCACGTGCACCTCTTATTCATATAGCCGATAACTCATAGATGAGAGTTAGTCATAGAAGAAACATTTGCACATTTTATTATCTTTAACTAACAAATTTTTGGTTCCTAAACTCTTGCTAAACTTGATATCCGAGAGGCAATTGTGTGAACTTGATTTTGATATTCACTTCTCTTCTCACGATTGTCATGTGCAAGATGCTTGGATGGGATAGACACTTGGGACAAGTCTTCAAGTGGGTTGCCTCTTTAAGCTTGTTCCCCCAAATATTTTGACCTCTTTTGATTGTTGTGCAGCCACAATATCATCTAAAATTTAACATTCTCAATTACATCATGCTACTTTTTCTAGGTTTAGTTTCTTAATTTCAAGTGGCTATTTAGGTTTTGTTAACACCAAATACTTTGATTGTCTGTCTTGTAAGTTGGGAAAACATCATGCTTTATCATTTCAAACTAGTAAATTTGTATCTCACACTCCTTTTGATCTCATTCTCTCTGATAATTGGGGACCATCTCCCACCCTCATCATGGGTGGCTCTATCTATTTTGTTATTTTGATGGATGATCACTCTCCTTTTACCTAATTTTATCTTATGAAAAATCATTTTGAACTTACTTGTATATATTTTGCCTAGTGACATTAAGGCTCTCCATTGTCGGGTAGGCAAGGTCGAACTTGCCAGATTTGGCAAGTTTGAGCCTTACTAAACTATGGCGAGACCAACCTCACCTAGCAAGGGCAAGGTCGAGCCTCACTAGGGGCGGGCAAGAAAGCCTTGTTGGCCCTCACCTTTCACCAATCGTCAAGCATTGCTAAGGCTCAACAATCGATTGGAGGAATGAGGGAGGGGAAAAAAAGAACAAGAAATAAAGAGGAAAAGAAGAGAATATTAAAATTTAAAATTTTAAAAATGTTAAAATATTATTAAATAATGTCCACATTAGTGCTGACCATGTTATGTATAACGGTCTGTGTCCACGTTAATGATTTTCGGCCAAAATTAGTAAGATTGACTCAATTGGTAAAATGTAAAAATATTTAGAACTCAATTGACATAATTAAAAAAATTTAAGACTGAATTAACATAAATGTGATAGATTTAATTTTTTTTTTTTGGTAATTTCCTTAATCTCCAACCGTTATAATCTCCAGTGGATAAGATTTTATCCGTATCCACGAGAATTATGAGCCTATTCTTTTGCCAAATGGGCTCTCAACTCTACATGGTAATAAAAGAAACCAAAAGAAGGATTTTAGATCTCATGCTAACCCTCCTTTTCATCCTTTGTGGCCTTACCTTAAACAAACCCCTGATTTTCTACAAATGATGGGTGGATAAACACATCATAGCAAAATGACTTCCCAAGCAGCACACTCGAATGCTTCAATTAACAAAAGATGGGGAAAATTCCAAATAAGGACCAAAAAGTGGATCAATTTTCTCAAATAATGACCTAAAATGAATTTTGTGTCAGATAAAAACCTAAAGTAGGTCCATTGTCTCAAATAAAGACCTAAAGTGGTTGAATCAATTCCAAATAAGGACCTGAGCTTGCTGGTTGGCCAAATATCGCCGGCTATCAAGCACATGACATTTCCAACGACCAGAGTTTGGACAATTTTGTCCAAAAAAAATCTAGGGAAAATTAACAAATCCTAAAACAAAAACAAAAAAACCCTAGGTTTTCTACAGTCTCCCCATTCCTTGTATCCATCCTTTATGAAGTCAAAGATCGAAGTTCTCCCCATTTCTTGTACCCATCCTCTACAAAGTCGAAGAACCAAATTCTCCGCCGGTTGAGGCACGAATTCAAAAACAAGAAGAGAATCATATGCTTCTTTCTTTGTTTGTGGAGACCCAAATTCTCCACCGGTCAAGCAAGGCGAGGAGCGACGAGAATCGAGTCGCGACGTGACCTAGCAGCGATTTGGTTGAGGAGTAGTGGGGGAGAAGAAAAAAGAAAACGTAAACATCTAAATGAATAACATAAACTTAATTAATTTAGAATTTTCCCTTTTTTTCAATCATGAATTTCTAAAACAATTACCCCTATTTTGCTGACAAGTTAAGGTCCTTAATATAGATTAACTTGATCATTTCAGGTTCTTATTTGACACAAAATTCACTTCGGGTCCTTATTTAAAATAATGGGTCCACTTTGTATCATTATTTGACACAAAGTTAACTTTGGGTTCTTATTTGAGAAAATAAATTCATTTCGGGTTTTTATTTGGAATTTTCCCTCAAAAGATGATAAGGGCCATCAAAATCATAGCCTTCTGCGTAAGAAAACTCTCACATTGGATATTACCTTATTTATTACAGCTGATAAATCAACCAGCGACCAGTCATCCACGAAGAGCGAGCTTTTTCTCTCAATTCTGTCAGGTTTTGCAAGTTCCACAAATCTGGTAACTCCTGTAACTAATCGCGGCCATCAAAAGGTGAAACTTCCAACGATTCGAATTGACAGAGACCATGAGTCTCGACAAGCCGTGGGCATTCATAAACCCCTAGCCATGGATTTCTTACGGTTTGTTTGGCAATTCAAGTTAAAGAAGGAATTAAAGGGAAAAGAAGATAAATTTTTTGTTTTTGTTACATGGACGTGCGTGAAGTATGAAAGAAATGAAGGGGAATTAAATTAGTAAATCCCCTCGGTTCTTCTCTTCCAGTCTTTTTCACTTCCTTCCCACTTGTTCTATCCTTAGCCTTTTAATTCCTTTCATTTCCACCAAACACATCCAATGATTAAGGTTCTCGAACTGTCCGAAGACCGGCCAGTGGAATTTCCGTTAACCAACCAAAACAAATTTTCTAAGTTGTAACGGTGGCGCAATTCTCCTCTACCCCTGAAGATTGGACACAGTCACGAAGGTCGCATGAGATATTGAAAGGCAGACCAAGATGCTCGGAGTTATTCGAGCTCAATAAGGGAATCATATGGAAGGTCCAATTCCAGTGTCCTCAACATACCGTGAATCGGAAGCTTGTTTATTAATATTAAACATGGGGCCTACTCTTGATTCAAGACCCATGCTTGCCTTTATTTCTTCTTTTTTGGTTCTTTACTTTTATTTCTCAATTTGGAACAAAATTGATGCACCTCTATTTGAAAAATACTTATTTGATAGATAGCTACCTAATTATTTAGTTTCTAGCAAAAAAAAAAAAAAACTATTTTGTTAATGATTTTTATACTTCTTATTTTAATACTAGGAAACAATTATTCAAAAAGTAATTTAAGCGCAAGTTTAAGAGGATAATCTTTGATTAAATTGTGTATAATGCATATATCATCCACAATATTTAATCTTTGGGTATATTTGCACAAAAAATTGAAGTCGAAAAATTCACTATCATGAGGATAATCTACAGAAATAAAGTAAACAATTTGTAGATAAAATTAATATTTCTTGACTCCAATATATGATTAGTGCCTTCTTAGGTTATAATAGTGGAGAACAAGTTCTAAAGAAGACAAACATGAAAGTGATGGTTGAAATGTAACGGGTGTGGATGAATCAGCTGGGGTGAAAATAAAAAAAATTGTTTGAATGTGATGCCAGTAAGTTTTTCTTTTAGTAAAATTGAAAAAAAAAGGAAGAAAAAAAGTAAGATATAATATTAAATCAAGAGTAAGAATCACAAGGGATAATGTAGTTAATTCAACGTGATAGGTGTCAAGAGCCAATAATAAGGGGTGGAAAAAGATAAGAAATAATCTTAAATCAAGAGTGATACCTACAAGGGTTAATGTAATCAATTTATGTGATAGGAGGTGTCATGAGCCAATAAGGAGTGTAAATAGGGCTAGCCAAAAAAATTATGCAATTTATTTTGGCAACTTTTGAAAAACAAAAAGCCCATGTGAGCAATCAAATTTCAAATATATTCGACAAATTCAACAAAAATTGTATCAATCAACTTAAAGGAAATATATTTCGTAGCCTATCGTTGTACAAGTAGGATTGGGCTTAGGTTTGTAGCTGTCGAATTGGGTCAGGCACATGATTTGTAGGAAGAAGAGTTTTTGGGCTTGTGAGGGATTTGGTCTGCCTTTTCTCTTTGGTAGCCGTAAAGTTCATTGTATAACCAGAGTGCTGCCCATAGCTGTCTCTGTCACGTCAGAAACGCTCCCTACCCTAATTGGAAACAAAAAAGAGAAACTATCTCTATTCTCCCGCTCACTCTGATATTAGTATAGACAATATATAACAATAAATTAATGATTGAATATCCATTTAATTTTTTCTTTTATATATTGAAATACAATACTTCTACTGATTATTCAATATGAGTTTCACTGATTATTTAAGATTGACTCTACTTTTTATTCAATTTGTCAATTCATCAAGATATACATATTGCATGCACCTTAGAGAAAAATAATTGGTATGAGATGCTTTTTTCATCTATGTTGAATTTTTTAGTAAGAGTTGCAATATATTTCTTTACCTATAATAATTATTTGCAAAAGTAGAGGTAAAATTAAAATTTCCCTATATCAGATTGAAATAATGAACAAACTCCAAGTCTAGAATATCCCGATTCGCACGGTATACATTGGTTGTCTTGCTGATCGAGACAATCACTTCGCCGACTACATTGTTTCATATAGTAGCGTCTAGTGTTTTGGAGTTCAGCCAAGTGGAGATTAGTAAAATTGAATAGAGAAGTCGTTAGTTATTTTTATTTGAAACATGTACCTGTTATTTCTTATTATCTCTTTTAACCTGTGTATTATGTCCAACTTGAAGTTTCTTTTGTACTAGTCTATGAATAGGCTCTGTGTTGTTTGAAACAAGGTTCCCCCGAGCCACATATTAACATTTTTATCATGTAATCACAATTTACCTGTTCTTGCACCTTTACTTTCTTGTAGTACAGATTCAATGTAATCAAAATTAAACTTCTTCTTTGAGATCTCTTGCCATCAAACCATGAGAGCCCTGGTTTTCGTGTGAAGATTAAAATGAGGTTCTCTCCTTCGTGTATCGTGTCAAATGCGCGCATATAATGATGCAAAAACTGATTTTGCAATGAGCCTCTTCAGCTCAGCACTCTAGAATCCTGCACGGCGCTGGGTTGCTTCGCTCAGTCCCTCACGCGTGCTTGTGACATTCGCAGAGCGGGACGCCGTCGGGAGAGAGAAGGAAGAAAGAAATACAGAGTGGGCCGAGTCTTTCTTGACGGGCTCCCCTTCAGTTAGCCTTTCTTTCTTTCTCTTATTGAACCTCATCTGATGAAATGGGTCGGCTCAATGAAGTCTCGTGGGTGGGCTCTGAGCTTTGGGCTAATGGATCGAATTCAAATTCGCAAAAATGAAGCAAAATGAGTCCTATGGTTTAGATCTGAATCGCGGAGACATGAGCTGGGCCGGACTCTTTTTTTTTTCCTCTTTCATTTATTTATTTATTTCTGTTGCCTTTTCTTTTATTTATTATCATTATGTTTTATTTTCGCAAAAAGATGCATAGTTCGTCAATTGACAAAAATTCAGGTACTAACAATAACTAGCAACAAGAAGATGAAGTCTCATCATGTCTCACTTCAAGTATTAAAAGAGAAGTAAGGATAGATACTTTTCGATCTCGGTAAAAAGGGTAAGAACGTTATGTATACACAACTTATAAACAAAGGAGATGATGCGTGGGCGAAGTTGATGAGAACCATACTTCCCGGTGACAAAATACCTAGCGAAAGTGATTCGCTCAACAAACCATTCGAATTTTGGACTTGGATCGTCAGGCAGCATCTTGCATTTGAAAACATCCGAGTGACATGTTTCCTTATCCACGACAGGCAAACTTTTCAACGATTCGCAATGAGATAACTCCAAGTGGCACAAGTTTTGTAAGCTGGAAAGATCCGGTCACTTTTTTAAGAATGGGCAAAAACAAAACTGTAATTCCTCCGGTGTTTCTAATTGTTCGAGAACTTGAATCTCAACTAGCCGTGGGCACTCGTGAACAAAAAAATATCGTAGCTTTCTTAAGCTTGGTAAATGGGATGGTCTCTCAAGAAATTGACACTCCATTAATACAAACCAGCGAAGCTTCTCCAACTCTCCAAGCACATCCAGTGGAATTTCGGTTAAGCACGACCTGCAAATTTCCAAACAGAACAAATATTTGAAGGTGCGAATTATTGACCATCCATCTATGGACTCAAGATCACACAAGCTCAACCACCCAGTTTTGGGCGGAATCCCTTGAGAGATTGAAAGGTGGAGCTTGGTAAGCTGAGATCCCATAGTTCGGTAAGGCTATTTGCAAACTCAGCGGGCAACGCGGCAATGTCTGAAATGTCCAATGTCAACCACGTCAACTTAGTTAACCTCCCAATCCATTGCAAATCTTGAGCTTGGCATGCGTTTAGGGGTACATGAGGCATATCAACATATCTAAGACGACCATAATCGGACATATGCAGAGCACATAAGTCAGTCAGGTTTGATAGATCCGGAATCCTCTGTAATGCTGAAGACAAAATGACCAAACATGTCAAACTTGCAGGAAGCTCCGGCAATTGTGGAAGCTCCTCACAAAAATTCAATACCGATCCCTTAAGTTGAGAAAGCTGACTAATACTTGATGGCACTTTAGAAATACGGGTTCTTGATAAGATTAACTCTTTCAAAGATGATAGTGCCCCAATTTCCATTCGAATTTCTCCCTCCAAAAATATGCAAAATGAAGCATCTAATTTTTCAAGCTTCTCCAACATCCCTGTCGTCTTAAAAACCTTTCTTAATTTACATCTTTCCATATTTAGAATCTCCAACCTCTTAAGCTCTCCGATTGAATCAAGCAGCTCACTAATGTTTGTGGACGATAAAATCAACTTGACTAGATTTTTCAATTTCCTAATTGACTTTGGAAGTTTCTCCACAGATGAATTATATAAAGACAACACTTGAAGACCATAATCCAAAAGTTCAAGGAGTGCCAAATTTTCCATCCTTAGCGTTGATAGATGCTTTAGATTACCCAATGAGTCTACCCATGATTGACGTCCCACGCCTAGATTGAGCGTGGTTGGAGCTCCCTTAAGCACCCTCAAACCAAGACACCCCTTAATTTCCAAGTGCTTCAAATGTTGCAGTATAGTAATGGATGGGTCAATTTCAATCAGCCCATGACAATTCTGGATGACGAGTCTCTCCAAAGTCAAGCATGTAGAGAAGTTAGGCGTCTTGATCAACCTTCTACAATTCATGAGATGCAGAGCTTTTAACCTACATTTTCTCTGTAAAATTACTCATGCAAGAATGTATAAAGACTGTCAAATTCACTATGCCCAAAGAAAGATAGTAAATGTACAATGCTTGTATCACGTGATGATTATACCATGATTTCGCTCCATCCACCCTAGTCATTTGTAATGTCAGATTCTGAAATTTTGAGGACAACTAAGGGCGCGCATGACAACCATTCTGTTCTAGAAATAGTTTCTAGAACAAAAATAGATTTTTCTACTTCTATTTCTAGAAGAGTTTCTAAGCAAAAATAACCGTTTGATAACGACACAAAATTTCTTCCTTTCGGACGGCGGCAAATAGTGGTGACGGACAGTGGTGGCGGTGGCCAGTGACCGGCAGCGGCGGCCGACAACCAATGGACGGTGGTTGGCGGTAATGGATGGAGGACCGGTTGACGAACAATGAGAAAATTTTTTATTTCTCATTTCTGTTCCAAAAATATAGAAGTATAAAATTTCTACTTCTGATTTCTATTCCAAACCTATTTCCGGAATATAAATTTATTCCAGAAATAGAAAAATAGCATAAGTTTATCAAACGGATTTCTATTCTAGAAACATGTCTGGAATAGAAAAAGTGTTTATGGAACATAAATTCTAGTTTGTCATGTACCCCCTAAACTACTTGGAGAAAAGTTTGTAGCTTGAAACTCTGAAGGACAATTTTGCCAAGAGAGCCATCTTAGCTCCAAGAAGAGATTTTGGAAGTCCCCTACAAAATTTCATCCATCCAATTCAAAGAACCTTAAGTTTAACAGTCTTGAAATGTCTTCACTTGTAAAATTGCACACTTGAGATTGCCCCTCTAGTTTGAGTGCTACTATTTCTTTGGTTCCCTAGAAAAGGAAATTAGAGCTCAATTAGCTTAACTTTGGTGAACATAAGAAAAAGGCCAATGAATTTGACATAAAATATATCTTTTTCTTGGTAAAAGGTTGGGAGGGGCAATAGTGTAGCTACATCTCCAAGAGTTAGCATAAGGTTTCACACCCTCTATATAATGTTTGGGTTGAATCATAATTATTCAATCCATCCATAGGTGTATGAGCCCATCGAGGTAGCAAATACCTAATGCACAAATTGACAAAGATTCGCTTACGCATTACTCAAACTTGTGACCTCATGGAAGATAGTGTTACCTTTGTACTATTGAGCTACCATGCTTTGTGGTAATCTAACACAATACCGACCTATGCTATTTTCTACACAAAGTGAAAAGTAGAACTTTGATCAATACGTACCTCTTTCTTTCAAAACCACGATCCCTCCTTAAGTCTCTTCGCATGAAGATGTGGACTTGCAAGTGCTTATTGCATATGCTAGCTTTGCCAAATTAGCAAGAGCTCACTCTAGTCAAATTTTGCCACATGTACTAAGGGTCTCACCTTGCAAAAATCTTGAAACTCCCTTTCTCCTCTCTGCAGTTTTTTCCTTGAGGAAGAGTCCCGGGAAAATGGGCGACATCGCAAAAGGACCGAAAAAGATCTTATTTGGAGTTGAAAATTGAAGGTGTTTAGTCCTAATTAAATGTCTTTGGCCTTATTCGGCCATTCGGCTCGACCACCACAAGGAACCACATTTATTGTTTTCTTTTTATGAAAATGACGACATTATATTATCTGGTTATTAATTGACAGCATATCCATCGACTTAGCATGATCCGAGTACCACAACTTGCTATACTTTTTAGGATGTTGGATGCTTTCCATGTGAACAATCTCCCTCCTTAAGTCTCTTCGTATGAAGATGTGGACTTGCAAGTGCTTATTGCATATGCCAGCTTTCCCAAATTAGCAAGAGCTCACTCCAGTCAAATTTTGCCACATGTACTAAGGGTCCTACCTTGCAAAAATCTTGAAACTCCCTTTCTCCTCTCTACGGTTTTTTCCTTGAGGAGGAGTCCCGGGAAAATGGGCGACATCGCGAAAAGACCAAAAAGGATCTTATTTGGAGTTGAAAATTGAAGGTGTTTAATCCTAAATTAAATGTCTTTGGCCTTATTCGGCCATTCGGCTCGACAATCACAAGGAACGACATTTATTGTTTTCTTTTTATGAAGATGACGACATTATGTTATCTAGTTATTAATTGATAGCTTATCCATTTTGTTTTTTAGTCGGTCTTACTCTATTCCTATTCTAACGCTCACTCTCAGACTTTTGTCTTACCTCCTTGCAGGGCGTGGGAGTCGAAACCCACTCCTGAAACTAATGCGTCCCCACCCCAACCCCCCCTGAGAAGGTGGGGATTTGAACTCCCTACCTCCCCCTTCCAAGTTGGAAGGGTGGCCACTGGAGTAAACCCCAGTGTTAATAGCATATCCATTGACTTAGCATGATCCGAGTACCATATTCTAGATAAAAAGTCTTGAGTCGGATTTCATTTTTCCCTTTTTGAAACTCGATGCCAATTGCCCTTCTTGAAAGAAAGAATAGGAAGGAGATATTACAGATTGGCTCATTCTTAAAATCCATGTTAGATGTTTGATTGGGGGAGGTAAAAGTACTTCCTGGTGGCACGATAACCGGCATCCCGCCAGTTCATGCTAAAGTTTCATATGTTATTATGGTTGATCCTTGGTTTTGGCCTCTGCTTTCAGGCTGCTTCATTTGGTGGTTTAGTGCCATACTCTCTATCTGCAGATCCTGTAAATTTTCACAGGTTCCCATTATGGGGTGCTTACCAATGCCGAGAGTATATTAATGTCCCAGGCCAAGAGATGTGTAATGCCACTCAAAGAATCAACGATCCTTCCTCAACCTCGGACGATTGAGTATATTTTCCGATATATCTTCGGCCGCTTTATTTACATAACGATTGAGATAAATTATTTTATGAGCACTCGAAAACATAAAATATGATATATACTGCTGCCCTTGCTCCGCTGGCCTGCGCCTTGCCCCTTCTTCGCTGGCCTATGCCACCAAGCCCACAATTCCCCGTTTCCCAACATGATCCCATGACCAGGCTCTTCCTCTTGCCCCTCCTCGTTGTGTCACGCCCCGATCCTCGAGCGCGTACCCATTTCTCACCTGGTCAATTAATGGCGACGTCCCAGGACGCATCGCCGACTCTGTTCAATTAATATGCGCAAGTGGAAGTATAAAGAAAATCCCCGTCAATAAAACAATGGGATGAAAAGCAGGGCCATATTTTTCATATTAAAATTTATAACCAAACTTTTATACAAAGCACAAACCAGAGTACTTCACAACTATTCACAACTTTTACTCTTAACTCTATTCACATCAAAATAGAGTTCACAAAAGAAGATGGGATCTCAGTCCATCCGGATCGTACTCAAAATCTCTCTCGGTGTTATCTTCTTCTTCCAAAAATTCTTCTCCTTCGGTTTCACCTCAGAGTTCTCCTTCTCAGATTCCTCCTCCTCGGCTCCTCATCGAGATCCTGAAATGTTGTCCCACAACCGGGATGAGACTACGTCTCAGCGAGTTCTACTCAACTAAGACTCAATTAGGGAGCTAATACACTACTCGGTTGCCTAAGCATAGCACGAGTCAGAGGACTTACCTTGGCCTCAGATCCAATATGCAATTCAAGATTATATACAACTTTTCATAACTCACAGCGAACAATCAATCAAATCACTAGTCAATCGAACTAGTCGATTACATGTCAGACGGACCATTCTAGTTCATTGGTTCCATACCACAAAACCTCCCATAGAGTACTCCGTCACAAAGCCACATCAATGCTCTCGGGTGTCAAGTTCGCCAATGTGACACAATTAACCAACGGTTTACGTGCGTTCTTTAAGGCGCCATTTTCGCACAGTGATATTCCACATCACCGAACCACACCTGTCACGGTTCATAGGCAGTCTACGTGTGTTCTTTGAGGCGCCGTTTTCGCACAGTGATATTCCTCAATCACCGAACCACGCCTCCACAAGTCATAGACAGTCTACGTGCGTTCTTTAAGTCACCGTTTTCGCACAGTGATCTTCCACATCACCGAACCACGCCTGTCTATGCTTCGTACTTGATCGATCTCAGCCAAAGTACTCTCGACTCACTCTCATCATTCCACACACTTTACAACTCAACAGAGCATAAGAATGCTGAATAAACATACATGGCCAATTTCCAATCAATAATTCAATCTCAATCAATTCCAAACAATTTAGGGTAAATCCCTAAAATACCACAATTAAATCAATTCCATGCAACGTAGAGCTCAAATAAATAAATAGACTGTGCCACGACAATCAGCACGAGATTTCGGTCGTCGGCCAACTCAGCCTTAATTTCCGAAAAATAAATAAATAATTAGTTAATTTCGAAAATTAAATAATAATTATTAGAAATTCAATTTAGCTCAAAATAAAGCCCGATTAAATAAACGGACTTCACCACTGTCATCAGCATAATATTACGGTCGCTGGCCATCCAAGTTGAATTTTCGGAAAATAAATAATTATTTAATTTAATTTCGAAAAATAATATTTAAATGCCAAAAATTCCACTTATGCCTGAAATATCAAATTGAAGCCCGATAAAGGGTCGGAAAATTCCCGAGCTACCCTCAATAAATAGTAGACTATGTCTACTTACTAATTACGCATTCAATTTGACTAATTTACAACATAATCAACTAATAAACCCTAATCAAAATACCTAAGATTAATTAAATAAAATAAACAACCAATTAAGTATAATTAACTCACTAAGCAAGGAATAGTGAGGTTACTCACCGGAATCGCGCGCAATTGGAATCAAATTGATGGGCTCGGCGCAGGGATCGATTCCTCTCAAAGCATGGCGCGACTCTGAGGACCGGAAACGGCCCAAAGGTGGGCTCGAAGGGGCTGGAATACCCACTCGTGGGTTGTTGCTTGGCTGGCCGGATGGGTTCCGGTGGCCAAGAGGGCGAGGGGAGAGCCGGTGGAGGGTGAGGGGGACGCCAGGGGGTAGAGGCGGCGGCTGGGCGGCGTTTGGCGGCGGCTAGAGGCGGCAGCCGAGCTGGGCAGGAGGCTGGTCGCGCACAAGCCGGGGGCGACGGTTGGGCGCCCGGGCACGGGTGGACGGCGGCGAGCGGTGCAAGCATGGGTGGCGCGGGTGCGAGCGATGGCGACGGGCAGTGCGAGCAGCGAACTGCTGCTTCTGGCGAGCTTACTCTTCTTCTAGTTTGCTGGTTCCGAACCAAGAAGAAGAAGAAGGGCGGAAGCTCGTTCACGTGGGGAGGGGAAAGGAAGAGAGAGGAAAGAGAAGAAGAGAAAAAAAGAAAAAAAGAAAAAGGAATGGATAAATACCAATTGACTAGTCAAAAAGAGGAGGGAGAGGGGAAACCAAATTTCAATTTGGCTTAGGGGGGGGGGTCATACGAAAAGGGGGCATCCGCACATGGGGAAAAAGGGGAGAGAGAGGAGAGAGAAAGAAAAAGAAAGGGAAGAAAAATAAAAATAAAAATAAAAATAATTAAATAGTAAAACAATTTTACTATTTCAGTTATTCCAATTATTTTCATTTTCTCTTTTTATTTTCTTCCAGTCTTCGATTTTTCCTTCCAATAATTTCTTTATCGAAATTTCAGACTCGTCAATAAATTGACGGACGATGAGACAAAGTCCTAAAAATAAGAATTATGACACGCTTAAAATTCGATTTCCGAAATCGAGTTCAATTTCATAGTTAAAATCAATCAGACGCGATTTTAGTCCAATCCAACCAATTAAGTAGCTTTTAGGGATTTTCACCGCGGATAATCCCTTAACGGTTTCACTCAAAGAGTTGGTTAACTCGTGAGTGATTAGCTCAGAGAAAAAGGACAGTAGGCATGTCGACGAAATGTCCATTTCACTTTATCAAAACGGGTTTGAATTTCAGGATGTCACTCATTGTCAGCCTTCACCTCTCGGTCAGCCGTCGCTTCTGCAGCCTCCTCTCGGTTAGCCGCTACTTCTGTGGCCTCCGCCGCAATTTCCTCTGTTATCATGGTCGATCCTTGGTTTTGGCCTCTGCTTTCAGGATGCTTCATTTGGTGGTTTAGTGCCATGCTCTCCATCCGAAGATCCTGTAAATTTTCACAGGTTCCCGTAATGGGGTACTTACCAATGTCGATAGTATGTTAATGTCCCAGGCCAAGAGATGTGTAACGCCACTTAAAGAATTAACGATCCTTCCTCAACCTCGGACGATTGAGTATATTTTCTGATATATCTCCGGCCGATTTATTTACGTAACGATTGAGATAAATTATTTTATGAGCACTCAAAAACATAAAAAATGATATATACTGCTGCCCCTGCTTCGCTGGCCTGCGCCTTGCCCCTTCTTCGCTGGTTTATGCCACCAAGCCCACAGTTCCCCGTTTCCCAACATGATCCCATGACCAGGCTCTTCCTCTTGCCCCTCCTCGTTGTCAGCCTCCGCCTCTCAGTCAGTCGCCGCTTCTGCAGCCTCCTCTCGGTCGCCCCCGCTTCTGCAGCCTCCTCTCGGTCACCCCCGCTTCTGCAGCCTCCTCTCGGTTGGCCGTCGCTTCTGCAGCCTCCTCTTCGGAGAGAAGAATAGAACTTAAAATGGGGAGACATAGGTTTTGGTGCGGTTACTCAAAGATTTGATTCCTTTTGCTCCAAGGAATACTGATCAAAGAACATTCCCCCATGATGCGAAACCACTTATTCCCACCAAATCTCAATACATACCCAAGCAGCTCCAAAATCGAAAAATGCGCGCATCCTTTCAGTACCTAATATAGAATTCACCTTGCTAATTCAATACATCAGTTGGGCAGGACGCTGGTCGTGCACGAGACGGGGGCGACGGTTGGGCGCGCAGGCGCGGGTGGACAGCGATGAGCGATGCAGGCGCGGGTGCGGGCGACGGGGACGGGCGGTGCGAGCGGCGAGCTATTGCTTCCGGCGAGCTTCCTCTTCTTCTGGTTTGCTGGTTCCGAACCAAGAAGAAGAAGAAGAAGAAGAAGAAGAAGGGGGGAAGCTCGTTCACGTGGGGAGGGGAAAGAAAGAGAGAGGAAAGAGAAGAAGAGAAAAAAAAAGAAAAAAGGAAGGGATAAATACCAATTGACTAGTCAAAAAGAGGAGGGAGGGGGGAAACCAAATTTCAAATTGGCTTAGGGGGGCGGGTCGTACGAAAGGGGGGCATCCGCACATGGGGAAAAAGGGGAGAGAGAGGAGAGAGAAAGAAAAAGAAAGGGAAGAAAAATAAAAATAAAAATAATTAAATAGTAAAACAATTTTACTATTTCAATTATTCCAATTATTTTCCTTTTCTCTTTTTATTTTCTTCCGGTCCTCGATTTTTCCTTCCGATAATTTCTTTCTCGAAATTTGAGACTCGTCAATAAATTGACCGACGATGAGACAAAGTCCTAAAAATAAGAATTACGACACACTTAAAATTCGATGTCCGAAATCGAGTTCAATTTCGTAGTTAAAATTAATCAGACGCGATTTTAGTCCAATCTAACCAATTAAGTAGCCTTTAGGGATTTTCACCGCGGATACATCCCTTAACGGTTTTACTCAACGGGTTGGTTAACTCGTGAGTGATCAGCTACGAGAAAAATGATCATAGGCACGTCGATGAAAGGCCCATTTCACTTTATCGAAACGGGGTCGAATTTCAGGATGTCAGACGTTGTCAGCCTTCGCCTCTCGGTCAGCCGCCGCTTCTGCAGCCTCCGCCGCAATTTCTTCTGTTATCATGGTTGATCCTTGGTTTTGGCCTCTGCTTTCAGGATGCTTCATTTGGTGGTTTAGTGCCATGCTCTCCATCCGCAGATCGTGTAAATTTTCATAGGTTCCCGTTATGGGGTGCTTACCAATGCCGATAGTATATTAATGTCCCGGGCCAAGAGATGTGTAACGCCACTTAAAGAATCAACGATCCTTCCTCAACCTCGGACGATTGAGTATATTTTCTGATATATCTCCGGCTGCTTTATTTACATAACGATTGAGATAAATTATTTTATGAGCACTCGAAAACATAAAAATATGATATATACTGCTGCCCCTGCTCCGCTGGCCTGCGCCTTGCCCCTTCTTCGCCGGCCTATGCCACCAAGCCCACATTTCCCCGTTTCCCAACATGATCCCATGACCAGGCTCTTCTTCTTGCCCCTCCTCGTTGTCAGCCTCCGCCTCTCGGTCAGCCGCCGCTTCTGCAGCTTCCTCTCGGTTGCCCCCGCTTCTGCAGCCTCCTCTTCGGGGGAGAGGAATAGAACTTAAAATGGGGAGACATAGGTTTTGGTGCGGTTACTCAAAGGTTTGATTCCTTCTGCTCCAAGGAATACTGATCAAAGAACATTCCCCCACGATGCGAAACCACTTATTCCCACCAAATCTCAATATATACCCAAGCAGATCCAAAATTGAAAAATTCGTGCATCCTTTCAGTACCCAATATAGAATTCACCTTGCTAATTCAATACATCAGCTGGGCAGGAGGCTGGTCGCGCACGAGACGGCGGCGACGGTTGGGCGCGCGGGCGGACGGCGACGTGCGGTTTAGGCGCGAGTGGCACGCGTGCGGGCGACGGGGACGGGCGGTGCGAGTGGCGAGCTGTTGCTTCAGGCGAGCTTCCTCTTCTTGTGGTTTGCTGGTTCCGAACCACGAAGAAGAAGAAGGGGGGAAGCTCGTTCACGTGGGGAGGGGAAAGGAAGAGAGAGGAAAGAGAAGAAGTGAAAAAGAAAAAAGAAAAAAGAAAATGATAAATACCAATTGACTAGTCAAAAAGAGGTGGGAAATGGGAAACAAAATTTCAATTTGGCTTGGGGGGTCGTACGAAAGGGGGGCATCTGCACATGGGGAAGAAGGGGAGAGAGAGGAGAGAGAAAGAAAAAGAAAGGGAAGAAAAATTAAAATTAAAATAATTAAATAGTAAAACAATTTTACTATTTCAATTATTCCAATTATTTTCCTTTTCTCTATTTATTTTCTTCCGGTCTTCGATTTTTCCTTCCGATAATTTCTTTCTCGAAATTTCAGACTCGTCAATAAATTGACGGACGATGAGACAAAGACCTAAAAATAAGAATTATGACACGCTTAAAATTCGATTTCCGAAATCGAGTTCAATTTCGTAGTTAAAATCAATCAGACGCGATTTTAGTCCAATCCAACCAATTAAGTACCCTTTAGGGATTTTCACCGCGGATACATCCCTTAACGGTTTCACTCAATAGGTTGGTTAACTCGTGAGTGATCAGCTCAGAGAAAAAGGACTGTAGGCACGTCGATGAAAGGCCCATTTCACTTTATCGAAACAG
Organism: Eucalyptus pauciflora; assembly: GCA_007663325.1. NCBI lineage: Eukaryota > Viridiplantae > Streptophyta > Magnoliopsida > Myrtales > Myrtaceae > Eucalyptus > Eucalyptus pauciflora. The sequence continues at coordinate 223,015 of VMYD01000239.1, forward strand.
GGTAGAATTTCAGGATGTCACACGTTGTCAGCCTTCGCCTCTCGGTCAGCCGCCGCTTCTGCAGCCTCCGCCGTAGTTTCCTATGTTATCATGGTCGATCATTGGTTTTGGCCTCTGCTTTCAGGATGCTTCATTTGGTGGTTTAGTGCCATGCTCTCCATCCGCAGATCGTGTAAATTTTCACAGGTTCCCGTTATGGGGTGCTTACCAATGCCGATAGTATATTAATGTCCCGAGTCAAGAGATGTGTAACGCCACTTAAAGAATCAACGATCCTTCCTTAACCTCGGACGATTGAGTATATTTTCTGATATATCTCCGACCGCTTTATTTACATAACGATTGAGATAAATTATTTTATGAGCACTCGAAAACATAAAATATGATATATACTGCTGCCCTTGCTCCGCTGGCCTGCGCCTTGCCCCTTCTTCGCTGGCCTATGCCACCAAGCCCACAGTTCCTCGTTTCCCAACATGATCCCATGACCAGGCTCTTCGTCTTGCCCCTCCTCGTTGTCAGCCGCCACTTCTGCAGCTTCCTCTCGCTCGCCCCCGCTTCTGCAGCCTCCTCTTCAGGGGAGAGGAAGAGAACTTAAAATGGGGAGACATAGGTTTTGGTGCTGTTACTCAAAGGTTTGATTCCTTTTGCTCCAAGGAATATTGATCAAAGAACATTCCCCCACAATACAAAACCACTTATTCCCACAAAATCTCAATACATACCCAAGTAGCTCCAAAATCGAAAAATTCATGCATCCTTTCAGTACCCAATATAGAATTCACCTTGCTAATTCAATACATCAGCTGGGCAGGACGCTGGTTGCGCACGAGACGGGGGCGACGGTCGGGCGCGCGGGCGCGGCCGAATGGCGGTGAGCGGTGTAGGCGCGGGTGCGGGCGACGGGGACGGGCGGTGCGAGTGGCGAGCTACTGCTTCCGGCGAGCTTCCTCTTCTTCTGGTTTGCTGGTTCCGAACCAAGAAGAAGAAGAAGGGGGGAAGCTCGTTCACGTGGGGAGGGGAAAGGAAGAGAGAGGAAAGAGAAGAAGAGAAAAAAAAAGAAAAGGAAATGATAAATACCAATTGACTAGTCAAAAAGAGGTGGGAAATGGGAAACAAAATTTCAAATTGGCTTAGGGGGGGTCGTACGAAAGGGGGGCATCTGCACATGGGGAAGAAGGGGAGAGAGAGGAGAGAGAAAGAAAAAGAAAGGGAAGAAAAATAAATATAAATATAAAAATAATTAAATAGTAAAACAATTTTACTGATATATCTCCGGCCGCTTTATTTACATAACGATTGAGATAAATTATTTTATGAGCACTCAAAAACATAAAATATGATATATACTGCTGCCCCTGCTCCGCTGGCCTGCGCCTTGCCCCTTCTTCGCCGGCCTATGCCACCAAGCCCACATTTCCCCGTTTCCCAACATGATCCCATGACCAGGCTCTTCTTCTTGCCCCTCCTCGTTGTCAGCCTCCGCCTCTCGGTCAGCCGCCGCTTCTGCAGCTTCCTCTCGGTTGCCCCCGCTTCTGCAGCCTCCTCTTCGGGGGAGAGGAATAGAACTTAAAATGGGGAGACATAGGTTTTGGTGCGGTTACTCAAAGGTTTGATTCCTTATGCTCCAAGGAATACTGATCAAAGAACATTCCCCCACGATGCGAAACAACTTATTCTAACCAAATGTCAATACATACCCAAGCAGCTCCAAAATCGAAAAATTATTGCATCCTTTCAGTACCCAATAAAGAATTCACTTTGCTAATTCAATACATCAGCTGGGCAGGAGGCTGGTCGCGCACGAGACGGGGGCGACGGTTGGGCGCGCGGGCGGACGGCGACGTGCGGTTCAGGCGCGAGTGGCGCGCGTGCGGGCGACGGGGACGGGCGGTGCGAGTGGCGAGCTGTTTCTTCAGGCGAGCTTCCTCTTCTTCTGGTTTGCTGGTTCCGAACCAAGAAGAAGAAGAAGGGGGGAAGCTCGTTCACGTGGGGAGGGGAAAGGAAGAGAGAGGAAAGAGAAGAAGTGAAAAAGAAAAAAGAAAAAAGGAAGGGATAAATACCAATTGACCAGTCAAAAAAAGGTGGGAAATGGGAAACAAAATTTCAATTTGGCTTAGGGGGGTCGTACGAAAGAGGGGCATCTGCACATGGGGAAGAAGGGGAGAGAGAGGAGAGAGAAAGAAAAAGAAAGGGAAGAAAAATAAATATAAATATAAAAATAATTAAATAGTAAAACAATTTTACTGATATATCTCCGGCCGCTTTATTTACATAACGATTGAGATAAATTATTTTATGAGCACTCAAAAACATAAAATATGATATATACTGCTGCCCCTGCTCCGCTGGCCTGCGCCTTGCCCCTTCTTCGCCGGCCTATGCCACCAAGCCCACAGTTCCCCGTTTCCCAACATGATCCCATGACCAGGCTCTTCCTCTTGCCCCTCCTCGTTGTCAGCCGCCACTTTGGCAGCTTCCTCTCGCTCGCCCCCGCTTCTGCAGCCTCCTCTTCGGGGGAGAAGAAGAGAACTTAAAATGGGGAGACATAGGTTTTGGTGCGATTACTCAAAGGTTTGATTCCTTTTGCTCCAAGGAATATTGATCAAAGAACATTCCCCCACGATACGAAACCACTTATTCCCACCAAATCTCAATACATACCCAAGCAGATCCAAAATTGAAAAATTCGTGCATCCTTTCAGTACCCAATATAGAATTCACCTTGCTAATTCAATACATCAGCTGGGCAGGAGGCTGGTCGCGCACGAGACGGCGGCGACGGTTGGGCGCGCGGGCGGACGGCGACGTGCGGTTTAGGCGCGAGTGGCACGCGTGCGGGCGACGGGGACGGGCGGTGCGAGCGGCGAGCTACTGCTTCCGACGAGCTTCCTCTTCTTCTGGTTTGCTGGTTCCGAACCAAGAAGAAGAAGAAGGGGGGAAGCTCGTTCACGTGGGGAGGGGAAAGGAAGAAAGAGGAAAGAGAAGAAGAGAAAAAAAAAAGAAAAAGGAAGGGATAAATACCAATTGACTAGTCAAAAATAAGAGGGAGGGGGGAAACCAAATTTCAAATTGGCTTAGGGGGGCGGGTCGTACGAAAGGGGGGCATCTGCACATGGGGAAGAAGGGGAGAGAGAGGAGAGAGAAAGAAAAAGAAAGGGAAGAAAAATAAAAATAAAAATAATTAAATAGTAAAACAATTTTACTATTTCAATTATTCCAATTATTTTCCTTTTCTCTTTTTATTTTCTTCCGGTCCTCGATTTTTCCTTCGGATAATTTCTTTCTCGAAATTTGAGACTCGTTAATAAATTGACGGACAATGAGACAAAGTCCTAAAAATAAGAATTACGACACGCTTAAAATTCGATGTCCGAAATCGAGTTCAATTTTTTAGTTAAAATTAATCAGACGCGATTTTAGTCCAATCCAACCAATTAAGTAGCATTTAGGGATTTTCACCGCGGATACATCCTTTAACGGTTTTACTGAATGGGTTGGTTAACTCGTGAGTGATCACCTCAGAGAAAAAGGATCATAGGCACGTCGATGAAAGGCCCATTTCACTTTATCGAAACGGGGTCAAATTTCAGGATGTCAGACGTTGTCAGCCTTCGCCTCTCGGTCAGCCGCTGCTTCTGCAGCCTCCGCCGCAATTTCCTCTGTTATCATGGTCGATCCTTGGTTTTGGCCTCTGCTTTCAGGATGCTTCATTTGGTGGTTTAGTGCCATGCTCTCCATCCGCAGATCGTGTAAATTTTCACAGGTTCCCGTTATGGGGTGCTTACCAATGCCGATAGTATATTAATGTCCCGGGCCAAGAGATGTGTAACGCCACTTAAAGAATCAATGATCCTTCCTCAACCTCGGACGATTGAGTATATTTTCTGATATATCTCCGGCCGCTTTATTTACATAACGATTGAGATAAATTATTTTATGAGCACTCGAAAACATAAAAATATGATATATACTGCTGCCCCTGCTCCGCTGGCCTGCGCCTTGCCCCTTCTTCGCCGGCCTATGCCACCAAGCCCACATTTCCCCGTTTCCCAACATGATCCCATGACCAGGCTCTTCTTCTTGCCCCTCCTCGTTGTCAGCCTCCGCCTCTCGGTCAGCCGCCGCTTCTGCAGCTTCCTCTCGGTTGCCCCCGCTTCTGCAGCATCCTCTTCGGGGGAGAGGAATAGAACTTAAAATGGGGAGACATAGGTTTTGGTGCGGTTACTCAAAGGTTTGATTCCTTATGCTCCAAGGAATACTGATCAAAGAACATTCCCCCACGATGCGAAACAACTTATTCTAACCAAATGTCAATACATACCCAAGCAGCTCCAAAATCGAAAAATTATTGCATCCTTTCAGTACCCAATAAAGAATTCACTTTGCTAATTCAATACATCAGCTGGGCAGGAGGCTGGTCGCGCACGAGACGGGGGCGACGGTTGGGCGCGCGGGCGGACGGCGACGTGCGGTTCAGGCGCGAGTGGCGCGTGTGCGGGCGACGGGGACGGGCGGTGCGAGTGGCGAGCTGTTTCTTCAGGCGAGCTTCCTCTTCTTCTGGTTTGCTGGTTCCGAACCACGAAGAAGAAGAAGGGGGGAAGCTCGTTCACGTGGGGAGGGGAAAGGAAGAGAGAGGAAAGAGAAGAAGTGAAAAAGAAAAAAGAAAAAAGGAAGGGATAAATACCAATTGACCAGTCAAAAAGAGGTGGGAAATGGGAAACAAAATTTCAATTTGGCTTAGGGGGGGTCGTACGAAAGAGGGGCATCTGCACATGGGGAAGAAGGGGAGAGAGAGGAGAGAGAAAGAAAAAGAAAGGGAAGAAAAATAAATATAAATATAAAAATAATTAAATAGTAAAACAATTTTACTGATATATCTCCGGCCGCTTTATTTACATAACGATTGAGATAAATTATTTTATGAGCACTCAAAAACATAAAATATGATATATACTGCTGCCCCTGCTCCGCTGGCCTGCGCCTTGCCCCTTCTTCGCCGGCCTATGCCACCAAGCCCACAGTTCCCCGTTTCCCAACATGATCCCATGACCAGGCTCTTCCTCTTGCCCCTCCTCGTTGTCAGCCGCCACTTTGGCAGCTTCCTCTCGCTCGCCCCCGCTTCTGCAGCCTCCTCTTCGGGGGAGAAGAAGAGAACTTAAAATGGGGAGACATAGGTTTTGGTGCGATTACTCAAAGGTTTGATTCCTTTTGCTCCAAGGAATATTGATCAAAGAACATTCCCCCACGATACGAAACCACTTATTCCCACCAAATCTCAATACATTCCCAAGCAGATCCAAAATTGAAAAATTCGTGCATCCTTTCAGTACCCAATATAGAATTCACCTTGCTAATTCAATACATCAGCTGGGCAGGAGGCTGGTCGCGCACGAGATGGCGGCGACGGTTGGGCGCGCGGGCGGACGGCGACGTGCGGTTTAGGCGCGAGTGGCACGCGTGCGGGCGACGGGGATGGGCGGTGCGAGCGGCGAGCTACTGCTTCCGACGAGCTTCCTCTTCTTCTGGTTTGTTGGTTCCGAACCAAGAAGAAGAAGAAGGGGGGAAGCTCGTTCACGTGGGGAGGGGAAAGGAAGAAAGAGGAAAGAGAAGAAGAGAAAAAAAAAAGAAAAAGGAAGGGATAAATACCAATTGACTAGTCAAAAATAAGAGGGAGGGGGGAAACCAAATTTCAAATTGGCTTAGGGGGGCGGGTCGTACGAAAGGGGGGCATCCGCACATGGGGAAAAAGGGGAGAGAGAGGAGAGAGAAAGAAAAAGAAAGGGAAGAAAAATACAATAAAAATAAAAATAATTAAATAGTAAAACAATTTTACTATTTCAATTATTCCAATTATTTTCCTTTTCTCTTTTTATTTTCTTCCGGTCCTCGATTTTTCCTTCCAATAATTTCTTTCTCGAAATTTCAGACTCGTCAATAAATTGACGGACGATGAGACAAAATCCTAAAAATAAGAATTATGACACGCTTAAAATTCGATGTCCGAAATCGAGTTCAATTTCGTAGTTAAAATTAATCAGACGCGATTTTAGTCCAATCCAACCAATTAAGTAGCCTTTAGGGATTTTCACCGCGGATACATACCTTAACGGTTTTACTCAATGGGTTGGTTAACTCGTGAGTGATCAGCTCAGAGAAAAATGATCATAGACACGTCGATGAAAGGCCCATTTCACGTAATAATGACAATCAAAATCAAGTGGAGCACACGACATCACAATCCATATATGGACAAATAAACAAACACGAACTATATTACAATGATAACCGAAGAAAATCAAACAATCACACAAATACACAAATGTTACGAGATTTGGCAATGTGCCTACGTACTCAGACAAAAGCTCTCATTCTCTTTGTTATTTTGCTGTATGGACCATCTGCCACTGTTCAACCACATGTACAGGAAAGGTTGTTACAACAAAGGAAACAAGCAACCAAAAAATAACCAGAAAATGGAAGACACTCCAAAATTGTAGGAATACAATATTAAAAAAATCTCCTTTCCTAAGATAGGTGGGAAAATCACGCCAATAACAACGATGTAGCATGGCCAGATTGGTTGAGCTAAAATCTGTTGTCAATACTGAAATGCTTGGCGGTTGTTCTTTCTTTGTTCTTCTTTTGTTTAAGAGGTAAAAGAAAAACTCGCAGAACGTTCAAGAGGGTTGATCCAACCCTGTAAAGTTTTTCGATAAGGTGTTCTTGACTTCTGCCTAGAAATTGTCTCTTTACCATATAATAAAGCAATTCCACAGATCCAAAAAAAGGGGGGAAATAGGAAAATTGTAATAACAAAACCACAAACTTTACATTTATAATATTTTTTTAATGAAATAGTTTCCACTTACGCCCTTTATTCTCTATAATTGCTCGACTTCCTAGATACGAAGTGAAGTTTCTTAAAATCTTGAGATGCAAAGAAAAAAAGACGAAAAATAAAAGTCAGCAGAATGCTTAAGGTAAGATGAGAGAAAACTGGGGATGGATTATGTTTGTTTTTATTCTTTTTGTTTCAAATATAAGATGTCTCTTTATTTTAGCCAGATGGAAATAATCCTAGTTTTGTTTCTCGCTCCTCTTTGTGTTTTGGATAAGATCGATTCGTTGAGCACGACGTCTGCAGCTTCAGTGGCACTGACAGTGGTGTTTGTTATTGTTTGTTTTATTGTCGCATTGATTAAGCTTGTTGAAGGGAAGATCGAGGCCCCAAGGATGAGCCCTGATTTTGGCTCTAAGAGGGCAATATTGGATTTGCTTGTGGTGATACCAATTATGTCTAATGCTTATGTATGCCATTTCAATGTTCAACCTATATATAATGAGCTTGAAAACCGGTCTCTGGACGAGATGTATCGGGTAGGCAGGATTACCACAATTATCTGTATCATGGTCTATGTTTCGACTGCTGTATCGAGATATCTACTCTTTGGAAGAGACACTGAAGCCGATGTGCTGACCAATTTCGATAAGGACCTAGGAATTCGGTTAAGCTTCGCTCTGAATTATATTGTTCGGACCGGTTACATTCTCTATCTGGTCTTTATTTTCCCAGTGATCCATTTCTCGCTACGCTCCTCCTCTCTCTTCATTAATTGCTGCTCTCTCTCTCTCTCTTCCTTTTTTTTTTAAATCTCCCGCCCACGCCTCAACTCTCTCTCTCTTTCTCCTCCCTGTCTCGAAAGAGGTGAATGGAGCCTACTCTCTCTTCACTAATTACGTTGTCACGAGTACCGTGCTGAAGAAATGATTAAATGGGTCAAGCGAGAATTTCCATTTTCTTTAGGGAAAAAGTGATTTTTGCTCAATATTTGAGAATTATGTATCAACATTCGTTTTCCAAATTAAGGATACACGAGGCGCCTCTCTTAGCAAAGTCTATCCATCGAATAATAGTTTTGTTTATGGTGCGAATAACTTGTTCAATAATTCAAGACAAAGAAGCAATAAATTTTCAAAGGAGTCTTATCACCTCCACATCTTCAGGTACAACAGCTTTCAAAGGTTTAGCCTGTGCGGTTCCCTCTCCCTTCTTTCCGCCCTTCTTTCCGCCACCAGATTTGACAGTACCTCCCTTTTTGCCGGATTCTGACAAAATTAGAATATCATTTAGATGAAAATTATAAGCGGCAAAGCAGCCAAATTTAATAAACCAAATAGTCATGCTAACCGCAGCAGGAAGTGGCCTCTTTCCACTAAGCATGCTAGCAGCTGACCTTCTAACAAATGAACTGTCTGCAACCTGTGTTGATAATTATTAATCCCAGCATAAGCAAAACTACCAAAAAAAAAAAAATCTTTTTACACGACTCAAAAAGTTAAATTAACTCCCAAATCACATGGAATGTGACAAGACAAGCATGACTGAGACGGTAAAGAGAACATAACATGTTTCACAATGAAGCATAACCACTTCACCTAGTATTACCATAATCACTCCCGCCAATTAAAAACAATTTAAGAATGGCATAAGTAAAAGTGATTGAAATACACCACCTGTTGTCTATTGCCAATTGAAAGTATCCAGCTTACTTTTTCAGAGATTAACAGTGAAGTAGTTCATGATCCGGTCAGGTTTGAACTACGAAAGCGTTGGTCAACAAAAAACCATAAGAGATTACATTTTGGCTACACTAATTTATGGTACTTTTGCTTTTAACAGGCCACCCCACCCCCCAGGGGCCCCACCCTTTCTTTTCCCTTCCCCTGTGGAGCCCCCAGAGGCCAAAAATGGAATACATAGGTCAGTCCTCGAAACAACAAAACAACAGGTGTCAAGGACACACCACAGGCAAGTTCAAAAGCCTTAGGAGTTGGTAAAAATAGTTCAGCTATGGCTGCTGTTCAAATCTACCAGTAACCCCTTTGCTGACAATCTTTCTGAGTGCCAAAGCTTCGGTATACTGACTGCATATCCAGTGGCAGACAAACAGCACCAAGAAAGTCCAAAATTGAAAATGGAAGCACATCTAAAGCATTCAAATGGACTTCTGAATAAAAATGGCAGGAACTGAGCTAACCTCCACTGAGGAAGAGATCCCACCAGAAGCTTGGACAGTAGCTGAGACATGATTAAAATTTTAGAATATACTCACTTGAAAGGTTTATTTTTAATAATCTGCAGAACAAAGAATATTTCACATACCTGCCCCGGCGCCAGTTGGAACAGCACCTCCAGAACTCCCAATCATTTCAGAGAGTTTCTTTTTTCTCACATCATCAAGTTTTTCAAGCGACCTCTCCAAAGGCCTCATGCCAACCGACTGGAAAGGAAAGGAAATGTATCACCACCAGATGTGAACAATCAAAAGTTTAGAGCCCTTTTTATTTATTACTTACTTGGCTTAATCAGAGTATTTGATTCTATAATAAATTGGTATTCTATAACTTGAGAGCACCATATAGACCTACTCCTACTTCACATAATCAGATACATACAAACTGTGAAGAGGAAAAGTTTCACTACTGAATTACATGTTTCAAACATTTTTGCAATGCAGGATCATTTAAAAGCATCAGATGATAATTCAAACTAGTCATATTTACTAGTCACTACATTTTGAAACTAAGGTGTTGTTTGGTAACGTGCCAAACAGTACCTGATTCTGATTTTTTGTTCCCAGAATCAGTTTGAGACGAGAATCGCGTTTGGTAAAATTTTTGTTCCCGGGAACAGATTGGGAAGAGAATTGAGAATAAAAAAAAATATGATTCTTCGTCCGAGAATCAAAAAAAGAATCAAAACAGTGAAACTTTTATTTTTTCCTTCCGTCATCCCACGATTGTCGTCCACCACCACCCGCCACCGTCCGCCGCCGCCCGCCGCCGCCATCCGCCGCCGCCATCCGCCCGCCGCCATCACGCCGCCGGCCGTCGATCGGCGAACTTCTCGCCGAGCAGGCCGAGGTCCCGGCGACTTCGGCGGAGGCAAGCCCGACCACCTTCGACCTAGCCCGGATGCAGCAGGCCAAGCCTCGCCGATTGGCCCGGCGAGCCTGGCGGCGGTAGGCGAGCTTCACGCCGGTGGCGGCGAGCTTCGCGGGAGGCAAGCCCGACCATGCGAGGCCTCGACCTCGCCAGTCTGGCGAGGCCAAACCTCGCCGATTGACCCCGGCGAGCCTCACGGCCGGCAGTGAAGCGAGGCTTCGCTTGACCGCCAACGACTGAAGGCTTCGTCGGCAGGCGAGGCTTCATGCCCGACCTAAATAACTGGTGAGGCTTCGTCGGCCGGTAGGCGAGGCTTCATGTATTTCGCCAGAAGCGGTTGGCGCCCGACCGATAACCCGGTGTCGCCCGACCCATGGGGTGGGAGGTCGAGACTTCGCCAAACCCGGCCGAGCCGGCAGCCTGGCGAGGCCGAGCCTCGGCGGGGCTGGCCAAGCCTCGCCCAGCTGCCGGCGAGGCTCGGCCGACGAGGGCCGACCTCGCCGAGGGCCGGCGACGCTCCGGTGAGCGTCGCCGGCCCTCGTCTGGCCGGTCGCCGGTCCGGCGACCGGCCAAATGAAGAAGAAGAGTAATAGGAAAAAAGGGGAAAAAAGAAAAGAAAAAAAGAAAAAAAGAAAAAAAAAAGTAAAAAGTAAAAAAAAATATTTAAAAAATATTTAAAAATCAAAAGAAATTAATTTGGAACAGAATCAATTAGCACGGTATCAAACGCGATTCTATTCCAGAATAAAAAATTTTGTACAGTTACCAAACGCGTTTTTTTACTCAGAATCAGTTCCCGGGAACAGAATCAAAAATAATCATTTCTTGTCAGAATCAGTTCCCCGGAACAGAATCGTTGTCAAACGCGCCCTAAAAGACCATCCAGAAGCCACAATGAATGTGGACTTAAGTCTACACGGACAACGTAGATTACCTTAGCTATGGCTGCCAAAGCTGAAAAGGCGGCGTCTCTGACCTCTGGCGTCCCATCATTGAGGCACTAAAAGATAACAAGTAACTTTAAATTTCGGACAATTGCACACCAAATCCAGACAAGAGCAAAACATTTTATAAACTACATTAAGCAGAAAGGCAACCATGACCATGATGTTCAAAGTAGTGAACTATCTCTTCATTGGGCCATATTTTGACAAAGATAACATTTTCTAAGAAAAGAACATTGTCTGAAGACTTTGCTAATCTTCTCATGAGATAAACCGAGCTTGAGTAGTAAATCAGGGAAACACAAACTCCCTGAAGGACTGAAGTATTAAACAAGTGTTTTAAGATTGTCATACTGCAATATTTGAATGTCTTGAACTAACAAACCATGCTTCCAACTCGAATTCACTGACCTCCATCCAAATCAGGACATAATCCTTGTGCAACTTGAGAACAACTGCCTTGCTACTTGTTTCCATACAATATGTCACCCAGCTCAAAGTTAATGATCGCACAAGAGGAACTTTATTTTTTACCGCAGCTTTAACATCTGCAATGGAACAATATGTCATAAATCCAGCAGCTACCAAGACGCCACATCTTAAGAGCATTACCCATCAGTAATATTACATTTTATTTACACTAAGGGGGTTATTGCACTTCACACCCTACATAAAACCTTGATCTCCCCAACTTTCACTAACAGACATAAATGGAGCTTATGTTGGATGTAAAGTGCAACAATACAACACATGCTTATTTGTCTGCCACAGATGATCAAGTACAAGTCTCTGATTTGAGAGGAAAAAAATGACTGATGTGAGCAAACTACTACGCTGATTGCATTAAACGGAAGGGGACAACACAATACAGCGCTTAGTTTTCCTCACTGATCCAGAATTTATGATAAATAATCAAATTTGAACCTGCCTTCAACATCCACCAGATTTAAGCACCCAGCCTTATGCATTGCCTGAAGAGTTTGAGTAAGTGCCTCAGTCATGGTCGGTTTTTTCTCCTTGAGTTTTTCCTGTTCAACAGGCAAATTGGTACCAAGCAATAAAAATGGTCTAAGTATCACTTTTACAGGACAAATAACCAAAACCAAATTTTTTTTTGATAGATGAAGATAAACCTAGACGCTTCTCTTGTTCTAATATAAAGAAAATGCCCTTAAAAAAAGGCTGTAGTTGTTACCAGTAAAACCGGAAGTAAGGAGCGGGAACTTCCTGAAAAATGGGATCTCAGTCCCCTAGCCAAGTTTCCGATAGCTTGGATGGCTTCTACTGCGACAGCCATGTTCACATCCGTAATAAGCTGAAAATTACAGATAGCAAAAGAGTTTTAACAGTTTCACACAACTAAAGAAAATATGAAGATAAAAAACAATGAGTACAGATATTGAGTCAACCACATCTGGTTTTTGATCTTACAATGCAATTTAATTCCAGGACCAAACAATATGAATACGCTGATTCAGGCAGGGTATGCTATGTTCCATTTTTCAGCAATGGGAGTGATCCCAAATAAATTATTGACCAGAGGAGCTCCCAGATACATATCACAAACCAATGGATCAATTCACTATTAAATCTATCAACTTGACACCACTCACCCATTCTACCAACATAGAATTCATTATTTTTGCCCAACAGAGGATGCAGTTTGCATCATTCATTGTTCAATATAATAATTTAACCACTCAATAAGTGTAAGCGACTTTCATAATCTACTATTGATTAAACCATTCTCCTAGGTGAATCAATAATTTTTTCATTTTCCATGGTGGAACATCCGGTAAAGCTTCGTACTTTTCCACTCTAAAAGGCTGGGTGCAAAATATTTTTGGTGGTGAAACAGCTTTGCCTTTTCCCTCATCAATTCTTCCAATTCCGCATTCAGCTTAGTATAACCATTGATACAATTGACATAATATGATGAAGTTGATGACTTTCTTTGATGGCGTGTTTTTATCTGAGATCATGAAGCCAGAAGTCAAGAGACTGAAGACACGTTGAACTCATTCTTTTCCCTGGTTCACCAGCACATGAAAGATCAAACGATTGGGATGATCGACTGCCAAATTATGTGTTTACTCTTTGCGAATGAAAGTTGCTATAAGACCTAGAATTCAAAAATGAATAACAGTTCATTGAGTCTTATTAGAAGGACTAGATGCCTGGAGCCTTCAATGACAAAGAAGCTTGTAGAATCAATGTCTTAGAATCTTGATTTCAAAATCCTTAATCCTATTGTAGATTACTTCCCTCCAAGGCACGACATATTACTTCTTGCTACCCAAAATCATATCTCACTTGAAAGAGCTAAATCTTCTATAAAGCCAAACCAAACTCTGCATCATTGCGGTACTATCATTCTTTGCAAAGCTCAAATCATGAGGAATATTGATCTATCATTTTTATTGACTTGCAATAGATTAATTAGAGAGAGGAAGGCTGCTTAAAACAAAAAGTATTCCCATTCGTTCATGCAAAAAGCTGTGCACCCAACCTTTTCGGCCATGGGAATAAGGCCTGCTATGTTAAATAACAAGTCAAATGGTTAAGCACAATTTTCGCCAAAAGGATACTCGTGCATTCGCAGCTTTGTTAGCTACTTTCAGTCTCTCTCTAAATCCTGTATGTCAGAGTTCTTGTAACCATCAAAATTGATTTCACATATCCATGATTTTTAAATTAAGCTCCAAAATGACATGTCAGAGCTTTGAAGTGTTAAAAGGGTTTTTTCTTTTCTTTTTATGCTAAATGAGTAGACATGAGTTGTAAGAACAAAGAAGAAATGAAGATAACTAGGGTCTCTGTAAATTGAAAGGACTACCATCATTAGGAACAATTCTCAATGATAAAAATATCTGGGTTTTGCTCTCATTATTACATACAGAAGAAATGCAAGCGGAGCATGGCTGAACCACTATTTATATGAACAAGTGCAGAAAATGATAATTCCTTCTCAGATTTTTTTTCATTCCCAAAGATTATCCAACAAGGCCTGCATCAACTTACAGAATTCTGACACGATGTTTGGCTCGCAGATTAGACTAAAGCAGAAATAGAAGAGCTATTCAATGGAATGTAGAATAAAGTGAAAATTGTAACAGAGTAGGTATTCCATAGTTTGGTTCACAAGATGAAATAGCTATTCGGGAAAAATGGCTTATTTAGTTCATTAGAAAAACTGAAGATATTCCTAGTCCCATGAAACTGGTGGGGGCCCCAGGAACCAGACAATGGAATAGTTGTTCTATCAAAAATAGACAGGGAATAGATATCTATTCCAAACCAAATGAGCATAGGCTGGAAATAGAGTATCCATTTGAGTGAACATATGAAGTGCAAGTATGATGGCATTTTGACACCAATGATAGGAAGATAAGTCTCATCAAACTCCGTCGATTGGAACACTTGTACCAGATCCTTTCAGGATAAGAGTTGCAAAATTCCAAATAAACTCTCATGCTAATAATTGGATGGCATGTTCAACAGGCTGAAACATTTCAGCGGGTCCAAGGGTAGAAAGTAAATTGCCCCTTTAACAAAGCTCAGTTCACAATATTTCTTGCAAAAGAAGCAAAATGTTCCATCTTTTCTAATCGAGTACTTCATATGTCCCAAATTCAGATATCTAACCGTGTGATTGACAAAGTTTCAATTAACTCCTTGCAAATTCAATGTCAGATAATTGCAGTGAAGCAAAAAATAATTGCATACCTTCTTCAGTGTACGGCTTATCTCTGTGAAGTCACCAGCAGCAATTTTTTTGGTTGAAGCCAGCTTGGTTAGCTCTGCGACCGCCTCTTTCCTCGCTAACCATTTGGTAGCTTTCTGAGGCGTCAATAGAAAAACTTATGTAACAAACAAATATCTGACATTATGCAGCAAGCATACACATGATGACAAAGAAAGCTAAGGGATTTCCCTGAAAAAATGCATTCTAGAGGACTACTAACCACTCCCTCCCAGAAACCTGACTTCTCCAAAGGAGTCAGAATGTCAACCGGATCAACAAGCTCGTATTCATCTATTTCCTGAGGGGCTGATCCAATAATACCAGAAAAAAGTAGTAAGTAAAACTTCATAGCATCAACAGTTCGTCCTCTACTGCTACTTAAGCAATTCTTTCATACAAGAAAAATAAGAAAATGGCAACCCAATTAAAAAAAAAAACCCTAATCACCAAAAGATTCAATTGTGAGGTGGCAAGACACATACCATCAGCCACAGCTTCTTCAGAAGAACCGGGACCCACAACATCAGATGCAATTTCTTGTTCTGGCTTTTTGTCTTGTTCAGATCTGACAAAGGCAAGGCAAAGGCCGAAAGATTTTATTGTTACTATAGCTACACTACATTTAAGTGAGCAGATTTAGCTACCCTAGCAGAGACAGGCATCGGATCTTAATTGCCAGAAAGCAAATCAAGCAAAAACAAGGCAACATACCTGACTATGCAGCATTGTCAATCAAGATAAACAAGAAACAAAAGTTAGTCTGCTCTCTCTTAATCAAGATGCAACATTGTCAGCTCTAACTTAATTTATGTAACATTTGTACAGAAAGAACATGCATGTACCTCATTATCCCCAGATACAAATCTAATGTAATAAACTTTCAGCCATCAAAAGCTTACATTCATCATCTTATCAGTTGTATTTTTTAATAGGGTAAACCATACATCAACTGTGCTAATTACATTGAGACAGAGTCTTATCAAGAAAAAACAATGCTGAGCAAATATTCATAAAGAAGCAACTTTGAAAGAAAAAAATGCTGAGTAAACATGATTTACCTAATTTTTCGTGTTGGTTTTGCTGTCCCCGAAACATTTACCAGCTCAGCCTCCAATTCTTTTTTCTACAGTTAATCAGAGAAAAAGGTAACCTTGTTTGCAAGAATGGAAAGGAATTTGATAAAAGGTGTAACATAGAGCTATTTTACCATTGTATCTCGCATTTTCTCAAATAATATGGATTTAACAGGATCTTTCCCAATCCAACGACAAAGCTCAAGGGTCAGTCCTTTGGATGATGCCCGAACATTCTGATCTTGGTGGTCAAACAGTTCGGGAAGCATCTCTAATATCCTCTTCGGCGGTACAATTTTTGCCCCAAATTCACTGATCAAAATATCATGTCTGATAAGGAAAAAAGAGAAAAGGAAAATCACGTGAATGCCTTCACCAAAGCAATTCATCACAATACCTTAATGCCTGAAACATAACATCAATTGCAGGAACAACAGCCTTAGCAACTTTGTTCTTGATTGCTTTCTCCATAGCATTCTGTCATTAGACAAGACCTTGTAAATGTCTGAGGGCTGGCTAAAAAAGCAATGGGATGATGATCTCATCTAGGATCACCAAACAAATAAATTGGTGACAGCCATAAATAGTGTACTAATAACACAATCGACATTGACAACCTATACTGAAATTTTTTTATGTGACCAAAGAGAGGAGATTCAAAGATTTAAATGCAACTAACAATACAAGCTCTCGCATTTACCAGACAATCCAAAGCCTGATGAGGGACAGCCAGTGTAGAATTGAACCTAGCTTAAACCATTCCCAACAAAATAACTTCTAGCATGTATCATTCTAACAATGACATTTTACACTAAGAAACCTGGTATCAGCTAGAGCATAACAGAATTTCAAAATAAATTTCAAGGAGACATAATTACCATGTACTTAACTCACATGCTCGTAATTACTAAAAAAGTAAGGGCAATGGCTCATTCCCTTCACACAATCAGCTAAAAAAAATATTTGACCAAAAAAATCATCAAAGTGACTGATGCCATTAGCACACTGATTTTTCTCGTACAATACTTAGTAAAACCGCAATCATTAAAAAGCATAAAAAATTATTAAAGGATGCACCACATGCGTATATATCTCAAGTAGAAAGTACCAGAAAATCTTCCACTGCCTCCAATTCCACCCATAGCATAAATGCTGCCTGAGCCTTTTCCACTGTCTTCGGCCTTCCAGTCAAGCATTTTGCAACAATTGCATCACATACTTCCTTCGCATACCTAAAGGCATGGGTCAAATAATCAGAATCAACAAACAAGAGAAAAATAACGAATCCATAAAATTTAGTTAAACCTAAAAGTTGCAGCAATAGCATACCTTCCATCATCAGCATCTGCAGCTCGCAAAAATGCAATTAAAGCATCTAGCGCTTTCTCTTGGACTGGTGCATTAGAATCTGCAACAGTTTTCCTGAAAAGCGGCCCTAAAACAAAAGGAAAGATAAAAGAGTAAATATTTGCATACCACAAATTCTACACAAAACAGCTTTAATTGAATTACTCTATAACACTTCCGCCTATTAAGCTCTAGGAGTCTGTTTCTCATCTATCTACTTGGCAGTTGTTTTGAATGCCTTACAAGGACACTATCAGATACATTCATATAAAGTAGGGTTTAAGGCAATAAGCTGTGAAACTAGTATAAGAGCTAATGAGCTGTACATACACACACACAAACACGCAATCCAATGAATTCCTTCCACTTTCCCACACTCATCACTAGCCAATGTGTATCCTGTTAACTCAAGCACGATGAACCAATGTACAAGTATACCTCTTTCATTTGGTTTGAGGGTATCGTGTCAACCGTATAGTAGAAGACCCTAGTTTTCTTGCATCAATTAACGAGTTCTAAATTCAAATTTTTTATGCTTGATAATAACATAGTCATATTCATTATTGATTAGTTGACCACAGTACTTATTGCTCAGACTTGATATCAAATATCAGAGATGTTGGTGCTTCTATGCAATTTTTGGTTCTCTTAACATTAGGGCCTCTAGATTGCAGAGAGAAATACCAAAATGCTCCCATTCAATAGTCTCATAGTTATGAATTGTGAATTTTGCCCTTTGGGTTGAAACCAATTGGAATAAATTGGGCTTTATATATGCATGCTCAACAATAGGTATGAATTTTTACTTTTCTTTAGACAGCCTCTCTGGAAAATCAGGGTTAATGCTACATAACTCCTCCCCCAGACCCTCGCAGTGTGGGAAGCTTTGTGCACCCAACGCCCTTTAGGTATAAAACATGTTCATTGTTATTGGTCAATAGAGAGCTCTCCCAAGTATATTGGAGAAATGCTAGTGATTTTGGCCCAAGGACCTATTCTGTTTACAAACCGATTTCAATTTAACTGCCTTAGACATTTGAACTTGAGACTATTGAGCCATCTTTTAAGAGTTCAAGAAATGCAACTCTACCGAGCTCAATTTGAGCTTCACCTCCAAGGTATCGAATCAAGTAATGTTTAGTTCAAGTGGTTGACTAACGATGATCTGTTATACATCACGTAAATCAGCCTTCTCCATATTCATCTGGGCATTTCAACACCTCGATCCCTATTTCATGGATAGAATCTTAGCAAACACAAGAATTAACCCCGCCCCGGTCCTATAAAATTTGCTTGCCAGTGCCACCATATACTACACTCCTGCCCATGCTGCTTTTAAGGAAGCATTTTGTTCAACTTCAATCCCGTCCTACTTTAAAATATAAAACTGCAAATGCAATTCAAAGCAAGACGACACATACTGATTCATAGGAAGCTCACTTTCACTATAGCATCACCAAAAAATATTGAATTTAATCGGTAACCTAAAGTTAGCCCTAGTGCAAAACCTACATTCCAACATAATGGAATTATGAAAAGCCAAAGAAAGTTGATTAAATCGCAATCCTCTAAAGCATAACACATCTCCATAAAGCATCGACGCCACAGAAAATATCAGAGATTCTCAAATGAAGAAAAGATTCTGCTGGAAAACAGATGCATAAAGGTATGCATTTTGTTCCCCAGCAGAACACCTGCACTTCCAACACTCAACTTTACTAATAGTTTTTGGAATTGGTAGGCAACAATTGTAGTCGGCACAGGCAATACCATCACCGAGTTTCAAAGGGTCAGATAAACCATCAGGCAGGTCAATTTCCGGAAGCATCGCCTAAACGACGAGGCTCTCTAGGCGTCGGCGATCCGTAGGCATTCAAACTTCCACAAATCCAATTAATTACGCCACGAGAGGACAATACTCGAGCAATTCCTCGAGCGAGAGCAGCATTGCCAATTGGCCGCATGCATTCACAACCAACACGCGAACAAACCAACGACGAGCACCCCCACGCGCGAATTCAAACCAAAAATCGAGCGTTCCGCATCGCTCAGCTCATCCGCCACATGAAACCGCCACCTTTCACCCGCGCGGGCCCCGCCGCACCAGACGTAACCACAACGGACGGCCGGATCACCGCCCACGAGACCAGATCTACGTCCCGAGGGGTGAACCTGCACTCGCCGAGGAAGGGAGGGAGCGAGGGTGGAGGGGAACTAGAGCCGTTAAACGGGTGGGTCGGGTCGGGTTGGGGTCTGGTCATTAATGGTCCGACCCAAATTAACTCATTAACCCATTGATGACCCATTTATGCATAATGTAAATTTTCTAACCCATACCTAACCCAACCCATATCCAATCCATACCCGACCCAACCCAAATTAATAAAATATTTTCATATTTAACAAATTTAGAAAAACTTATTCCTATGTTTTTTTTTTAAAGATTATATTACTAAAATACTTCCAAGCTTATTTTTTAATGAACATTTTTTATAATTTTTAAAACAATTATTTTAAAATTTTGAATTTGAATTTTATTTTATTTTTTTAAATATAATTTTATTTTTCTCTTTTCTTTTTTCTTCTCCTTCTTCTTCTTCTTTGGCCGGCCGCCGGCCACGATGACGGCCGACGACCGGCCACAGGCGAGGGTGAGCCTCGAGGCTCGAAGCTCGAGCTCGGCCAACGTCGGCGAGCCTCAAAGCTCGAGCTCACCGGCGTCAGGCAAGCTCGAGCTCGCCTGACGCCGGTGAGCTCCAACCTCGCCGGACGTTAGCGAGCTTGAGCCTCGCCGGCGTCTGGCAAGCTCCAACTCACCCCTCGCTAGGCGTCGGCGAGGCCTCCACCTCGCCAGATCCGGCGAGCTCGAGCTCGCCCGACGCTGGCAAGCTTGAGGCTCGCCTGGCCGGTCGTCGGCCATCGCCGTGTCCGCGACCGGAAGGAGGAAGGAGAAAGAAAAAAAAAAGAAAAGAGAAAATAAAAATAAAAAAAATTATAATTTCGAGTTTTACAAAAAAAATTTTTTTTTTGTAAAGTTAAAGAAGGAAGATAGAGATTATAAGGTTTTTGTTGAAAATGGGTTCTCCACCCAGTCCATTTAAAACCCACTTAAAACCCACCTATTTTGAACCTTTAATTGTGAAACTCATTTAACTACTTTTTGTCAAAAACAAGTAACCAATTTATGACTAATTTATGATTTAAATGGGTCATAAATCATAAATGGGTCATTTATGGGTTATGATTTATGACCTATTTTAACACCTATAGGGTAAACCAACAGACTCACCGAATTCGCGGAGGCGGGGGTCCTTGGGATCGGCGATGGAGTTGCAGAGGGCGGCGAGGTCGAGGTTGGCCTCGTTCCGGACCTTCCAGTTCTTGTGGAGCAGCCGATCTTCCCACGGCAGCTTCTTCGCCTCCCTCAGCAGCTTCTTCTCCTCCGACATTGCTGCCCCTTCCGAATGCCCACGATTCACAGCCCTAGCCGATCGGCCGCTCCCCCCGCCGAGGCTCGAAGAATCGGTCGATTCGAAGAGGGAGAGAGAGAGAGAGAGAGAGAGAGAGAGAGAGAGAGAGAGAGAGAGAGAGAGAGAGGGGGGAGAGGGAGGGAGGTAGAGAGAGAAAGAGAGGGAGGATCTCTCAGTGAATTTTTCACTGGTTGTCACAGCGGAGAGCCGGCGATGGAGAGAGAGAGAGATGACAAAGCGATGGTTAATTTAAAAAAAAAATGGGGGAGGGAGAGAGGGAGAAAGGACGGCTGGTTTTTTTTTGGGGAGGGGGGGGAAATCTAATGCCAAAGATTACCACACATAGAGAAATCTTTATGTGTAAAAGAAGAAGATAAGAGAAATTAGATCTAATTGGCAAATTATTATTCCTTTGGTTGGAAATTGTTGACGATTACCACACATATAAAAAAGATATCGCACATAATTGATAGGTGATCCACGATCTAATGCCAAAGATTCTAAAGATCGTTTTCAACATCAGTTTTTATTTAATTAAAATTAATGGCCACATAAGAGACAAAAACGGTGGCGTCTCTTTTGGCCAGGGTAAAGGGCAGTGAAATGTAACGTAAGCTGAGTTAAGTAGGTATGTATGATTTGTAGTCTCAACTCGAATGGAATGTATGTATGTACAAAAAGGGAGGAGGGGAATCCATAATGAAATTCTGCTTAAAAATTTACTAAACGGTAACTTTTGACGCGAGATTGTATTTCAATGTTCAATATCAGTGATAGAAGAAGTCGATCTAGCATTCCAATGTGCTTGAGGAAATATAGATCCGGTTCTATATTTTCCGGAATCACATATAAAAACTAAGGTTTGAAAATAAAAGAATATGTTGAGCTACTTAAAAAGGAATTTCCAAAGAGATGGAATTCGCGAGAAATAAAGATTTCTCCGATCGCAGTGCATTGGGCCTCTTCCGATCCGGCCCGGCCCATTTTCGGATTCGCCCGACCCGACCCTCTGCCAATCAACGGACCAGCCCACGACACGGCGGACGGACTTCGTCGGCTAGATTTTCGAGGACGGGGTCTAGGCAAGGAAATTTGATAACCTCACCGACGCGACGGTGATCTGAGTACGAAACCCCCCGTCTTCCTCCCGATCCTAGGGTTTCCTGTCGTCGATCGGTCGTCCCCATCGAAATCCCAGTACCGAGCTTCCACCAGTACACTCTCTCTCTCTCTCTACCCCTTTCTCTCTCTCCATTCGTCTGCCGAGAAGCTTTCAAGCCGCGAGGTTTGTTGGGAACGCTGTTCTCCATAGAAGCATTAGGGGACTAGCCATGGCGAGGAGTCGTGTCCCGCCCTTTTTGAGTTTTTCTGCATCCTGCAAAGTCGAGGTTTTTGATTCATCTCTGCGACTCCCTTGGCAGGTGGAATCTTGGGCTTCCTTGATCAGCCAAAATGAGGCCGGTTTTCATGGAATCCGACCCCGAGTTCCTCCCCATCGATATTGTTGGGGAGAACTCGGGTACAACAATTCACCACGGCCAAACGCAATCCGGAATCAATTTCTCCCCCGACACTAAATCAACTTAAAATCTCTTAACCCCCAGCAACAACCAACAATGTATAGCCTCACAAAATGCAAATATAATACTGAAATGATAAGTAGACAAAGCAAATAACGACACCAAGGATTTAACGTGGAAACCCGATACGGGAAAAAACCACGGACCGCCCAAAAACATCCACTAATCACCAAGAATAGCAGGATACACAAAGTATTCTTCTCTAGTCACACACTAGAGGCTTAACATCAACATTACAATCATCTTCTTCTCACCACATAAGTGGATAAACAAGTTTGGAGCAAGAAAACCTTAACCGCAACTGAAGAATTCGGAGACGGTTCTCGACGAACAAAAACCATCAACTCATAGCCCTTGGTCTCACGAACAACATACTGAAATTTGAGCCGATTCCGACAATATTTGGCATTCGAATCAAAGCCGCAAAATTGCAAACTTCTTCTTTTCTTCTATTCTCCCTTCGGTGGTTTTTTCTTCTCTCTCTCACTTCTCTTCTTCCATATACGCACACCCCACGTACGACAACTCCCTTCTTTTTGTTCTTTTTTTTTTTCTTTTCTTTTAATGCTGGCTGGGCCCCACATGCAGGTGGACCCAGCCAACCGATATGGATGGCTACTTAGGTTCCAAGAACGTGAATGTCTTCAACGGTGTTTACGACTATGATGATGCCAATGCGGATGTTGATGATTACCCGCTTATCGGAAATGGGCCCAAGACCGGATCCAGTGTGTCGGTGCGGTGTTTAACCTCACCACGACGATAATTGGCACCAGGATTATGGCCCTTCCGGCGACCATGAAGGTTTTTGGATTGGTTCTAGGGTTTGTTTTGATCGTGCTGATGGGTATACTATCGGAAATTAGCGTGGAGTTGTTGGTACGGTTTTCGGTTTTCTGCAAGGCCTCTTCATATGGGGAGGTTGTTGAACGTGCATTGGGGAAACCAGCTAGGATTATGTCAGAAATTTGTATCATAGTGAATAATGCCGGTGTTATGGTGGTTTACTTAATTATCATGGGTGATGTTCTGTCTGGCTCGGTTCGTCATGTAGGGGTTTTTGATCAGTGGCTGGGAAATGGGTTTTGGGATCATAGGAAGTTGGTGATTTTTATAATCCTAGTTTTGTTTCTCGCTCCTCTTTGTGTTTTGGATAAGATCGATTCGTTGAGCACGACGTCTGCAACTTCAGTGGCACTGGCAGTGGTGTTTGTTATTGTTTGTTTTATTGTCGCATTGATTAAGCTTGTTGAAGGGAAGATCGAGGCCCCAAGGATGAGCCCTGATTTTGGCTCTAAGAGGGCAATATTGGATTTGCTTGTGGTGATACCAATTATGTCTAATGCTTATGCATGCCTTTTCCATGTTCAACCTATATATAATGAGCTTGAAAACCAGTCTCCGGACAAGATGTATCGGGTAGGGAGGATTACCACAGTTATTTGTGTCATGGTCTATGCTTCGACTGCTGTATCGGGGTATCTGCTCTTTGGAAGAGACACTGAAGCCGATGTGCGACCAATTTCAATAAGGACTTAGGAATTCAGTTTAGCTCCGCTTTGAATTATATTGTTCGGACTGGTTACATTCTCTATATGGTCCTTGTTTTCCCGGTGATCCATTTCTCGCTATGCCAAACGGTAGATGCATTGCTTTTTGAGAAATCAGCTCCACTTTTAGAGAATAGGAAGAGGTGTTTGGCATTAACTGCCGTGTCATTAGGAATTATATTCCCATCACACCAACTTACCGTGGGCTCGGCCAATCAATGGACGACACGTTTCGCCACGTGTCGCCCATGGGTCCTACTTTAGATACCTGCACTACGCTCCTCCTCTCTCTTCATTAATTGCTGCTCTCTCTCTCTCTCTCTCCTCCCTGTCTCGCAAGAGGCGAACGGAGCCTACTCTCTCTTCACTAATTAAGTTGTCACGAGTACTATGCTGAAGAAAAGATTAAATGGACCAAGCGAGAATTTCCATTTTCTTTAGGGAAAAAGTGATTTTTGCTCAATATTTGAGTATTATGTATCAACACTCATTTTCCAAATTAAGGGTTCACAAGGTGCCTCTCTTAGCAACATCTATCTATCGAATAATAGTTTTGTTTATGGTGGGAATAACTTCCATTTTGTGATCAGTGAAAAGATTGTGAATTTCCTAGTTAGTGAGAGATGTTTTCATTATTGATAAACATTTTCCGAGATAACAAAAATATTTTTTCGTTCATTCATTTTTGTAAGCAATACATATGATTGTTTTTAAGAAGATATATTTCAAATTATTTATATTTTGGCTAAATTAAGGGAGCTTTATAAAGCAAGCCGAGGAAGAGAGATCAATTGGAGGTCAGGCCGTAAAGCAAATTCAAGAACAAGTGCCCCCAATTTAAGCTGACTTTTGCGGTGGATGGACTGGGGGAAGGCAGGAGGAAAAGAAACGGTGAAAAAGAAAAAGAAAAATCGAGGAAAATCTGGGGTGTCAAATGGGCCGAGTCTAGCTGGCACATGCATGACACGACCCATTCATTAGTGGGCCAGTGGAACTGCTGACACATCTCATCGGCCTGGCTCAGGATGGCCATTCGGGAGTACTAGGGCATGCATGGTTGTGTTCTTTTT
This sequence comes from Eucalyptus pauciflora, assembly GCA_007663325.1. Lineage (NCBI taxonomy): Eukaryota > Viridiplantae > Streptophyta > Magnoliopsida > Myrtales > Myrtaceae > Eucalyptus > Eucalyptus pauciflora. Next base: position 247,742 of record VMYD01000239.1, read on the forward strand.
TTTTTTTTTATGAACAAAAATTCTGTTTTTTTTTTCTCAGGAGCAAAAAAAGAACAGAAACGTGTTTGTTTGCGTTTTTGTTCCAAATCTGTTTTTTTGTTCCCAAGAACAAAAAAAGAACAGAAATAAGAAACAAAAAAAAAGTTATTTCTTACTTCTAGAACAATTTTTAAGAACAAATTTTCTCTCTCCTTTATTTTCTTCTCTTTATTTTCTTCTTCTTTTCTTATTTTTTCTTTGGCCGGTCGCCGGCCTCGGCCATGGCCGGTGACCGGCCGTCAAGGGTCGGTGACATCGTTGGAGTGTCGCCGGCCCCCGGCGAGGCCGAGCGTCGCCGGCCCCTAGCAAGGCTCGGCCTCGCCTTGGCTGGGCGAGGCTCGGCGAACTCGGGCTCGCCTAGATTTGGCGAGCTCGAGCTCGCCCAACCAAGGCGAGGCCGCCAGCCCTCGTCGGCCGATCGCCGACCATGGCCGAGGCCAGCGACTGACCAAAAGAAGAAAAAAAGAAAGAAAAAAAAGGAAAAATAAAATAAAAATATTAAAAAATTAAAAGAAACAAAAATAGAACACAAATTTACCAAACGTGTTTCTGTTCATTTTTTATTTCCGGAACAAGTTTACCAAATGCGTTTTTTGGTCAAAAATTATTTTCCGGAACAAAAATAGTTTTTTCTATTTCTGTTCTGTTCCCTGGAATAATTTTTTAACAGAAACACAAACAAACGCATTCTTAATGATCCTTAATCTGTAGTTTGACGAATGCTCCAATTTGGAAAGAAAGGAAAAAGTAAAATGAAAAAGCCCAGCCCAAGCAGGGGACGACCCATCGCATGTCTGATCGGACGATGGGTTGGATCATTCCAATGCGTTGGGGTTTGCACGTCTGAAAAACTGTCATGCTGCGCCATTATGATTTTATGAGCATTACTTTCTATTTTCGAGGAAGCCCATTAGTTCATGTTAACATCCTTGACCAAGCAAACAACACATATCTGATAGACAAGCAAAATTTTTCAATGTTTTGCTATTCATATAATGATATAACATGATGAACATTCTTCCTTTTCTGATGTTAGGTGTCATTAAGCTCATTATGATGGATATGTCATGTGGGGTGATACCGTGTTGCAATGAGCGGGGGCAAGATAAATCTGATATGAACATCGAGACACTGCATGTTGTTGGCGTTGAAGAGTTTTTGCCTTGAAGGAAAGGTGTAGATTTGGACGTAAGTTCTATTACATTGTTTCCTTGGCTGAGCAGTACTAATTGAAATCCTAACGGTCTGTGTTTTTGGACATGAAGTTCTCTAGATCTGGTTGTCGGTTGTTTGGCTCTACAACACTGGACGAATGATCTTCCCGGAGCGATGATTCAGGTATGGGTCTGCTTGTTCTTTCTTGTCATTACTCATTAGTGCCATCTGATCATATAGTTTCTTGTTGGCGACAATATAGTGATGAAGGATAGAGGGAAGGAGGAATTTAGGTCAGGATTTGTGCCTCCCAATAAATTCTGATGTGGAGGAGTTACTTGTGCAATTACATTTTTTTGTTCCATTACAAAAGAGGCGCTGTAAAATTGATGTCTCAGCATGCATTGCATACATAATGAGAAGTTACTTAAAAAAAAGGGAGCAAAGTGACTTGCACTGCTAAATTTCAGGCTAGAAAGTAGTTTCTTGGAGCTTGACTCGGTCAAACTGTGTAATGCTCGCTGCCAAGTTCTCTTGGTATAAAAACTTCATTTCCCCATCAGAGCTTGCCCTCGTCTAGCTCAGACAAATAGACCGAGTCTCCACCTCTTACACGAGAATCCGCAGCATGGATTGATAATCTGTAATCAGGTCTTAATTTCCTTCAGATTTTTATATTTCTCCTAGGAGAGTGAGACTAAGTTTTGTTATCACTGATTAGGACTCAACGATTATTGTGAGATTATTGGAGGAAGTTGAGGCTGACGACGAAGATGATAGCAGTCCTTTATTTAAATGTTTCTTTATGCTGTTTCAAAAGTTCTTCTCCAGTTTTTATTTTTATTTTTTAAGCTAGATCTCTTTGCTTATATATGGTAATGCACGAAACTCTTTGCTCATTTGAAGCTCGGACAGTAGTTTTTTCTCTTTTGACAGTTGTAAACTGGCATTGAAGCCTGATTCCCTCTTTCTAGCAGCTATTTTTGGGTGGAGAAACCTTAAAATTGTCGAATTTAGTCTTATGTATATTTATCTCATTTTTACCTTAAGGATTACATTTCTGATTGATTCTTTTGTTTTCTTATTCTTGTTACAACGGAACTGAGAATTGCATGCACGATAGCACAAATGGAACGTGAAGGAGGCATCAGTCCAAGAGTATTTCCTTAGCAAAGGTATTCTTCAAGTCACTCTTGCCTACAGTCTGTACTCACAAAGTTATAATTATTTTATGGAGAGTAAGATAAATTTGGTAGATGTAGTCTTGCATGCCTGCTTCACATTTCGGGGTTGTGCTTAACTGACTTTGGGTAGATTTCTTGTTATAATGAAGTCCCGAGTCCTATATCCTCTGCAATTGCTGTTTCTGACTTCAGTGAATCTTTCTTCCATATCCAAGATTAGTCAAACATATGACTAATGATCCTTCGATCGATGGTTATCACATTTTTCCTTACTTAGCAACCGTTATTTTTGTGTTTCCGGTGTGAGATGCTGGTAATTTATTGACTAGAGCAGGTTTCTCCCCTTTAGGTGTCGACGGGGATGAACATGCAGCGAGATATAAAAGCGGTGAGCTCTGGTTTTGACGCTTGTGCTTGCTATGTATAAGTTCTCCATCATCGTGAATATGACAGCTCAACTATGAAAGTTCTGTTTTGACTTCATTCTGACTGCTAGTGAATAACTCACTCCCTCACTGTCGAGAATTAAACTATAACGAAAGATGCTGAATCTTTAGGGTGAATGATTAATGTCCGAGAAAAATCTGTTGTTGAAAATTTTAGTTTTCCTTAACAGGTCCCATTTTATGCTCTTGCACAAAGTGCGGTGCAGCCCTACATTGTTTATCAGCGCATGAGAGAATTCGTCATGTAAGGGAGTCAAGTCGAGGCGGTACTTACATTTCTTTCTATTGGAGGAAATGTAGGAGTAGTAAGCAGCAATCGAGGATTTGCCAAGTAGGTCCTGATTCGTTTGCATAAGCTGCATTTGAGCATTCTAGTTGCAAAATCCACTCAGTTGCCGATAAATCCTGTTTGTTGTTGTTCTTTGTGGTCAGGAAATTTGGGGCACCTTCTTCAGTTAAGATATGCTATTCGGTGCATGTTAATTTAAAGGCCTTAAGAATTTAGGTCTCGATTCGATCTTCTCATTCTCTGGAGTTTTTTTTTTTTTTTTGTCAGTCCTACGCTAATCCTACTCTAACACTCCTGGAATTTGATTACCTACTCTGTTTCCTTTTTCTTCCGTTATGTTTTATATATGTAATGCAATTTTATAATCCTCAATGGTTCCTGATTTTGTAATTATAACTATTAGCGTCAATACATTCGGCATTTATGACGTTCTTTTTTCCTTGGTTTCCTGGTATAGCTTTTGAACTGTTAGAACATCTTAGGGTGATGGACGAGACTAATGCTCTCGACAAAGAAGAATAAGAAGAAGTCATCCCCTGTATCCTTGGATAAATATGCAGCGGCCGTTCTACATTTGACAATAATAGAAGTATGTTTCTAAGGCCTAGCCGTTGGCAAGGCACTTCAGAAATTTTTCAAAGCAACAATAATGGCGTCGTTCAATAGGCAGCGAGAGCTCATTAGGGATAGTAGAGATGTACCGCCAGAGATAATTTTTTTGCCTTTGCGATTAGGTCAACAAAAATGCTTGGAAGTGTCCTCTACTCAGTTCGTCACAACCCACAGACAAATAATAATAATAATAATAATAATCGGCACAACCCTATTTACCATAGAGGGCAAGAGGAAAAAAAAATAGAAAAAGGAAACAATAGATCAGATTTTGCCCTTCCATTTGATTTCTCCAGCTTCCCCAACCAACAAAAGCACTGATCATTATTTTCTGTTTTTCTCCCAAGCAGCATATTTGTATCATATCTTTCTTTTACTTTTTCTCTCCAATGCCGAATTTGGTTAGCCCCTTTATAAATCTCTTCCTTCTAAGATCAGTAATTTCATATTACACATTCATTATCGATCCCATGAAATATCACATGATCGCTCAAAAATATAGAAATAATGTAACTAATTCAATGTGATAGAGAGTGTCAAGAGCCAACAATAAGAGATGAAAAAGGTAAGAAATAATCTTAAATCAAGAGTGGGACTCGCAAGGATCAATGTAATCAATTTAATGTGATAGGGGAATAAGGGAGTGGAAATAGGATGAGCCAAAAAAATTATGCAATTTATTTTGGCAACTTTTGAAAAACAAAAAGCCCATGTGGTAGTATAACTTCAAGTCACAATAAAAGCCCAAGTGAGCAATCAAATTTCGAATATATTAGGCAAATTCAACAAAAATATATCAATCAACTTAAAGGAAAACTAGGAGGCTGCCATCTTATGGGTATAATCTTATCCAAAATCGTACAATTTACGTACCCATGTGGAGTTTATTTAATCTAAAGGTTGGGATAAATATTGTAGACAATTATTGTAGTAAAATGTTAAAACTTGGGAATAGAAAATGAAGAGAAAATTTTTGCAGGGAAAACTACCAAAAAAATCCTTCTAATAGCAAATTCAATCCTACATATTTTGATTTGGTCAATTTAGTCAATTTTTTTTTTTTTTTTGATGATTTGCTGATGCAATTGGCCGGAAATCATTGATGTGAACATCAACCGTCCTAAGTGGTACAGCCTATGCTGATGTGGATAACTTTATAATTTTATAATTTTTTTATGTTATTCTCTTCCAACTCTAGGCTCGTGACCCTTGCATATTTTTCCCGAATATTTTGATTGGAATTAGTTTGAAGGACATCATTTATAAGATAATTGGCACACTAGAAATCAGTCGCTTGATTACAAAAGCACTAAATATTCATGACCAATGTAATTTGCCCAATTTCCTTTATGAATTTTTTTTCCTTTCCTTTAAATATTTTACCATGAAGAAAAACATTTTAAATTGAAACACTTCTAAAAAAATTGTAAATAACTCTACATATTGATATTAATATGAGTTAAAAGGCTTGAAGCGTTTGAAATCGAGTTCTTTGATTCGGATCAGCTAGAAATAATATCCCAATTTTTCGTTATTCGGAGTTGCGTTGGAAAAGAGAAATGCCTCAAGCTTCATCCTTTTAAAAAGGGGAAATATTACCTCATCTTTAGCCCATCGACCACGGACATAAAATACCAATTGCATAGTTGAGATTCAAATGGGGAAGTTGTTTCGTGGATGCATATAATATTTAAGCATCAGGGTAGAATTTTTCACAACAACAATAATAGCATAGTTAATTAGCCAGCAAGAGCTAATTGGGAGCGGCTAGCATGATCGCCACTGCAGAATGATAGTGTGACGGTAAAAGGCCTGCTACAGATCCTTTTTGAGAAATCGTAGACTCCTTGATTTCAATTTTTGACTCTAAAAGTTTCCTCTCTATTTATTTTTTTATCTTTTATTTTACTTCTATGTTTCCTTATTGCAAGGTTAAATTTAGAGACAAAATCAAAAGATGGCGCACAAAATTTAATCTTCTTGAATATGAAGAGAGAAAGAATAAATTAAATATTAAAATATAAATAATTACAAGTAGAAAAATATTAGCACTTACTAAAAAAATCGTTAGTTATTTTAAAAACCTATAAATTTCAAAGATGAAAAAAACATTTGAAAAGTTGGCTTTGCAACTAATAACGAAATCATTGTAAATATTATTTATCTTGTCTTTATCACGACTATTATTTTCATTAGTGAAGTGCTTTCAATAGGAACTTCCATCTATGATATTAGAAGAAAAATATTAAGCATTGTACATCTAAAATATATAGATACAACATACAGGTTAAAATTCGACGACAATAAATACCTCTTACTTTCTTGCAGTCAAAGGAGTAGAGATTAATGAACCTTTCTTCACAGTCATGACTCATTTGATTACAAAATCTTACAATAATTGAAAGTTCAAAGTATACGAGCTAATTACATTCCTATTTTTTTTACGAATTATTGAGTTAATTTATCTGGGAACAATATCTACATAATCTTTTCCTTTGATCGGAGAATAATATCCACTATTTAAAAAGTTACAATCGAGTTCTTCATATATATTTATTGTTTGAATATTTGTTTCTTTATATAAGACATGAAAATCATTCTCGGCTTTTTTATATGGAAAAAGCATTTTTATTGGGATAAGTGCTGCAGAAATCCTAAAACTTGTCACGAAGATGCAATTAAATCCTAAAACTTGCAAAAAGTGCAATCAAGTCCTAAAACTTGCCAAATTATTTTAATTGAGTCCTAAAGTTAACATCGTCAGCCTTTTTAATGGAAAATGTTGACGTGGCATTTTTAAATAATTTTTTTTCCAAGTGGTTTTTTTAAATTATTTTTATTCAATTTTTTTAAATAAATAGATTTAAAAATTAAAAAGAAAAGTTAAATTTTTTATTTTTTTATTTAAAAAGAAGATAATAAAATTAACGGCTCCTCCCCTGCTAGTTATGCAAGCATTTTCCGAGCTAATTAAGGGGTAGTGGAACCGACAAAAAAAAAAGGGTAGTGGAGATTTACCACTAGGGACACCTATAAACTTAGTGGGATAAATTTTCTGCCTTCGCGATTAGGTCAATGAAAGTGCTTGGAGGTACAGACCAAAAAAAAAAAACTTTTTACCAGGGCAAGAGAAAAAAAGGAAACTACAGATCAGATTTTGCCCTTCCGTTTATTTTTCCAGCTTCTTAACCAACTAAAGCACTACCGACCAAAAACAAAAACCAACTAAAGCACTAATGATTATTTTCTTTTTTTCTCTCCAACAGCACATTTGTATTATATCTTTTCTTTCCTTTTTCTCTCCAATGCCATATTTGGTTCGCCCCTATAAATCTCCTCCTCCGCCGGTCGATCATCAGAAACAAAATGTGGCACGTCGTGGGTCCCTCGGAATACCTTGCCATGACCGGAGGTTCCATTGATATCAAGCTCGCGAAACAGGCAATGACATGGCTGACTCAGAAGTGCGTCGAGTTCGACATCTCACCGGTCAACTGCACCTTCGAGGTGCAGGCCATGAGAACCGAGAATCTCCCCTTCATCCTTGACGCTGTCTTCACCATTGGCCCCTGTGTCACTGACGATGAGAGCCTGCTCCTCTATGCCAAGCTCATCATCGCTCCTCATGACAATCTCTCGATCCATATCAAGGACCTTGTCCAGGGCATCATCGAGAGTGAGAGTCGTGTCATCGCTGCCTCCATGACCATGGACCAGATCTTCAAGGGTACCGAGGAGTATAAGAGGGAGCTCTTGGAGAAACTCCAGTTGGAGCTCAACCAGTTTGGGCTCATGATCTACAACGCCAATGTAAAGCAGCTCGTCGTGGTGGTGGGCCACCAGCATTTCTCAAATCTCAGCCAGAAGACACAAATCAAGGCCACGAACCAAGCCAAGGTCGGTCTTTTTGCCCTAGGGGAGCGCTTCATGATATATCCCCGTTTTTTTTAGTACTTAAAGTTACGTTGGGCAGTATTTAGGTCTAAGTAGGCCGATTTGATACGAATTTGTTTTGTAAACTGAGTGTTGACAGATAAATCTGTTGGCAATTAATTTTGATGACAAAAAGCTTTTTTTTCCTACAATCATTTTTACAACCATTTTTAATTTTGAAGTGTCTGCCCATTTTGTATATCGGCTTACGATGAATTTGTACTGGTGAGATGTATCTGTTTAGATTTTTCTTCGGTGCATGTAGTTGCTCTTTTCACTATGAAGTTTATTGTCATTCACGTGTTTTCATCATCTCATTATTTCTCGATGCTGTATGTGATGTTACTTGCTGATAAAGTATTCTAGTCTTTATGTGGACCCAGGTGGTTTTTCTTATATATATATATATATATATATATATATATATATATAAACCAAATTTGCTAACAACAGGTAGATGTCGCCAAGGCCATTATGAAGAGTAAAGTCGGAGCTATGCTCTGTGCTGGACAGACCAAACAAAATGCTGTGAAAATAGATGCTGAGATCAAGATCATAGCAACCCGATGGCAAGGAGAGGGGCAGAAGGAGGAGATAATGGTCAGGACGGCAGTGAAGAACTTGGAGAACCAAAAGGGCTCTGAATTGGCGGAAGCAATTGCCGAGCTAACTACAAAGAAGGCCACGTTGTCTCAGTCGGCTGACCTGGCCAAGGTTGAGGCGGCAAAGGAGTTGGCGCTTAGGGAGGTGGAGTTGCAGGTCCAGGTCAAGAAAGAGAATACATTGATTCAGAGTGAGAAGCTCAGGGCACAACTCCTGAGTAAGTCTATCGTGCAGAATGAGAAAAAGGTAAGTTGATTTTGCGCTCTTGTTGAGCTACTTTTGTGGAATATCTGCAGGGAAATGATCTCAATGTGGAGATGATCCATGCTTAACTTCGCACAAGGACGATAAAAGGCCGAACATGCCAATGTTATATATTGATGACGGCCAGTGCTCCATGAGGAGCATTTTTATCATTAATGATTGGTCTTAATAAGTTTCTCCTTCATAAAAAAATGCTTTTCTTCATTGTAGGTGAAAGCGGCAGATTCGGAACTCTACAAAAAACAAAGAGCTGCCGATGTGGTCCACTATGAGAACTTCCCAATGTGCAAAAAGCAACAGCCGACGCAACCTCATATGCACACCACCAGCAAGTGGGAAAGGCTAAGCTCTTGGCTGATATCGAGAAGGCAAAGGGTATCCAGGCTCTAGCACGGGCAGAGGGCGAGTACCCGGCGATGCTTGTGAAGCAATTCCGTGGCGACTATGATACTCAGACGGTGCGGCATTGAAGAACTGACAAGTTCAGTCCAGTAGTTGAAAAGGGGGTTGTGCCGAAGTCAGCATCTGGTCCAGCGGGAAAGCGATTAAGTAAGGGAGGTGTCGGTGGCGGGTTGAAGAATGTGGCTGGTGGGAATGGAACATTGCCGCCATCGATAAAGACTCTGCATGAACAGGCGGGGACAGCTTTCACTTGCTTTGCTTGGCACTTTGACTGATGCTTGTGCTACTAGTAACTAGCACTTTTTCCTATCCATTATTGTGGGATTGCAAGATGAATAAAACATGTATGAAGACGAGAAACCTGCGGCCCACGTGCAACAAGTTGCTCGCCTTCAGTCATTTCTCCCCCAAATATGTTTGCATCTTTTGTTTTCTTTTGTTGGACCAATGAAACTTGTCTTGCTAATTCCCCTTAATTTTAAACGCTAGCGTAAGATGAGCCTCACGTGGAATGTGAAATCAATGGGCTACTTCGATAGGTTTTTCTCGGTGGTAAGGTCATTTAGGATCTTGATAGCGACCTACCAAAATGACCACCTCATAGAATAGCCAAGAATGGATTTAGGCATAATTCCAAGCATATTATCAAACCCATAATTTTAAGAATATCCGCCTTATAGCAAATATTCACTGATTTTGTTTGTTCATTACCATCGCTTGAGAAGACAATGTGAGGTCAACGTGGAAAATGAGCAGAAGTGGGTTGAGAATTTCACCAATAAAATGCAATTAAAAGAGTTCTCCAAATAATGGAAACGAGGAGGCACTGCTGAAGTTTATTTAATTTTTCGAAAAGGAAAAAAAATTACCGTTTCCCTTCGAAGTTTCTAAAATGAATACAGGAAAAGATTTTCAATTCGTCGATTTTAGGTGTTGGGCTTGAACGTGAATTGAATTTTAAAATGCTATATAAAAAGAAAAATAAAGTGAAAAGATTGTTTAAAATTATTTAAGTCGGCGGGCTTAGTCCAATTGCACCGTGGCTTGGCCCATTAATTGATCGCAGTGCAAAAAGGCGGTTACGCATTTCACTCTCCTCCTTCCTCGTAATAAAAAACGGGAGCCTTGCTTTCACTCCAATTCCTGTTTGGATGTTGCCTGTCGTTATTCCAGTTTGGACGTTCCCCATAAATATTGGCTCTCCAGAGTCAAGTCAATCTATTAATGATTTTCTGTAATCTATGCATGCTATTCGGAATCAATTGACTTCTCTGAGCAGCGCTTGGAGGGTGCTAGTGATGCTCCCAAAATTGTTGAATATCGTATTTGTGTTCGTGTCATGCAATTTTTGATGGCCTTGAAGGATGAGTTTGAACTTGTGAAGGCCTCCCTTCTGCAGAGAGATTCTTTTCCTTTTATTCAAACCGTTGTATTGAAATTATTGACCGGGGAGACTTGATTGACCACCTTTAAGGCGCCACACACTCTATCTCATCTTCACACCTACCAATGTTGTACTTGCCACTTCGAGTTCTTCCTCTTTGTGCAGTTGCAAAATCTGTCCTCGACATGGTCACTTGGCATCTAATTGTTATCGACTACAACTCATGCAATCCATGGGATCCGTCAATCGACCTTGCAATTGAGGTCCTCCTTCTCGTCCATTTGGCCAGTACTGCCATTGTAGAGACTTTTACCCATGCTCCGTCACATTATCCTTAGAGGATCTTCACTCTATTCTTTAAGAATCTAGCTCATTTGGCTTCTTTATTCCTAACACTTTTGCTATGTCTACCGCTCCAAGTATTTTTTATTCAGGGTTTTTTCATTCTACTTGTTGCAATCCCATGGCATTCAACTCTAGTTTATTTTAGTCTGAATCTTCCACTTCACGTGCACCTCTTATTCATATAGCCGATAACTCATAGATGAGAGTTAGTCATAGAAGAAACATTTGCACATTTTATTATCTTTAACTAACAAATTTTTGGTTCCTAAACTCTTGCTAAACTTGATATCCGAGAGGCAATTGTGTGAACTTGATTTTGATATTCACTTCTCTTCTCACGATTGTCATGTGCAAGATGCTTGGATGGGATAGACACTTGGGACAAGTCTTCAAGTGGGTTGCCTCTTTAAGCTTGTTCCCCCAAATATTTTGACCTCTTTTGATTGTTGTGCAGCCACAATATCATCTAAAATTTAACATTCTCAATTACATCATGCTACTTTTTCTAGGTTTAGTTTCTTAATTTCAAGTGGCTATTTAGGTTTTGTTAACACCAAATACTTTGATTGTCTGTCTTGTAAGTTGGGAAAACATCATGCTTTATCATTTCAAACTAGTAAATTTGTATCTCACACTCCTTTTGATCTCATTCTCTCTGATAATTGGGGACCATCTCCCACCCTCATCATGGGTGGCTCTATCTATTTTGTTATTTTGATGGATGATCACTCTCCTTTTACCTAATTTTATCTTATGAAAAATCATTTTGAACTTACTTGTATATATTTTGCCTAGTGACATTAAGGCTCTCCATTGTCGGGTAGGCAAGGTCGAACTTGCCAGATTTGGCAAGTTTGAGCCTTACTAAACTATGGCGAGACCAACCTCACCTAGCAAGGGCAAGGTCGAGCCTCACTAGGGGCGGGCAAGAAAGCCTTGTTGGCCCTCACCTTTCACCAATCGTCAAGCATTGCTAAGGCTCAACAATCGATTGGAGGAATGAGGGAGGGGAAAAAAAGAACAAGAAATAAAGAGGAAAAGAAGAGAATATTAAAATTTAAAATTTTAAAAATGTTAAAATATTATTAAATAATGTCCACATTAGTGCTGACCATGTTATGTATAACGGTCTGTGTCCACGTTAATGATTTTCGGCCAAAATTAGTAAGATTGACTCAATTGGTAAAATGTAAAAATATTTAGAACTCAATTGACATAATTAAAAAAATTTAAGACTGAATTAACATAAATGTGATAGATTTAATTTTTTTTTTTTGGTAATTTCCTTAATCTCCAACCGTTATAATCTCCAGTGGATAAGATTTTATCCGTATCCACGAGAATTATGAGCCTATTCTTTTGCCAAATGGGCTCTCAACTCTACATGGTAATAAAAGAAACCAAAAGAAGGATTTTAGATCTCATGCTAACCCTCCTTTTCATCCTTTGTGGCCTTACCTTAAACAAACCCCTGATTTTCTACAAATGATGGGTGGATAAACACATCATAGCAAAATGACTTCCCAAGCAGCACACTCGAATGCTTCAATTAACAAAAGATGGGGAAAATTCCAAATAAGGACCAAAAAGTGGATCAATTTTCTCAAATAATGACCTAAAATGAATTTTGTGTCAGATAAAAACCTAAAGTAGGTCCATTGTCTCAAATAAAGACCTAAAGTGGTTGAATCAATTCCAAATAAGGACCTGAGCTTGCTGGTTGGCCAAATATCGCCGGCTATCAAGCACATGACATTTCCAACGACCAGAGTTTGGACAATTTTGTCCAAAAAAAATCTAGGGAAAATTAACAAATCCTAAAACAAAAACAAAAAAACCCTAGGTTTTCTACAGTCTCCCCATTCCTTGTATCCATCCTTTATGAAGTCAAAGATCGAAGTTCTCCCCATTTCTTGTACCCATCCTCTACAAAGTCGAAGAACCAAATTCTCCGCCGGTTGAGGCACGAATTCAAAAACAAGAAGAGAATCATATGCTTCTTTCTTTGTTTGTGGAGACCCAAATTCTCCACCGGTCAAGCAAGGCGAGGAGCGACGAGAATCGAGTCGCGACGTGACCTAGCAGCGATTTGGTTGAGGAGTAGTGGGGGAGAAGAAAAAAGAAAACGTAAACATCTAAATGAATAACATAAACTTAATTAATTTAGAATTTTCCCTTTTTTTCAATCATGAATTTCTAAAACAATTACCCCTATTTTGCTGACAAGTTAAGGTCCTTAATATAGATTAACTTGATCATTTCAGGTTCTTATTTGACACAAAATTCACTTCGGGTCCTTATTTAAAATAATGGGTCCACTTTGTATCATTATTTGACACAAAGTTAACTTTGGGTTCTTATTTGAGAAAATAAATTCATTTCGGGTTTTTATTTGGAATTTTCCCTCAAAAGATGATAAGGGCCATCAAAATCATAGCCTTCTGCGTAAGAAAACTCTCACATTGGATATTACCTTATTTATTACAGCTGATAAATCAACCAGCGACCAGTCATCCACGAAGAGCGAGCTTTTTCTCTCAATTCTGTCAGGTTTTGCAAGTTCCACAAATCTGGTAACTCCTGTAACTAATCGCGGCCATCAAAAGGTGAAACTTCCAACGATTCGAATTGACAGAGACCATGAGTCTCGACAAGCCGTGGGCATTCATAAACCCCTAGCCATGGATTTCTTACGGTTTGTTTGGCAATTCAAGTTAAAGAAGGAATTAAAGGGAAAAGAAGATAAATTTTTTGTTTTTGTTACATGGACGTGCGTGAAGTATGAAAGAAATGAAGGGGAATTAAATTAGTAAATCCCCTCGGTTCTTCTCTTCCAGTCTTTTTCACTTCCTTCCCACTTGTTCTATCCTTAGCCTTTTAATTCCTTTCATTTCCACCAAACACATCCAATGATTAAGGTTCTCGAACTGTCCGAAGACCGGCCAGTGGAATTTCCGTTAACCAACCAAAACAAATTTTCTAAGTTGTAACGGTGGCGCAATTCTCCTCTACCCCTGAAGATTGGACACAGTCACGAAGGTCGCATGAGATATTGAAAGGCAGACCAAGATGCTCGGAGTTATTCGAGCTCAATAAGGGAATCATATGGAAGGTCCAATTCCAGTGTCCTCAACATACCGTGAATCGGAAGCTTGTTTATTAATATTAAACATGGGGCCTACTCTTGATTCAAGACCCATGCTTGCCTTTATTTCTTCTTTTTTGGTTCTTTACTTTTATTTCTCAATTTGGAACAAAATTGATGCACCTCTATTTGAAAAATACTTATTTGATAGATAGCTACCTAATTATTTAGTTTCTAGCAAAAAAAAAAAAAAACTATTTTGTTAATGATTTTTATACTTCTTATTTTAATACTAGGAAACAATTATTCAAAAAGTAATTTAAGCGCAAGTTTAAGAGGATAATCTTTGATTAAATTGTGTATAATGCATATATCATCCACAATATTTAATCTTTGGGTATATTTGCACAAAAAATTGAAGTCGAAAAATTCACTATCATGAGGATAATCTACAGAAATAAAGTAAACAATTTGTAGATAAAATTAATATTTCTTGACTCCAATATATGATTAGTGCCTTCTTAGGTTATAATAGTGGAGAACAAGTTCTAAAGAAGACAAACATGAAAGTGATGGTTGAAATGTAACGGGTGTGGATGAATCAGCTGGGGTGAAAATAAAAAAAATTGTTTGAATGTGATGCCAGTAAGTTTTTCTTTTAGTAAAATTGAAAAAAAAAGGAAGAAAAAAAGTAAGATATAATATTAAATCAAGAGTAAGAATCACAAGGGATAATGTAGTTAATTCAACGTGATAGGTGTCAAGAGCCAATAATAAGGGGTGGAAAAAGATAAGAAATAATCTTAAATCAAGAGTGATACCTACAAGGGTTAATGTAATCAATTTATGTGATAGGAGGTGTCATGAGCCAATAAGGAGTGTAAATAGGGCTAGCCAAAAAAATTATGCAATTTATTTTGGCAACTTTTGAAAAACAAAAAGCCCATGTGAGCAATCAAATTTCAAATATATTCGACAAATTCAACAAAAATTGTATCAATCAACTTAAAGGAAATATATTTCGTAGCCTATCGTTGTACAAGTAGGATTGGGCTTAGGTTTGTAGCTGTCGAATTGGGTCAGGCACATGATTTGTAGGAAGAAGAGTTTTTGGGCTTGTGAGGGATTTGGTCTGCCTTTTCTCTTTGGTAGCCGTAAAGTTCATTGTATAACCAGAGTGCTGCCCATAGCTGTCTCTGTCACGTCAGAAACGCTCCCTACCCTAATTGGAAACAAAAAAGAGAAACTATCTCTATTCTCCCGCTCACTCTGATATTAGTATAGACAATATATAACAATAAATTAATGATTGAATATCCATTTAATTTTTTCTTTTATATATTGAAATACAATACTTCTACTGATTATTCAATATGAGTTTCACTGATTATTTAAGATTGACTCTACTTTTTATTCAATTTGTCAATTCATCAAGATATACATATTGCATGCACCTTAGAGAAAAATAATTGGTATGAGATGCTTTTTTCATCTATGTTGAATTTTTTAGTAAGAGTTGCAATATATTTCTTTACCTATAATAATTATTTGCAAAAGTAGAGGTAAAATTAAAATTTCCCTATATCAGATTGAAATAATGAACAAACTCCAAGTCTAGAATATCCCGATTCGCACGGTATACATTGGTTGTCTTGCTGATCGAGACAATCACTTCGCCGACTACATTGTTTCATATAGTAGCGTCTAGTGTTTTGGAGTTCAGCCAAGTGGAGATTAGTAAAATTGAATAGAGAAGTCGTTAGTTATTTTTATTTGAAACATGTACCTGTTATTTCTTATTATCTCTTTTAACCTGTGTATTATGTCCAACTTGAAGTTTCTTTTGTACTAGTCTATGAATAGGCTCTGTGTTGTTTGAAACAAGGTTCCCCCGAGCCACATATTAACATTTTTATCATGTAATCACAATTTACCTGTTCTTGCACCTTTACTTTCTTGTAGTACAGATTCAATGTAATCAAAATTAAACTTCTTCTTTGAGATCTCTTGCCATCAAACCATGAGAGCCCTGGTTTTCGTGTGAAGATTAAAATGAGGTTCTCTCCTTCGTGTATCGTGTCAAATGCGCGCATATAATGATGCAAAAACTGATTTTGCAATGAGCCTCTTCAGCTCAGCACTCTAGAATCCTGCACGGCGCTGGGTTGCTTCGCTCAGTCCCTCACGCGTGCTTGTGACATTCGCAGAGCGGGACGCCGTCGGGAGAGAGAAGGAAGAAAGAAATACAGAGTGGGCCGAGTCTTTCTTGACGGGCTCCCCTTCAGTTAGCCTTTCTTTCTTTCTCTTATTGAACCTCATCTGATGAAATGGGTCGGCTCAATGAAGTCTCGTGGGTGGGCTCTGAGCTTTGGGCTAATGGATCGAATTCAAATTCGCAAAAATGAAGCAAAATGAGTCCTATGGTTTAGATCTGAATCGCGGAGACATGAGCTGGGCCGGACTCTTTTTTTTTTCCTCTTTCATTTATTTATTTATTTCTGTTGCCTTTTCTTTTATTTATTATCATTATGTTTTATTTTCGCAAAAAGATGCATAGTTCGTCAATTGACAAAAATTCAGGTACTAACAATAACTAGCAACAAGAAGATGAAGTCTCATCATGTCTCACTTCAAGTATTAAAAGAGAAGTAAGGATAGATACTTTTCGATCTCGGTAAAAAGGGTAAGAACGTTATGTATACACAACTTATAAACAAAGGAGATGATGCGTGGGCGAAGTTGATGAGAACCATACTTCCCGGTGACAAAATACCTAGCGAAAGTGATTCGCTCAACAAACCATTCGAATTTTGGACTTGGATCGTCAGGCAGCATCTTGCATTTGAAAACATCCGAGTGACATGTTTCCTTATCCACGACAGGCAAACTTTTCAACGATTCGCAATGAGATAACTCCAAGTGGCACAAGTTTTGTAAGCTGGAAAGATCCGGTCACTTTTTTAAGAATGGGCAAAAACAAAACTGTAATTCCTCCGGTGTTTCTAATTGTTCGAGAACTTGAATCTCAACTAGCCGTGGGCACTCGTGAACAAAAAAATATCGTAGCTTTCTTAAGCTTGGTAAATGGGATGGTCTCTCAAGAAATTGACACTCCATTAATACAAACCAGCGAAGCTTCTCCAACTCTCCAAGCACATCCAGTGGAATTTCGGTTAAGCACGACCTGCAAATTTCCAAACAGAACAAATATTTGAAGGTGCGAATTATTGACCATCCATCTATGGACTCAAGATCACACAAGCTCAACCACCCAGTTTTGGGCGGAATCCCTTGAGAGATTGAAAGGTGGAGCTTGGTAAGCTGAGATCCCATAGTTCGGTAAGGCTATTTGCAAACTCAGCGGGCAACGCGGCAATGTCTGAAATGTCCAATGTCAACCACGTCAACTTAGTTAACCTCCCAATCCATTGCAAATCTTGAGCTTGGCATGCGTTTAGGGGTACATGAGGCATATCAACATATCTAAGACGACCATAATCGGACATATGCAGAGCACATAAGTCAGTCAGGTTTGATAGATCCGGAATCCTCTGTAATGCTGAAGACAAAATGACCAAACATGTCAAACTTGCAGGAAGCTCCGGCAATTGTGGAAGCTCCTCACAAAAATTCAATACCGATCCCTTAAGTTGAGAAAGCTGACTAATACTTGATGGCACTTTAGAAATACGGGTTCTTGATAAGATTAACTCTTTCAAAGATGATAGTGCCCCAATTTCCATTCGAATTTCTCCCTCCAAAAATATGCAAAATGAAGCATCTAATTTTTCAAGCTTCTCCAACATCCCTGTCGTCTTAAAAACCTTTCTTAATTTACATCTTTCCATATTTAGAATCTCCAACCTCTTAAGCTCTCCGATTGAATCAAGCAGCTCACTAATGTTTGTGGACGATAAAATCAACTTGACTAGATTTTTCAATTTCCTAATTGACTTTGGAAGTTTCTCCACAGATGAATTATATAAAGACAACACTTGAAGACCATAATCCAAAAGTTCAAGGAGTGCCAAATTTTCCATCCTTAGCGTTGATAGATGCTTTAGATTACCCAATGAGTCTACCCATGATTGACGTCCCACGCCTAGATTGAGCGTGGTTGGAGCTCCCTTAAGCACCCTCAAACCAAGACACCCCTTAATTTCCAAGTGCTTCAAATGTTGCAGTATAGTAATGGATGGGTCAATTTCAATCAGCCCATGACAATTCTGGATGACGAGTCTCTCCAAAGTCAAGCATGTAGAGAAGTTAGGCGTCTTGATCAACCTTCTACAATTCATGAGATGCAGAGCTTTTAACCTACATTTTCTCTGTAAAATTACTCATGCAAGAATGTATAAAGACTGTCAAATTCACTATGCCCAAAGAAAGATAGTAAATGTACAATGCTTGTATCACGTGATGATTATACCATGATTTCGCTCCATCCACCCTAGTCATTTGTAATGTCAGATTCTGAAATTTTGAGGACAACTAAGGGCGCGCATGACAACCATTCTGTTCTAGAAATAGTTTCTAGAACAAAAATAGATTTTTCTACTTCTATTTCTAGAAGAGTTTCTAAGCAAAAATAACCGTTTGATAACGACACAAAATTTCTTCCTTTCGGACGGCGGCAAATAGTGGTGACGGACAGTGGTGGCGGTGGCCAGTGACCGGCAGCGGCGGCCGACAACCAATGGACGGTGGTTGGCGGTAATGGATGGAGGACCGGTTGACGAACAATGAGAAAATTTTTTATTTCTCATTTCTGTTCCAAAAATATAGAAGTATAAAATTTCTACTTCTGATTTCTATTCCAAACCTATTTCCGGAATATAAATTTATTCCAGAAATAGAAAAATAGCATAAGTTTATCAAACGGATTTCTATTCTAGAAACATGTCTGGAATAGAAAAAGTGTTTATGGAACATAAATTCTAGTTTGTCATGTACCCCCTAAACTACTTGGAGAAAAGTTTGTAGCTTGAAACTCTGAAGGACAATTTTGCCAAGAGAGCCATCTTAGCTCCAAGAAGAGATTTTGGAAGTCCCCTACAAAATTTCCTCCATCCAATTCAAAGAACCTTAAGTTTAACAGTCTTGAAATGTCTTCACTTGTAAAATTGCACACTTGAGATTGCCCCTCTAGTTTGAGTGCTACTATTTCTTTGGTTCCCTAGAAAAGGAAATTAGAGCTCAATTAGCTTAACTTTGGTGAACATAAGAAAAAGGCCAATGAATTTGACATAAAATATATCTTTTTCTTGGTAAAAGGTTGGGAGGGGCAATAGTGTAGCTACATCTCCAAGAGTTAGCATAAGGGTTTCACACCCTCTATATAATGTTTGGGTTGAATCATAATTATTCAATCCATCCATAGGTGTATGAGCCCATCGAGGTAGCAAATACCTAATGCACAAATTGACAAAGATTCGCTTACGCATTACTCAAACTTGTGACCTCATGGAAGATAGTGTTACCTTTGTACTATTGAGCTACCATGCTTTGTGGTAATCTAACACAATACCGACCTATGCTATTTTCTACACAAAGTGAAAAGTAGAACTTTGATCAATACGTACCTCTTTCTTTCAAAACCACGATCCCTCCTTAAGTCTCTTCGCATGAAGATGTGGACTTGCAAGTGCTTATTGCATATGCTAGCTTTGCCAAATTAGCAAGAGCTCACTCTAGTCAAATTTTGCCACATGTACTAAGGGTCTCACCTTGCAAAAATCTTGAAACTCCCTTTCTCCTCTCTGCAGTTTTTTTCCTTGAGGAAGAGTCCCGGGAAAATGGGCGACATCGCAAAAGGACCGAAAAAGATCTTATTTGGAGTTGAAAATTGAAGGTGTTTAGTCCTAATTAAATGTCTTTGGCCTTATTCGGCCATTCGGCTCGACCACCACAAGGAACCACATTTATTGTTTTCTTTTTATGAAAATGACGACATTATATTATCTGGTTATTAATTGACAGCATATCCATCGACTTAGCATGATCCGAGTACCACAACTTGCTATACTTTTTAGGATGTTGGATGCTTTCCATGTGAACAATCTCCCTCCTTAAGTCTCTTCGTATGAAGATGTGGACTTGCAAGTGCTTATTGCATATGCCAGCTTTCCCAAATTAGCAAGAGCTCACTCCAGTCAAATTTTGCCACATGTACTAAGGGTCCTACCTTGCAAAAATCTTGAAACTCCCTTTCTCCTCTCTACGGTTTTTTCCTTGAGGAGGAGTCCCGGGAAAATGGGCGACATCGCGAAAAGACCAAAAAGGATCTTATTTGGAGTTGAAAATTGAAGGTGTTTAATCCTAAATTAAATGTCTTTGGCCTTATTCGGCCATTCGGCTCGACAATCACAAGGAACGACATTTATTGTTTTCTTTTTATGAAGATGACGACATTATGTTATCTAGTTATTAATTGATAGCTTATCCATTTTGTTTTTTAGTCGGTCTTACTCTATTCCTATTCTAACGCTCACTCTCAGACTTTTGTCTTACCTCCTTGCAGGGCGTGGGAGTCGAAACCCACTCCTGAAACTAATGCGTCCCCACCCCAACCCCCCCTGAGAAGGTGGGGATTTGAACTCCCTACCTCCCCCTTCCAAGTTGGAAGGGTGGCCACTGGAGTAAACCCCAGTGTTAATAGCATATCCATTGACTTAGCATGATCCGAGTACCATATTCTAGATAAAAAGTCTTGAGTCGGATTTCATTTTTCCCTTTTTGAAACTCGATGCCAATTGCCCTTCTTGAAAGAAAGAATAGGAAGGAGATATTACAGATTGGCTCATTCTTAAAATCCATGTTAGATGTTTGATTGGGGGAGGTAAAAGTACTTCCTGGTGGCACGATAACCGGCATCCCGCCAGTTCATGCTAAAGTTTCATATGTTATTATGGTTGATCCTTGGTTTTGGCCTCTGCTTTCAGGCTGCTTCATTTGGTGGTTTAGTGCCATACTCTCTATCTGCAGATCCTGTAAATTTTCACAGGTTCCCATTATGGGGTGCTTACCAATGCCGAGAGTATATTAATGTCCCAGGCCAAGAGATGTGTAATGCCACTCAAAGAATCAACGATCCTTCCTCAACCTCGGACGATTGAGTATATTTTCCGATATATCTTCGGCCGCTTTATTTACATAACGATTGAGATAAATTATTTTATGAGCACTCGAAAACATAAAATATGATATATACTGCTGCCCTTGCTCCGCTGGCCTGCGCCTTGCCCCTTCTTCGCTGGCCTATGCCACCAAGCCCACAATTCCCCGTTTCCCAACATGATCCCATGACCAGGCTCTTCCTCTTGCCCCTCCTCGTTGTGTCACGCCCCGATCCTCGAGCGCGTACCCATTTCTCACCTGGTCAATTAATGGCGACGTCCCAGGACGCATCGCCGACTCTGTTCAATTAATATGCGCAAGTGGAAGTATAAAGAAAATCCCCGTCAATAAAACAATGGGATGAAAAGCAGGGCCATATTTTTCATATTAAAATTTATAACCAAACTTTTATACAAAGCACAAACCAGAGTACTTCACAACTATTCACAACTTTTACTCTTAACTCTATTCACATCAAAATAGAGTTCACAAAAGAAGATGGGATCTCAGTCCATCCGGATCGTACTCAAAATCTCTCTCGGTGTTATCTTCTTCTTCCAAAAATTCTTCTCCTTCGGTTTCACCTCAGAGTTCTCCTTCTCAGATTCCTCCTCCTCGGCTCCTCATCGAGATCCTGAAATGTTGTCCCACAACCGGGATGAGACTACGTCTCAGCGAGTTCTACTCAACTAAGACTCAATTAGGGAGCTAATACACTACTCGGTTGCCTAAGCATAGCACGAGTCAGAGGACTTACCTTGGCCTCAGATCCAATATGCAATTCAAGATTATATACAACTTTTCATAACTCACAGCGAACAATCAATCAAATCACTAGTCAATCGAACTAGTCGATTACATGTCAGACGGACCATTCTAGTTCATTGGTTCCATACCACAAAACCTCCCATAGAGTACTCCGTCACAAAGCCACATCAATGCTCTCGGGTGTCAAGTTCGCCAATGTGACACAATTAACCAACGGTTTACGTGCGTTCTTTAAGGCGCCATTTTCGCACAGTGATATTCCACATCACCGAACCACACCTGTCACGGTTCATAGGCAGTCTACGTGTGTTCTTTGAGGCGCCGTTTTCGCACAGTGATATTCCTCAATCACCGAACCACGCCTCCACAAGTCATAGACAGTCGACGTACGTTCTTTAAGTCACCGTTTTCGCACAGTGATCTTCCACATCACCGAACCACGCCTGTCTATGCTTCGTACTTGATCGATCTCAGCCAAAGTATTCTCGACTCACTCTCATCATTCCACACACTTTACAACTCAACAGAGCATAAGAATGCTGAATAAACATACATGGCCAATTTCCAATCAATAATTCAATCTCAATCAATTCCAAACAATTTAGGGTAAATCCCTAAAATACCACAATTAAATCAATTCCATGCAACGTAGAGCTCAAATAAATAAATAGACTGTGCCACGACAATCAGCACGAGATTTCGGTCGTCGGCCAACTCAGCCTTAATTTCCGAAAAATAAATAAATAATTAGTTAATTTCGAAAATTAAATAATAATTATTAGAAATTCAATTTAGCTCAAAATAAAGCCCGATTAAATAAACGGACTTCACCACTGTCATCAGCATAATATTACGGTCGCTGGCCATCCAAGTTGAATTTTCGGAAAATAAATAATTATTTAATTTAATTTCGAAAAATAATATTTAAATGCCAAAAATTCCACTTAGGCCTGAAATATCAAATTGAAGCCCGATAAAGGGTCGGAAAATTCCCGAGCTACCCTCAATAAATAGTAGACTATGTCTACTTACTAATTACGCATTCAATTTGACTAATTTACAACATAATCAACTAATAAACCCTAATCAAAATACCTAAGATTAATTAAATAAAATAAACAACCAATTAAGTATAATTAACTCACTAAGCAAGGAATAGTGAGGTTACTCACCGGAATCGCGCGCAATTGGAATCAAATTGATGGGCTCGACGCAGGGATCGATTCCTCTCAAAGCATGGCGCGACTCTGAGGACCGGAAACGGCCCAAAGGTGGGCTCGAAGGGGCTGGAATACCCACTTGTGGGTTGTTGCTTGGCTGGCCGGATGGGTTCCGATGGCCAAGAGGGCGAGGGGAGAGCCGGTGGAGGGTGAGGGGGACGCCAGGGGGTAGAGGCGGCGGCTGGGCGGCGTTTGGCGGCGGCTAGAGGCGGTAGCCGAGCTGGGCAGGAGGCTGGTCGCGCACGAGCCGGGGGCGACGGTTGGGCGCCCGGGCACGGGTGGACGGCGGCGAGCGGTGCAAGCATGGGTGGCGCGGGTGCGAGCGATGGCGACGGGCAGTGCGAGCAGCGAACTGCTGCTTCTGGCGAGCTTACTCTTCTTCTAGTTTGCTGGTTCCGAACCAAGAAGAAGAAGAAGGGCGGAAGCTCGTTCACGTGGGGAGGGGAAAGGAAGAGAGAGGAAAGAGAAGAAGAGAAAAAAAGAAAAAAAGAAAAAGGAATGGATAAATACCAATTGACTAGTCAAAAAGAGGAAGGAGAGGGGAAACCAAATTTCAATTTGGCTTAGGGGGGGGGGGGTCATACGAAAAGGGGGCATCCGCACATGGGGAAAAAGGGGAGAGAGAGGAGAGAGAAAGAAAAAGAAAGGGAAGAAAAATAAAAATAAAAATAAAAATAAAAATAAAAATAATTAAATAGTAAAACAATTTTACTATTTCAGTTATTCCAATTATTTTCCTTTTCTCTTTTTATTTTCTTCCAGTCTTCGATTTTTCCTTCCGATAATTTCTTTATCGAAATTTCAGACTCGTCAATAAATTGACGGACGATGAGACAAAGTCCTAAAAATAAGAATTATGACACGCTTAAAATTCGATTTCCGAAATCGAGTTCAATTTCATAGTTAAAATCAATCAGACGCGATTTTAGTCCAATCCAACCAATTAAGTAGCTTTTAGGGATTTTCACCGCGGATAATCCCTTAACGGTTTCACTCAAAGAGTTGGTTAACTCGTGAGTGATTAGCTCAGAGAAAAAGGACAGTAGGCATGTCGACGAAATGTCCATTTCACTTTATCAAAACGGGTTTGGATTTCAGGATGTCACTCATTGTCAGCCTTCACCTCTCGGTCAGCCGTCGCTTCTGCAGCCTCCTCTCGGTTAGCCACTGCTTCTGTGGCCTCCGCCGCAATTTCCTCTGTTATCATGGTCGATCCTTGGTTTTGGCCTCTGCTTTCGGGATGCTTCATTTGGTGGTTTAGTGCCATGCTCTCCATCCGAAGATCCTGTAAATTTTCACAGGTTCCCGTAATGGGGTACTTACCAATGTCGATAGTATGTTAATGTCCCAGGCCAAGAGATGTGTAACGCCACTTAAAGAATTAACGATCCTTCCTCAACCTCGGACGATTGAGTATATTTTCTGATATATCTCCGGCCGATTTATTTACGTAACGATTGAGATAAATTATTTTATGAGCACTCAAAAACATAAAAAATGATATATACTGCTGCCCCTGCTTCGCTGGCCTGCGCCTTGCCCCTTCTTCGCTGGTTTATGCCACCAAGCCCACAGTTCCCCGTTTCCCAACATGATCCCATGACCAGGCTCTTCCTCTTGCCCCTCCTCGTTGTCAGCCTCCGCCTCTCAGTCAGTCGCCGCTTCTGCAGCCTCCTCTCGGTCGCCCCCGCTTCTGCAGCCTCCTCTCGGTCACCCCCGCTTCTGCAGCCTCCTCTCGGTTGGCCGTCGCTTCTGCAGCCTCCTCTTCGGAGAGAAGAATAGAACTTAAAATGGGGAGACATAGGTTTTGGTGCGGTTACTCAAAGATTTGATTCCTTTTGCTCCAAGGAATACTGATCAAAGAACATTCCCCCATGATGCGAAACCACTTATTCCCACCAAATCTCAATACATACCCAAGCAGCTCCAAAATCGAAAAATGCGCGCATCCTTTCAGTACCCAATATAGAATTCACCTTGCTAATTCAATACATCAGTTGGGCAGGACGCTGGTCGTGCACGAGATGAGGGCGACGGTCGGGCGCGCAGGCGCGAGTGGACAGCGATGAGCGATGCAGGCGCAGGTGCGGGCGACGGGGACGGGCGGTGCGAGCGGCGAGCTATTGCTTCCGGCGAGCTTCCTCTTCTTCTGGTTTGCTGGTTCCGAACCAAGAAGAAGAAGAAGAAGAAGGGGGGAAGCTCGTTCACGTGGGGAGGGGAAAGAAAGAGAGAGGAAAGAGAAGAAGAGAAAAAAAAAGAAAAAAGGAAGGGATAAATACCAATTGACTAGTCCAAAAGAGGAGGGAGGGGGGAAACCAAATTTCAAATAGGCTTAGGGGGGCGGGTCGTACGAAAGGGGGGCATCCGCACATGGGGAAAAAAGGGGAGAGAGAGGAGAGAGAAAGAAAAAGAAAGGGAAGAAAAATAAAAATAAAAATAATTAAATAGTAAAACAATTTTACTATTTCAATTATTCCAATTATTTTCCTTTTCTCTTTTTATTTTCTTCCGGTCCTCGATTTTTCCTTCCGATAATTTCTTTCTCGAAATTTCAGACTCGTCAATAAATTGACGGACGATGAGACAAAGACCTAAAAATAAGAATTATGACACGCTTAAAATTCGATTTCCGAAATCGAGTTCAATTTCGTAGTTAAAATCAATCAGACGCGATTTTAGTCCAATCCAACCAATTAAGTAGCCTTTAGGGATTTTCACCGCGGATACATCCCTTAACGGTTTCACTCAATAGGTTGGTTAACTCGTGAGTGATCAGCTCAGAGAAAAATGACTGTAGGCACGTCGATGAAAGGCCCATTTCACTTTATCGAAACAGGGTTGAATTTCAGGATGTCACACGTTGTCAGCCTTCGCCTCTCGGTCAGCCGCCGCTTCTGCAGCCTCCGCCGCAGTTTCCTCTGTTATCATGGTCGATCATTGGTTTTGGCCTCTGCTTTCAGGATGCTTCATTTGGTGGTTTAGTGCCATGCTCTCCATCCGCAGATCGTGTAAATTTTCACAGGTTCCCGTTATGGGGTGCTTACCAATGCCGATAGTATATTAATGTCCCGAGTCAAGAGATGTGTAACGCCACTTAAAGAATCAACGATCCTTCCTTAACCTCGGACGATTGAGTATATTTTCTGATATATCTCCGACCGCTTTATTTACATAACGATTGAGATAAATTATTTTATGAGCACTCGAAAACATAAAATATGATATATACTGCTGCCCTTGCTCCGCTGGCCTGCGCCTTGCCCCTTCTTCGCTGGCCTATGCCACCAAGCCCACAGTTCCTCGTTTCCCAACATGATCCCATGACCAGGCTCTTCGTCTTGCCCCTCCTCGTTGTCAGCCGCCACTTCTGCAGCTTCCTCTCGCTCGCCCCCGCTTCTGCAGCCTCCTCTTCAGGGGAGAGGAAGAGAACTTAAAATGGGGAGACATAGGTTTTGGTGCTGTTACTCAAAGGTTTGATTCCTTTTGCTCCAAGGAATATTGATCAAAGAACATTCCCCCACAATACAAAACCACTTATTCCCACAAAATCTCAATACATACCCAAGTAGCTCCAAAATCGAAAAATTCATGCATCCTTTCAGTACCCAATATAGAATTCACCTTGCTAATTCAATACATCAGCTGGGCAGGACGCTGGTTGCGCACGAGACGGGGGCGACGGTCGGGCGCGCGGGCGCGGGCGAATGGCGGTGAGCGGTGTAGGCGCGGGTGCGGGCGACGGGGACGGGCGGTGCGAGTGGCGAGCTACTGCTTCCGGCGAGCTTCCTCTTCTTCTGGTTTGCTGGTTCCGAACCAAGAAGAAGAAGAAGGGGGGAAGCTCGTTCACGTGGGGAGGGGAAAGGAAGAGAGAGGAAAGAGAAGAAGAGAAAAAAAAAAAAAAGAAAAGGAAATGATAAATACCAATTGACTAGTCAAAAAGAGGTGGGAAATGGGAAACAAAATTTCAATTTGGCTTAGGGGGGGTCGTACGAAAGGGGGGCATCTGCACATGGGGAAGAAGGGGAGAGAGAGGAGAGAGAAAGAAAAAGAAAGGGAAGAAAAATAAAAATAAAAATAATTAAATAGTAAAACAATTTTACTATTTCAATTATTCCAATTATTTTCCTTTTCTCTTTTTATTTTCTTCCGGTCCTCGATTTTTCCTTCCGATAATTTCTTTCTCGAAATTTCAGACTCGTTAATAAATTGACGGACAATGAGACAAAGTCCTAAAAATAAGAATTACGACACGCTTAAAATTCGATGTCCGAAATCGAGTTCAATTTTTTAGTTAAAATTAATCAGACGCGATTTTAGTCCAATCCAACCAATTAAGTAGCATTTAGGGATTTTCACCGCGGATACATCCTTTAACGGTTTTACCGAATGGGTTGGTTAACTCGTGAGTGATCACCTCAGAGAAAAAGGATCATAGGCACGTCGATGAAAGGCCCATTTCACTTTATCGAAACGGGGTCAAATTTCAGGATGTCAGACGTTGTCAGCCTTCGCCTCTCGGTCAGCCGCTGCTTCTGCAGCCTCCGCCGCAATTTCCTCTGTTATCATGGTCGATCCTTGGTTTTGGCCTCTGCTTTCAGGATGCTTCATTTGGTGGTTTAGTGCCATGCTCTCCATCCGCAGATCGTGTAAATTTTCACAGGTCCCCGTTATGGGGTGCTTACCAATGCCGATAGTATATTAATGTCCCGGGCCAAGAGATGTGTAACGCCACTTAAAGAATCAATGATCCTTCCTCAACCTCGGACGATTGAGTATATTTTCTGATATATCTCCGGCCGCTTTATTTACATAACGATTGAGATAAATTATTTTATGAGCACTCGAAAACATAAAAATATGATATATACTGCTGCCCCTGCTCCGCTGGCCTGCGCCTTGCCCCTTCTTCGCCGGCCTATGCCACCAAGCCCACATTTCCCCGTTTCCCAACATGATCCCATGACCAGGCTCTTCTTCTTGCCCCTCCTCGTTGTCAGCCTCCGCCTCTCGGTCAGCCGCCGCTTCTGCAGCCTCCTCTTCGGGGGAGAGGAATAGAACTTAAAATGGGGAGACATAGGTTTTGGTGCGGTTACTCAAAGGTTTGATTCCTTCTGCTCCAAGGAATACTGATCAAAGAACATTCCCCCACAATGCGAAACCACTTATTCCCACCAAATCTCAATATATACCCAAGCAGATCCAAAATTGAAAAATTCGTGCATCCTTTCAGTACCCAATATAGAATTCACCTTGCTAATTCAATACATCAGCTGGGCAGGAGGCTGGTCGCGCACGAGACGGCGGCGACGGTTGGGCGCGCGGGCGGACGGCGACGTGCGGTTTAGGCGCGAGTGGCACGCGTGCGGGCGACGGGGACAGGCGGTGCGAGTGGCGAGCTGTTGCTTCAGGCGAGCTTCCTCTTCTTGTGGTTTGCTGGTTCCGAACCACGAAGAAGAAGAAGGGGGGAAGCTCGTTCACGTGGGGAGGGGAAAGGAAGAGAGAGGAAAGAGAAGAAGTGAAAAAGAAAAAAGAAAAAAGAAAATGATAAATACCAATTGAATAGTCAAAAAGAGGTGGGAAATGGGAAACAAAATTTCAATTTGGCTTGGGGGGGTCGTACGAAAGGGGGGCATTTGCACATGGGGAAGAAGGGGAGAGAGAGGAGAGAGAAAGAAAAAGAAAGCGAAGAAAAATTAAAATTAAAATAATTAAATAGTAAAACAATTTTACTGATATATCTCCGGCCGCTTTATTTACATAACGATTGAGATAAATTATTTTATGAGCACTCGAAAACATAAAATATGATATATACTGCTGCCCCTGCTCCGCTGGCCTGCGCCTTGCCCCTTCTTCGCCGGCCTATGCCACCAAGCCCACAGTTCCCCGTTTCCCAACATGATCCCATGACCAGGCTCTTCCTCTTGCCCCTCCTCGTTGTCAGCCGCCACTTTGGCAGCTTCCTCTCGCTCGCCCCCGCTTCTACAGCCTCCTCTTCGGGGGAGAAGAAGAGAACTTAAAATGGGGAGACATAGGTTTTGGTGCGATTACTCAAAGGTTTGATTCCTTTTGCTCCAAGGAATATTGATCAAAGAACATTCCCCCACGATACGAAACCACTTATTCCCACCAAATCTCAATACATTCCCAAGCAGATCCAAAATTGAAAAATTCGTGCATCCTTTCAGTACCCAATATAGAATTCACCTTGCTAATTCAATACATCAGCTGGGCAGGAGGCTGGTCGCGCACGAGATGGCGGCGACGGTTGGGCGCGCGGGCGGACGGCGACGTGCGGTTTAGGCGCGAGTGGCACGCGTGCGGGCGACGGGGATGGGCGGTGCGAGCGGCGAGCTACTGCTTCCGACGAGCTTCCTCTTCTTCTGGTTTGCTGGTTCCGAACCAAGAAGAAGAAGAAGGGGGGAAGCTCGTTCACGTGGGGAGGGGAAAGGAAGAAAGAGGAAAGAGAAGAAGAGAAAAAAGAAAAAGAAAAAGGAAGGGATAAATACCAATTGACTAGTCAAAAATAAGAGGGAGGGGGGAAACCAAATTTCAAATTGGCTTAGGGGGGCGGGTCGTACGAAAGGGGGGCATCCGCACATGGGGAAAAAGGGGAGAGAGAGGAGAGAGAAAGAAAAAGAAAGGGAAGAAAAATACAATAAAAATAAAAATAATTAAATAGTAAAACAATTTTACTATTTCAATTATTCCAATTATTTTCCTTTTCTCTTTTTATTTTCTTCCGGTCCTCGATTTTTCCTTCCGATAATTTCTTTCTCGAAATTTCAGACTCGTCAATAAATTGACGGACGATGAGACAAAATCCTAAAAATAAAATTATGACACGCTTAAAATTCGATGTCCGAAATCGAGTTCAATTTCGTAGTTAAAATTAATCAGACGCGATTTTAGTCCAATCCAACCAATTAAGTAGCCTTTAGGGATTTTCACCGCGGATACATACCTTAACGGTTTTACTCAATGGGTTGGTTAACTCGTGAGTGATCAGCTCAGAGAAAAATGATCATAGACACGTCGATGAAAGGCCCATTTCACGTAATAATGACAATCAAAATCAAGTGGAGCACACGACATCACAATCCATGTATGGACAAATAAACAAACACGAACTATATTACAATGATAACCGAAGAAAATCAAACAATCACACAAATACACAAATGTTACGAGATTTGGCAATGTGCCTACGTACTCAGACAAAAGCTCTCATTCTCTTTGTTATTTTGCTGTATGGACCATCTGCCACTGTTCAACCACATGTACAGGAAAGGTTGTTACAACAAAGGAAACAAGCAACCAAAAAATAACCAGAAAATGGAAGACACTCCAAAATTGTAGGAATACAATATTAAAAAAATCTCCTTTCCTAAGATAGGTGGGAAAATCACGCCAATAACAACGATGTAGCATGGCCAGATTGGTTGAGCTAAAATCTGTTGTCAATACTGAAATGCTTGGCGGTTGTTCTTTCTTTGTTCTTCTTTTGTTTAAGAGGTAAAAGAAAAACTCGCAGAACGTTCAAGAGGGTTGATCCAACCCTGTAAAGTTTTTCGATAAGGTGTTCTTGACTTCTGCCTAGAAATTGTCTCTTTACCATATAATAAAGCAATTCCACAGATCCAAAAAAAGGGGGGAAATAGGAAAATTGTAATAACAAAACCACAAACTTTACATTTATAATATTTTTTTAATGAAATAGTTTCCACTTACGCCCTTTATTCTCTATAATTGCTCGACTTCCTAGATACGAAGTGAAGTTTCTTAAAATCTTGAGATGCAAAGAAAAAAAGACGAAAAATAAAAGTCAGCAGAATGCTTAAGGTAAGATGAGAGAAA
Source organism: Eucalyptus pauciflora (assembly GCA_007663325.1). NCBI lineage: Eukaryota > Viridiplantae > Streptophyta > Magnoliopsida > Myrtales > Myrtaceae > Eucalyptus > Eucalyptus pauciflora. Next base: position 278,444 of record VMYD01000239.1, read on the forward strand.
ACTGGGGATGGATTATGTTTGTTTTTATTCTTTTTGTTTCAAATATAAGATGTCTCTTTATTTTAGCCAGATGGAAATAATCCTAGTTTTGTTTCTCGCTCCTCTTTGTGTTTTGGATAAGATCGATTCGTTGAGCACGACGTCTGCAGCTTCAGTGGCACTGACAGTGGTGTTTGTTATTGTTTGTTTTATTGTCGCATTGATTAAGCTTGTTGAAGGGAAGATCGAGGCCCCAAGGATGAGCCCTGATTTTGGCTCTAAGAGGGCAATATTGGATTTGCTTGTGGTGATACCAATTATGTCTAATGCTTATGTATGCCATTTCAATGTTCAACCTATATATAATGAGCTTGAAAACCGGTCTCTGGACGAGATGTATCGGGTAGGCAGGATTACCACAATTATCTGTATCATGGTCTATGTTTCGACTGCTGTATCGAGATATCTACTCTTTGGAAGAGACACTAAAGCCGATGTGCTGACCAATTTCGATAAGGACCTAGGAATTCGGTTAAGCTTCGCTCTGAATTATATTGTTCGGACCGGTTACATTCTCTATCTGGTCTTTATTTTCCCAGTGATCCATTTCTCGCTACGCTCCTCCTCTCTCTTCATTAATTGCTGCTCTCTCTCTCTCTCTTCCTTTTTTTTTAAAATCTCCCGCCCACGCCTCAACTCTCTCTCTCTTTCTCCTCCCTGTCTCGAAAGAGGTGAATGGAGCCTACTCTCTCTTCACTAATTACGTTGTCACGAGTACCGTGCTGAAGAAATGATTAAATGGGTCAAGCGAGAATTTCCATTTTCTTTAGGGAAAAAGTGATTTTTGCTCAATATTTGAGAATTATGTATCAACATTCGTTTTCCAAATTAAGGATACACGAGGCGCCTCTCTTAGCAAAGTCTATCCATCGAATAATAGTTTTGTTTATGGTGAGAATAACTTGTTCAATAATTCAAGACAAAGAAGCAATAAATTTTCAAAGGAGTCTTATCACCTCCACATCTTCAGGTACAACAGCTTTCAAAGGTTTAGCCTGTGCGGTTCCCTCTCCCTTCTTTCCGCCCTTCTTTCCGCCACCAGATTTGACAGTACCTCCCTTTTTGCCGGATTCTGACAAAATTAGAATATCATTTAGATGAAAATTATAAGCGGCAAAGCAGCCAAATTTAATAAACCAAATAGTCATGCTAACCGCAGCAGGAAGTGGCCTCTTTCCACTAAGCATGCTAGCAGCTGACCTTCTAACAAATGAACTGTCCGTAACCTGTGTTGATAATTATTAATCCCAGCATAAGCAAAACTACCAAAAAAAAAAAAAATCTTTTTACACGACTCAAAAAGTTAAATTAACTCCCAAATCACATGGAATGTGACAAGACAAGCATGACTGAGACGGTAAAGAGAACATAACATGTTTCACAATGAAGCATAACCACTTCACCTAGTATTACCATAATCACTCCCGCCAATTGAAAACAATTTAAGAATGGCATAAGTAAAAGTGATTGAAATACACCACCTGTTGTCTATTGCCAATTGAAAGTATCCAGCTTACTTTTTCAGAGATTAACAGTGAAGTAGTTCATGATCCGGTCAGGTTTGAACTACGAAAGCGTTGGTCAACAAAAAACCATAAGAGATGACATTTTGGCTACACTAATTTATGGTACTTTTGCTTTTAACAGGCCACCCCACCCCCCAGGGGCCCCACCCTTTCTTTTCCCTTCCCCTGTGGAGCCCCCAGAGGCCAAAAATGGAATACATAGGTCAGTCCTCGAAACAACAAAACAACAGGTGTCAAGGACACACCACAGGCAAGTTCAAAAGCCTTAGGAGTTGGTAAAAATAGTTCAGCTATGGCTGCTGTTCAAATCTACCAGTAACCCCTTTGCTGACAATCTTTCTGAGTGCCAAAGCTTCGGTATACTGACTGCATATCCAGTGGCAGACAAACAGCACCAAGAAAGTCCAAAATTGAAAATGGAAGCACATCTAAAGCATTCAAATGGACTTCTGAATAAAAATGGCAGGAACTGAGCTAACCTCCACTGAGGAAGAGATCCCACCAGAAGCTTGGACAGTAGCTGAGACATGATTAAAATTTTAGAATATACTCACTTGAAAGGTTTATTTTTAATAATCTGCAGAACAAAGAATATTTCACATACCTGCCCCGGCGCCAGTTGGAACAGCACCTCCAGAACTCCCAATCATTTCAGAGAGTTTCTTTTTTCTCACATCATCAAGTTTTTCAAGCGACCTCTCCAAAGGCCTCATGCCAACCGACTGGAAAGGAAAGGAAATGTATCACCACCAGATGTGAACAATCAAAAGTTTAGAGCCCTTTTTATTTATTACTTACTTGGCTTAATCAGAGTATTTGATTCTATGATAAATTGGTATTCTATAACTTGAGAGCACCATATAGACCTACTCCTACTTCACATAATCAGATACATACAAACTGTGAAGAGGAAAAGTTTCACTACTGAATTACATGTTTCAAACATTTTTGCAATGCAGGATCATTTAAAAGCATCAGATGATAATTCAAACTAGTCATATTTACTAGTCACTACATTTTGAAACTAAAAGACCATCCAGAAGCCACAATGAATGTGGACTTAAGACTACATGGACAACGTAGATTACCTTAGCTATGGCTGCAAAAGCTGAAAAGGCGGCGTCTCTGACCTCTGGCGTCCCATCATTGAGGCACTAAAAGATAACAAGTAACTTTAAATTTCGGACAATTGCACACCAAATCCGGACAAGAGCAAAACATTTGATAAACTACATTAAGCAGAAAGGCAACCATGACCATGATGTTCAAAGTAGTGAACTATCTCTTCATTGGGCCATATTTTGACAAAGATAACATTTTCTAAGAAAAGAACATTGTCTGAAGACTTTGCTAATCTTCTCATGAGATAAACCGAGCTTGAGTAGTAAATCAGGGAAACACAAACTCCCTGAAGGACTGAAGTAAATTTAAACAAGTATTTTAAGATTGTCATACTGCAATATTTGAATGTGTCGAACTAACAAACCATGCTTCCAACTCGAATTCACTGACCTCCATCCAAATCGGCACGTAATCCTCGTGCAACTTGAGAACAACTGCCTTGCTACTTGTTTCCATACAATATGTCACCCAGCTCAAAGTTAATGATCGCACAAGAGGAACTTTATTTTTTACCGCAGCTTTAACATCTGCAATGGAACAATATGTCATAAACCCAGCAGCTACCAAGACGCCACATCTTAAGAGCATTACCCATCAGCAATATTACATTTTATTTACACTAAGGGGGTTATTGCACTTCACACCCTACATAAAACCTTGATATCCCCAACTTTCACTAACAGACATAAATGGAGCTTCTGTTGGATGTAAAGTGCAACAATACAACACATGCTTATTTGTCTGCCACAGATGATCAAGTACAAGTCTCTGATTTGAGAGGAAAAAAATGACTGATGTGAGCAAACTACTACGCTGATTGCATTAAACGGAAGGGGACAACACAATCCAGCACTTAGTTGTCTTCACTGATCCAGAATTTATGATAAATAATCAAATTTGAACCCGCCTTCAACAACATCCACCAGATTTAAGCACCCAGCCGTATGCATTGCCTGAAGAGTTTGAGTAAGTGCCTCAGTCATGGTCGGTTTTTTCTCCTTGAGTTTTTCCTGTTCAACAGGCAAATTGGTACCAAGCAATAAAAATGGTCTAAGTATCACTTTTACAGGACAAAGAACCAAAACCAAAAACTTTTTTGATAGATGAAGATAAACCTAGACACTTCTCTTGTTCTAATATAAAGAAAATGCCCTTAAAAAAAGGCTGTAGTTGTTACCAGTAAAACCGGAAGTAACGAGCGGGAACTTCCTGAAAAATGGGATCTCAGTCCCCTAGCCAAGTTTCCGATAGCTTGGATGGCTTCTACTGCGACAGCCATGTTCACATCCGTAATAAGCTGAAAATTACAGATAGCAAAAGAGTTTTAACAGTTTCACACAACTAAAGAAAAAATGAAGATAAAAAACAATGAGTACAGATATTGAGTCAACCACATCTGGTTTTTGATCTTACAATGCAATTTAATTCCAGGACCAAACAATATGAATACGCTGATTCAGGCAGGGTATGCTATGTTTCATTTTTCAGCAATGGGAGTGATCCCAAATAAATTATTGACCAGAGGAGCTCCCAGATACATATCACAAACCAATGGATCAATTGACTATTAAATCTATCAACTCGACACCACTCACCCATTCTACCAACATAAATTCATTATTTTTGCCCAACAGAGGATGCAGTTTGCATCATTCATGGTTCAATATAATAATTTAACCACTCAATAAGTGTAAGCGACTTTCATAATCTACTATTGATTAAACCATTCTCCTAGGTGAATCAATAATTTTTTCATTTTCCATGGTGGAACATCCGGTAAAGCTTCATACTTTTCCACTTTAAAAGGCTGGGTGCAAAATATATTTGGTGGTGAAACAGCTTTGCCTTTTTCCTCATCAATTCTTCCAATTCCGCATTCAGCTTAGTATAAACATTGATACAATTGACATAATATGATGAAGTTGATGACTTTCTTTGATGGCGTGTTTTTATCTGAGATCATGAAGCCAGAAGTCAAGAGACTGAAGACACGTTGAACTCATTCTTTTCCCTTGTTCACCAGCACATGAAAGATCAGACGATTGGGATGATTGACTGCCAAATTATGTGTTTACTCTTTGCGAATGAAAGTTGCTATAAGACCTAGAATTCAAAAATGAATAACAGTTCATTGAGTCTTATTAGAAGGACTAGATGCCTGGAGCCTTCAATGACAAAGAAGCTTGTGGAATCAATGTCTTAGAATCTTGATTTCAAAATCCTTAATCCTATTGTAGATTACTTCCCTCCAAGGCACGACCATATAACTTCTTGCTACCCAAAATCATATCACTTGAAAGAGCTAAATCTTCTATAAAGCCAAACCAAACTCTGCATCATTGCAGTACTATCATTCTTTGCAAAGCTCAAATCATGAGGAATATTGATCTATCATTATTATTGACTTGCAATAGATTAATTAGAGAGAGGAGGGCTGCTTAAAACAAAAAGTATTCCCATTCGTTCGTGCAAAAAGCTGTGCACCCAACCTTTTCGGCCATGGGAATAAGGCCTGCTATGTTAAATAACAAGTCAAATGGTTAAGCACAATTTTCGCCAAAAAGATACTCGTGCATTCGCAGCTTTGTTAGCTACTTTCAGTCTGTCTCTAAATCCTGTATGTCAGAGCTCTTGTAACCATCAAAATTGATTTCACATATCCATGATTTTTAAATTAAGCTCCAAAATGACATGTCAGAGCTTTGAAGTGTTAAAAGGGTTTTTTCTTTTCTTTTTATGCTAAATGAGTAGACATGAGTTGTAAGAACAAAGAAGAAATGAAGATAACTAGGGTCTCTGTAAATTGTTCAGGGAAAGGACTACCATCATTAGGAACAATTCTCAATGATAAAAATATCTGGGTTTTGCTCTCATTATTACATACAGAAGAAATGCAAGCGGAGCATGGGTGAACCACTATTTATATGAACAAGTGCAGAAAATGATAATTCCTTCTCAGATTTTTTTTCATTCCCAAAGATTATCCAACAAGGCCTGCATCAACTTACAGAATTCTGACACGATGTTTGGCTCGCAGATTAGACTAAAGCAGAAATAGAAGAGCTATTCAATGGAATGTAGAAAAAAGTGAAAATTGTAACAGAGTAGGTATTCCATAGTTTGGTTCACAAGATGAAATAGCTATTCGGGAAAAATGGCTTATTTAGTTCATTAGAAAAACTGAAGATATTCCTAGTCCCATGAAACTGGTGGGGGCCCCAGGAACCAGACAATGGAATAGTTGTTCTATAAAAAATAGACAGGGAATAGATATCTATTCCAAACCAAATGAGCATAGGCTGGAAATAGAGTATCCATTTGAGTGAACATATGAAGTGCAAGTATGATGGCATTTTGACACCAATGATAGGAAGAGAAGTCTCATCAAACTCCGTCGATTGGAACACTTGTACCAGATCCTTTCAGGATAAGAGTTGCAAAATTCCAAATAAACTCTCATGCTAATAATTGGATGGCATGTTCAACAGGCTGAAACATTTCAGCGGGTCCAAGGGTAGAAAGTAAATTGCCCCTTTAACAAAGCTCAGTTCACAATATTTCTTGCAAAAAAGCAAAATGTTCCATCTTTTCTAATCGAGTACTTCATATGTCCCAAATTCAGATATCTAACCGTGTGATTGACAAAGTTTCAATTAACTCCTTGCAAATTCAATGTCAGATAATTGCAGTGAAGCAAAAAATAATTGCATACCTTCTTCAGTGTACGGCTTATCTCTGTGAAGTCACCAGCAGCAATTTTTTTGGTTGAAGCCAGCTTGGTTAGCTCTGCGACCGCCTCTTTCCTCTCTGACCATTTGGTAGCTTTCTGAGGCGTCAATAGAAAAACTTATGTAACAAACAAATATCTGACATTATGCAGCAAGCATACACATGATGACAAAGAAAGCTAAGGGATTTCCCTGAAAAAATGCATTCTAGAGGACTACTAACCACTCCCTCCCAGAAACCTGACTTCTCCAAAGGAGTCAGAATGTCAACCGGATCAACAAGCTCGTATTCATCTATTTCCTGAGGGGCTGATCCAATAATACCAGAAAAAAGTAGTAAGTAAAACTTCATAGCATCAACAGTTCGTCCTCTACTGCTACTTAAGCAATTCTTTCATACAAGAAAAATAAGAAAATGGCAACCCAATTAAACAAAAAAAAAACCCTAATCACCAAAAGATTCAATTGTGAGGTGGCAAGACACATACCATCAGCCACAGCTTCTTCAGAAGAACCGGGACCCACAACATCAGATGCAATTTCTTGTTCTGGCTTTTTGTCTTGTTCAGATCTGACAAAGGCAAGGCAAAGGCCGAAAGATTTTATTGTTACTATAGCTACACTACATTTAAGTGAGCAGATTTAGCTACCCTAGCAGAGACAGGCATCGGATCTTAATTGCCAGAAAGCAAATCAAGCAAAAACAAGGCAACATACCTGACTATGCAGCATTGTCAATCAAGATAAACAAGAAACAAAAGTTAGTCTGCTCTCTCTTAATCAAGATGCAACATTGTCAGCTCTAACTTAATTTATGTAACATTTGTACAGAAAGAACATGCATGTACCTCATTATCCCCAGATACAAATCTAATGTAATAAAATTTCAGCCATCAAAAGCTTACATTCATCATCTTATCAGTTGTATTTTTTAATAGGGTAAACCATACATCAACTGTGCTAATTACATTGAGACAGAGTCTTATCAAGAAAAAACAATGCTGAGCAAATATTCATAAAGAAGCAACTTTGAAAGAAAAAAATGCTGAGTAAACATGATTTACCTAATTTTTCGTGTCGGTTTTGCTGTCCCCGAAACATTTACCAGCTCAGCCTCCAATTCTTTTTTCTACAGTTAATCAGAGAAAAAGGTAACCTTGTTTGCAAGAATGGAAAGGAATTTGATAAAAGGTGTAACATAGAGCTATTTTACCATTGTATCTCGCATTTTCTCAAATAATATGGATTTAACAGGATCTTTCCCAATCCAACGACAAAGCTCAAGGGTCAGTCCTTTGGATGATGCCCGAACATTCTGATCTTGGTGGTCAAACAGTTCGGGAAGCATCTCTAATATCCTCTTCGGCGGTACAATTTTTGCCCCAAATTCACTGATCAAAATATCATGTCTGATAAGGAAAAAAGAGAAAAGGAAAATCACGTGAATGCCTTCACCAAAGCAATTCATCACAATACCTTAATGCCTGAAACATAACATCAATTGCAGGAACAACAGCCTTAGCAACTTTGTTCTTGATTGCTTTCTCCATAGCATTCTGTCATTAGACAAGACCTTGTAAATGTCTGAGGGCTGGCTAAAAAAGCAATGGGATGATGATCTCATCTAGGATCACCAAACAAATAAATTGGTGACAGCCATAAATAGTGTACTAATAACACAATCGACATTGACAACCTATACTGAAATTTTTTTATGTGACCAAAGAGAGGAGATTCAAAGATTTAAATGCAACTAACAATACAAGCTCTCGCATTTACCAGACAATCCAAAGCCTGATGAGGGACAGCCAGTGTAGAATTGAACCTAGCTTAAACCATTCCCAACAAAATAACTTCACGCATGTATCATTCTAACAATGACATTTTACACTAAGAAACCTGGTATCAGCTAGAGCATAACAGAATTTCAAAATAAATTTCAAGGAGACATAATTACCATGTACTTAACTCACATGCTCGTAATTACTAAAAAAGTAAGGGCAATGGCTCATTCCCTTCACACAATCAGCTAAAAAAAAAATATTTGACCAAAAAAATCATCAAAGTGACTGATGCCATTAGCACACTGATTTTTCTCGTACAATACTTAGTAAAACCGCAATCATTAAAAAGCATAAAAAATTATTAAAGGATGCACCACATGCGTATATATCTCAAGTAGAAAGTACCAGAAAATCTTCCACTGCCTCCAATTCCACCCATAGCATAAATGCTGCCTGAGCCTTTTCCACTGTCTTCGGCCTTCCAGTCAAGCATTTTGCAACAATTGCATCACATACTTCCTTCGCATACCTAAAGGCATGGGTCAAATAATCAGAATCAACAAACAAGAGAAAAATAACGAATCCATAAAATTTAGTTAAACCTAAAAGTTGCAGCAATAGCATACCTTCCATCATCAGCATCTGCAGCTCGCAAAAATGCAATTAAAGCATCTAGCGCTTTCTCTTGGACTGGTGCATTAGAATCTGCAACAGTTTTCCTGAAAAGCGGCCCTAAAACAAAAGGAAAGATAAAAGAGTAAATATTTGCATACCACAAATTCTACACAAAACAGCTTTAATTGAATTACTCTATAACACTTCCGCCTATTAAGCTCTAGGAGTCTGTTTCTCATCTATCTACTTGGCAGTTGTTTTGAATGCCTTACAAAGACACTATCAGATACATTCATATAAAGTAGGGTTTAAGGCAACAAGCTGTGAAACTAGTATAAGAGCTAATGAGCTGTACATACACACACACAAACACGCAATCCAATGAATTCCTTCCACTTTCCCACACTCATCACTAGCCAATGTGTATCCTGTTAACTCAAGCACGATGAACCAATGTACAAGTATACCTCTTTCATTTGGTTTGAGGGTATCGTGTCAACCGTATAGTAGAAGACCCTAGTTTTCTTGCATCAATTAACGAGTTCTAAATTCAAATTTTTTATGCTTGATAATAACATAGTCATATTCATTATTGATTAGTTGACCACAGTACTTATTGCTCAGACTTGATATCAAATATCAGAGATGTTGGTGCTTCTATGCAATTTTTGGTTCTCTTAACATTAGGGCCTCTAGATTGCAGAGAGAAATACCAAAATGCTCCCATTCAATAGTCTCATAGTTATGAATTGTGAATTTTGCCCTTTGGGTTGAAACCAATTGGAATAAATTGGGCTTTATATATGCATGCTCAACAATAGGTATGAATTTTTACTTTTCTTTAGACAGCCTCTCTGGAAAATCAGGGTTAATGCTACATAACTCCTCCCCCAGACCCTCGCAGTGTGGGAAGCTTTGTGCACCCAACGCCCTTTAGGTATAAAACATGTTCATTGTTATTGGTCAATAGAGAGCTCTCCCAAGTATATTGGAGAAATGCTAGTGATTTTGGCCCAAGGACCTATTCTGTTTACAAACCGATTTCAATTTAACTGCCTTAGACATTTGAACTTGAGACTATTGAGCCATCTTTTAAGAGTTCAAGAAATGCAACTCTACCGAGCTCAATTTGAGCTTCACCTCCAAGGTATCGAATCAAGTAATGTTTAGTTCAAGTGGTTGACTAACGATGATCTGTTATACATCACGTAAATCAGCCTTCTCCATATTCATCTGGGCATTTCAACACCTCGATCCCTATTTCATGGATAGAATCTTAGCAAACACAAGAATTAACCCCGCCCCGGTCCTATAAAATTTGCTTGCCAGTGCCACCATATACTACACTCCTGCCCATGCTGCTTTTAAGGAAGCATTTTGTTCAACTTCAATCCCGTCCTACTTTAAAATATAAAACTGCAAATGCAATTCAAAGCAAGACGACACATACTGATTCATAGGAAGCTCACTTTCACTATAGCATCACCAAAAAATATTGAATTTAATCGGTAACCTAAAGTTAGCCCTAGTGCAAAACCTACATTCCAACATAATGGAATTATGAAAAGCCAAAGAAAGTTGATTAAATCGCAATCCTCTCAAGCATAACACATCTCCATAAAGCATCGACGCCACAGAAAATATCAGAGATTCTCAAATGAAGAAAAGATTCTGCTGGAAAACAGATGCATAAAGGTCTGCATTTTGTTCCCCAACAGAACACCTCCACTTCCAACACTCAACTTTACTAATAGTTTTTGGAATTGGTAGGCAACAGTTGTAGTCGGCACAGGCAATACCATCACCGAGTTTCAAAGGGTCAGATAAACCATCAGGCAGGTTAATTTCCGGAAGCATCGCCTAAACGACGAGGCTCTCTAGGCGTCGGCGATCCGTAGGCATTCAAACTTCCACAAATCCAATTAATTACGCCACGAGAGGACAATGCTCGAGCAATTCCTCGAGGCGAGAGCAGCATTGCCAATTGGCCGCATGCATTCACAACCAACACGCGAACAAACCAACGACGAGCACCCCCACGCGCGAATTCAAACCAAAAATCGAGCGTTCCGCATCGCTCAGCTCATCCGCCACATGAAACCGCCACCTTTCACCCGCGCGGGCCCCGCCGCACCAGACGTAACCACAACGGACGGCCGGATCACCGCCCACGAGACCAGATCTACGTCCCGAGGGGTGAACCTGCACTCGCCGAGGAAGGGAGGGAGCGAGGGTGGAGGGGAACTAGAGCCGTTAAACGGGTGGGTCGGGTCGGGTTGGGGTCTGGTCATTAATGGTCCGACCCAAATTAACTCATTAACCCATTGATGACCCATTTATGCATAATGTAAATTTTCTAACCCATACCTGACCCAACCCATATCCAATCCATACCCGACCCAACCCAAATTAATAAAATATTTTCATATTTAACAAATTTAGAAAAACTTATTCCTATGTTTTTTTTTTAAAGATTATATTACTAAAATACTTCCAAGCTTATTTTTTAATGAACATTTTTTATAATTTTTAAAACAATTATTTTAAAAATTTGAATTTGAATTTAATTTTATTTTTTTAAATATAATTTTCTTTTTCTCTTTTCTTTTTTCTTCTCCTTCTTCTTCTTCTTTGGCCGGCCGCCGGCCACGATGATGGCCGACGACCGGCCACAGGCGAGGGTGAGCCTCGAGGCTCGAAGCTCGAGCTCGGCCAACGTCGGCGAGCCTCAAAGCTCGAGCTCACCGGCGTCAGGCAAGCTCGAGCTCGCCTGACGCCGGCGAGCTCCAACCTCGCCGGACGTTAGCGAGCTTGAGCCTCGCCGGCGTCTGGCAAGCTCCAACTCACCCCTCGCTAGGCGTCGGCGAGGCCTCCGCCTCGCCAGATCCGGCGAGCTCGAGCTCGCCCGATGCTGGCGAGCTTGAGGCTCGCCTGGCCGGTCGTCGGCCATCGCCGTGTCCGCGACTGGAAGGAGGAAGGAGAAAGAAAAAAAAAAAGAAAAGAGAAAATTAAAATAAAAAAAATTATAATTTCGAGTTTTACAAAAAAAAAATATTTTTTTGTAAAGTTAAAGAAGGAAGATAGAGATTATAAGGTTTTTGTTGAAAATGGGTTCTCCACCCAGCCCATTTAAAACCCACTTAAAACCCACCTATTTTGAACCTTTAATTGTGAAACTCATTTAACTACTTTTTGTCAAAAACAAGTAACCAATTTATGACTAATTTATGATTTAAATGGGTCATAAATCATAAATGGGTCATTTATGGGTTATGATTTATGACCTATTTTAACACCTATAGGGTAAACCAACAGACTCACCGAATTCGCGGAGGCGGGGGTCCTTGGGATCGGCGATGGAGTTGCAGAGGGCGGCGAGGTCGAGGTTGGCCTCGTTCCGGACCTTCCAGTTCTTGTGGAGCAGCCGATCTTCCCACGGCAGCTTCTTCGCCTCCCTCAGCAGCTTCTTCTCCTCCGACATTGCTGCCCCTTCCGAATGCCCACGATTCGCAGCCCTAGCCGATCGGCCGCTCCCCCCGCCGAGGCTCGAAGAATCGGTCGATTCGAAGAGGGAGAGAGAGGGAGAGGGAGAGAGAGAGAGAGAGAGAGAGAGAGAGGGGGGGGAGAGGGAGGGAGGTAGAGAGAGAAAGAGAGGGAGGATCTCTCAGTGAATTTTTCACTGGTTGTCACAGCGGAGAGCCGGCGATGGAGAGAGAGAGAGATGACAAAGCGATGGTTAATTTAAAAAAAAAAATGGGGGAGGGAGAGAGGGAGAAAGGACGGCTGGTTTTTTTTTGGGGAGGGGGGGAAAATCTAATGCCAAAGATTACCACACATAGAGAAATCTTTATGTGTAAAAGAAGAAGATAAGAGAAATTAGATCTAATTGGCAAATTATTATTCCTTTGGTTGGAAATTGTTGACGATTACCACACATATAAAAAAGATATCGCACATAATTGATAGGTGATCCACGATCTAATGCCAAAGATTCTAAAGATCGTTTTCAACATCAGTTTTTATTTAATTAAAATTAATGGCCACATAAGAGACAAAAACGGTGGCGTCTCTTTTGGCCAGGGTAAAGGGCAGTGAAATGTAACGTAAGCTGAGTTAAGTAGGTATGTATGATTTGTAGTCTCAACTCGAATGGAATGTATGTATGTACAAAAAGGGAGGAGGGGAATCCATAATGAAATTCTGCTTAAAAATTTACTAAACGGTAACTTTTGACGCGAGATTGTATTTCAATGTTCAATATCAGTGATAGAAGAAGTCGATCTAGCATTCCAATGTGCTTGAGGAAATATAGATCCGGTTCTATATTTTCCGGAATCACATATAAAAACTAAGGTTTGAAAATAAAAGAATATGTTGAGCTACTTAAAAAGGAATTTCCAAAGAGATGGAATTCGCGAGAAATAAAGATTTCTCCGATCGCAGTGCATTGGGCCTCTTCCGATCCGGCCCGGCCCATTTTCGGATTCGCCCGACCCGACCCTCTGCCAATCAACGGACCAGCCCACGACACGGCGGACGGACTTCGTCGGCTAGATTTTCGAGGACGGGGTCTAGGCAAGGAAATTTGATAACCTCACCGACGCGACGGTGATCTGAGTACGAAACCCCCCGTCTTCCTCCCGATCCTAGGGTTTCCTGTCGTCGATCGGTCGTCCCCATCGAAATCCCAGTACCGAGCTTCCACCAGTACACTCTCTCTCTCTCTCTACCCCTTTCTCTCTCTCCATTCGTCTGCCGAGAAGCTTTCAAGCCGCGAGGTTTGTTGGGAACGCTGTTCTCCATAGAAGCATTAGGGGACTAGCCATGGCGAGGAGTCGTGTCCCGCCCTTTTTGAGTTTTTCTGCATCCTGCAAAGTCGAGGTTTTTGATTCATCTCTGCGACTCCCTTGGCAGGTGGAATCTTGGGCTTCCTTGATCAGCCAAAATGAGGCCGGTTTTCATGGAATCCGACCCCGAGTTCCTCCCCATCGATATTGTTGGGGAGAACTCGGGTACAACAATTCACCACGGCCAAACGCAATCCAGGATCAATTTCTCCCCCGACACTAAATCAATTTAAAATCTCTTAACCCCCAGCAACAACCAACAATGTATAGCCTCACAAAATGCAAATATAATACTGAAATGATAAGTAGACAAAGCAAATAACGACACCAAGGATTTAACGTGGAAACCCGATACGGGAAAAAACCACGGACCGCCCAAAAACATCCACTAATCACCAAGAATAGCATGATACACAAAGTATTCTTCTCTAGTCACACACTAGAGGCTTAACATCAACATTACAATCATCTTCTTCTCACCACATAAGTGGATAAACAAGTTTGGAGCAAGAAAACCTTAACCGCAACTAAAGAATTCGGAGACGGTTCTCGACGAACAAAAACCATCAACTCATAGCCCTCGGTCTCACGAACAACATACTGAAATTTGAGCCGATTCCGACAATATTTGGCATTCGAATCAAAGCCGCAAAATTGCAAACTTCTTCTTTTCTTCTATTCTCCCTTCGGTGGTTTTTCTTCTCTCTCTCACTTCTCTTCTTCCATATGCGCACACCCCACGTACGACAACTCCCTTCTTTTTGTTCTTTTTTTTTTTCTTTTCTTTTAATGCTGGCTGGGCCCCACATGCAGGTGGACCCAGCCAACCGATATGGATGGCTACTTAGGTTCCAAGAACGTGAATGTCTTCAACGGTGTTTACGACTATGATGATGCCAATGCGGATGTTGATGATTACCCGCTTATCGGAAATGGGCCCAAGACCGGATCCAGTGTGTCGGTGCGGTGTTTAACCTCACCACGACGATAATTGGCACCAGGATTATGGCCCTTCCGGCGACCATGAAGGTTTTTGGATTGGTTCTAGGGTTTGTTTTGATCGTGCTGATGGGTATACTATCGGAAATTAGCGTGGAGTTGTTGGTACGGTTTTCGGTTTTCTGCAAGGCCTCTTCATATGGGGAGGTTGTTGAACGTGCATTGGGGAAACCAGCTAGGATTATGTCAGAAATTTGTATCATAGTGAATAATGCCGGTGTTATGGTGGTTTACTTAATTATCATGGGTGATGTTCTGTCTGGCTCGGTTCGTCATGTAGGGGTTTTTGATCAGTGGCTGGGAAATGGGTTTTGGGATCATAGGAAGTTGGTGATTTTTATAATCCTAGTTTTGTTTCTCGCTCCTCTTTGTGTTTTGGATAAGATCGATTCGTTGAGCACGACGTCTGCAACTTCAGTGGCACTGGCAGTGGTGTTTGTTATTGTTTGTTTTATTGTCGCATTGATTAAGCTTGTTGAAGGGAAGATCGAGGCCCCAAGGATGAGCCCTGATTTTGGCTCTAAGAGGGCAATATTGGATTTGCTTGTGGTGATACCAATTATGTCTAATGCTTATGCATGCCTTTTCCATGTTCAACCTATATATAATGAGCTTGAAAACCAGTCTCCGGACAAGATGTATCGGGTAGGGAGGATTACCACAGTTATTTGTGTCATGGTCTATGCTTCGACTGCTGTATCAGGGTATCTGCTCTTTGGAAGAGACACTGAAGCCGATGTGCGACCAATTTCAATAAGGACTTAGGAATTCAGTTTAGCTCCGCTTTGAATTATATTGTTCGGACCGGTTACATTCTCTATATGGTCCTTGTTTTCCCGGTGATCCATTTCTCGCTATGCCAAACGGTAGATGCATTGCTTTTTGAGAAATCAGCTCCACTTTTAGAGAATAGGAAGAGGTGTTTGGCATTAACTGCTGTGTCATTAGGAATTATATTCCCATCACACCAACTTACCGTGGGCTCGGCCAATCAATGGACGACACGTTTCGCCACGTGTCGCCCATGGGTCCTACTTTAGATACCTGCACTACGCTCCTCGTCTCTCTTCATTAATTGCTGCTCTCTCTCTCTCTCTCCTCCCTGTCTCGCAAGAGGCGAACGGAGCCTACTCTCTCTTCACTAATTAAGTTGTCACGAGTACTATGCTGAAGAAAAGATTAAATGGACCAAGCGAGAATTTCCATTTTCTTTAGGGAAAAAGTGATTTTTGCTCAATATTTGAGTATTATGTATCAACACTCATTTTCCAAATTAAGGGTTCACAAGGTGCCTCTCTTAGCAACATCTATCTATCGAATAATAGTTTTGTTTATGGTGGGAATAACTTCCATTTTGTGATCAGTGAAAAGATTGTGAATTTCCTAGTTAGTGAGAGATGTTTTCATTATTGATAAACATTTTCCGAGATAACAAAAATATTTTTTCGTTCATTCATTTTTGTAAGCAATACATATGATTGTTTTTAAGAAGATATATTTCAAATTATTTATATTTTGGCTAAATTAAGGGAGCTTTATAAAGCAAGCCGAGGAAGAGAGATCAATTGGAGGTCAGGCCGTAAAGCAAATTCAAGAACAAGTGCCCCCAATTTAAGCTGACTTTTGCGGTGGATGGACTGGGGGAAGGCAGGAGGAAAAGAAACGGTGAAAAAGAAAAAGAAAAATCGAGGAAAATCTGGGGTGTCAAATGGGCCGAGTCTGGCTGGCACATGCATGACACGACCCATTCATTAGTGGGCCAGTGGAACTGCTGACACATC
This sequence comes from Eucalyptus pauciflora, assembly GCA_007663325.1. Lineage (NCBI taxonomy): Eukaryota > Viridiplantae > Streptophyta > Magnoliopsida > Myrtales > Myrtaceae > Eucalyptus > Eucalyptus pauciflora. Next base: position 294,885 of record VMYD01000239.1, read on the forward strand.
TCATCGGCCTGGCTCGGGATGGCCATTCGGGAGTACTAGGGCATGCATGGTTGTGTTCTTTTTTTTTTTTTTTATGAACAAAAATTCTGTTTTTTTTTTTTTCTCAGGAGCAAAAAAAGAACAGAAACGTGTTTGTTTGCGTTTTTGTTCCAAATCTGTTTTTTTGTTCCCAAGAACAAAAAAAGAACAGAAATAAGAAACAAAAAAAAAGTTATTTCTTACTTCTAGAACAATTTTTAAGAACAAATTTTCTCTCTCCTTTATTTTCTTCTTCTTTTCTTCTTTTTTCTTTGGCCGGTCGCCGGCCTCGGCCATGGCCGGTGACCGGCCGTCAAGGGTCGGTGACATCGTTGGAGTGTCGCCGGCCCCCGGCGAGGCCGAGCGTCGCCGGCCCCTAGCAAGGCTCGGCCTCGCCTTGGCTGGGCGAGGCTCGGTGAACTCGGGCTCGCCTAGATTTGGCGAGCTCGAGCTCGCCCAACCAAGGCGAGGTCAAGCCTCGCCCAACCATGGCGAGGCTCGGCCTGGCCGGGGGCCGGCGAGCCTCGCCGTGGTTGGGCGAGGCCGCCAGCCCTCGTCGGCCGATCGCCGACCATGGCCGAGGCCAGCGATCGACCAAAAGAAGAAAAAAAGAAAGAAAAAAAAGGAAAAATAAAATAAAAATATTAAAAAATTAAAAGAAACAAAAATAGAACACAAATTTACCAAACGTGTTTCTGTTCATTTTTTATTTCCGGAACAAGTTTACCAAATGCGTTTTTTTGGTCAAAAATTATTTTCCGGAACAAAAATAGTTTTTTCTATTTCTGTTCTGTTCCCTGGAATAATTTTTTAACAGAAACACAAACAAACGCATTCTTAATGATCCTTAATCTGTAGTTTGACGAATGCTCCAATTTGGAAAGAAAGGAAAAAGTAAAATGAAAAAGCCCAGCCCAAGCAGGGGACGACCCATCGCATGTCTGATCGGACGATGGGTTGGATCATTCCAATGCGTTGGGGTTTGCACGTCTGAAAAACTGTCATGCTGCGCCATTATGATTTTATGAGCATTACTTTCTATTTTCGAGGAAGCCCATTAGTTCATGTTAACATCCTTGACCAAGCAAACAACACATATCTGATAGACAAGCAAAATTTTTCAATGTTTTGCTATTCATATAATGATATAACATGATGAACATTCTTCCTTTTCTGATGTTAGGTGTCATTAAGCTCATTATGATGGATATGTCATGTGGGGTGATACCGTGTTGCAATGAGCGGGGGCAAGATAAATCTGATATGAACATCGAGACACTGCATGTTGTTGGCGTTGAAGAGTTTTTGCCTTGAAGGAAAGGTGTAGATTTGGACGTAAGTTCTATTACATTGTTTCCTTGGCTGAGCAGTACTAATTGAAATCCTAACGGTCTGCGTTTTTGGACATGAAGTTCTCTAGATCTGGTTGTCGGTTGTTTGGCTCTACAACACTGGACGAATGATCTTCCCGGAGCGATGATTCAGGTATGGGTCTGCTTGTTCTTTCTTGTCATTACTCATTAGTGCCATCTGATCATATAGTTTCTTGTTGGCGACAATATAGTGATGAAGGATAGAGGGAAGGAGGAATTTAGGTCAGGATTTGTGCCTCCCAATAAATTCTGATGTGGAGGAGTTACTTGTGCAATTACATTTTTTTGTTCCATTACAAAAGAGGCGCTGTAAAATTGATGTCTCAGCATGCATTGCATACATAATGAGAAGTTACTTAAAAAAAAGGGAGCAAAGTGACTTGCACTGCTAAATTTCAGGCTAGAAAGTAGTTTCTTGGAGCTTGACTCGGTCAAACTGTGTAATGCTCGCTGCCAAGTTCTCTTGGTATAAAAACTTCATTTCCCCATCAGAGCTTGCCCTCGTCTAGCTCAGACAAATAGACCGAGTCTCCACCTCTTACACGAGAATCCGCAGCATGGATTGATAATCTGTAATCAGGTCTTAATTTCCTTCAGATTTTTATATTTCTCCTAGGAGAGTGAGACTAAGTTTTGTTATCACTGATTAGGACTCAACGATTATTGTGAGATTATTGGAGGAAGTTGAGGCTGACGACGAAGATGATAGCAGTCCTTTATTTAAATGTTTCTTTATGCTGTTTCAAAAGTTCTTCTCCAGTTTTTATTTTTATTTTTTAAGCTAGATCTCTTTGCTTATATATGGTAATGCACGAAACTCTTTGCTCATTTGAAGCTCGGACAGTAGTTTTTTCTCTTTTGACAGTTGTAAACTGGCATTGAAGCCTGATTCCCTCTTTCTAGCAGCTATTTTTGGGTGGAGAAACCTTAAAATTGTCGAATTTAGTCTTATGTATATTTATCTCATTTTTACCTTAAGGATTACATTTCTGATTGATTCTTTTGTTTTCTTATTCTTGTTACAACGGAACTGAGAATTGCATGCACGATAGCACAAATGGAACGTGAAGGAGGCATCAGTCCAAGAGTATTTCCTTAGCAAAGGTATTCTTCAAGTCACTCTTGCCTACAGTCTGTACTCACAAAGTTATAATTATTTTATGGAGAGTAAGATAAATTTGGTAGATGTAGTCTTGCATGCCTGCTTCACATTTCGGGGTTGTGCTTAACTGACTTTGGGTAGATTTCTTGTTATAATGAAGTCCCGAGTCCTATATCCTCTGCAATTGCTGTTTCTGACTTCAGTGAATCTTTCTTCCATATCCAAGATTAGTCAAACATATGACTAATGATCCTTCGATCGATGGTTATCACATTTTTCCTTACTTAGCAACCGTTATTTTTGTGTTTCCGGTGTGAGATGCTGGTAATTTATTGACTAGAGCAGGTTTCTCCCCTTTAGGTGTCGACGGGGATGAACATGCAGCGAGATATAAAAGCGGTGAGCTCTGGTTTTGACGCTTGTGCTTGCTATGTATAAGTTCTCCATCATCGTGAATATGACAGCTCAACTATGAAAGTTCTGTTTTGACTTCATTCTGACTGCTAGTGAATAACTCACTCCCTCACTGTCGAGAATTAAACTATAACGAAAGATGCTGAATCTTTAGGGTGAATGATTAATGTCCGAGAAAAATCTGTTGTTGAAAATTTTAGTTTTCCTTAACAGGTCCCATTTTATGCTCTTGCACAAAGTGCGGTGCAGCCCTACATTGTTTATCAGCGCATGAGAGAATTCGTCATGTAAGGGAGTCAAGTCGAGGCGGTACTTACATTTCTTTCTATTGGAGGAAATGTAGGAGTAGTAAGCAGCAATCGAGGATTTGCCAAGTAGGTCCTGATTCGTTTGCATAAGCTGCATTTGAGCATTCTAGTTGCAAAATCCACTCAGTTGCCGATAAATCCTGTTTGTTGTTGTTCTTTGTGGTCAGGAAATTTGGGGCACCTTCTTCAGTTAAGATATGCTATTCGGTGCATGTTAATTTAAAGGCCTTAAGAATTTAGGTCTCGATTCGATCTTCTCATTCTCTGGAGTTTTTTTTTTTTTTTTGTCAGTCCTACGCTAATCCTACTCTAACACTCCTGGAATTTGATTACCTACTCTGTTTCCTTTTTCTTCCGTTATGTTTTATATATGTAATGCAATTTTATAATCCTCAATGGTTCCTGATTTTGTAATTATAACTATTAGCGTCAATACATTCGGCATTTATGACGTTCTTTTTTCCTTGGTTTCCTGGTATAGCTTTTGAACTGTTAGAACATCTTAGGGTGATGGACGAGACTAATGCTCTCGACAAAGAAGAATAAGAAGAAGTCATCCCCTGTATCCTTGGATAAATATGCAGCGGCCGTTCTACATTTGACAATAATAGAAGTATGTTTCTAAGGCCTAGCCGTTGGCAAGGCACTTCAGAAATTTTTCAAAGCAACAATAATGGCGTCGTTCAATAGGCAGCGAGAGCTCATTAGGGATAGTAGAGATGTACCGCCAGAGATAATTTTTTTGCCTTTGCGATTAGGTCAACAAAAATGCTTGGAAGTGTCCTCTACTCAGTTCGTCACAACCCACAGACAAATAATAATAATAATAATAATAATAATCGGCACAACCCTATTTACCATAGAGGGCAAGAGGAAAAAAAAATAGAAAAAGGAAACAATAGATCAGATTTTGCCCTTCCATTTGATTTCTCCAGCTTCCCCAACCAACAAAAGCACTGATCATTATTTTCTGTTTTTCTCCCAAGCAGCATATTTGTATCATATCTTTCTTTTACTTTTTCTCTCCAATGCCGAATTTGGTTAGCCCCTTTATAAATCTCTTCCTTCTAAGATCAGTAATTTCATATTACACATTCATTATCGATCCCATGAAATATCACATGATCGCTCAAAAATATAGAAAGTAATTTTTTCCTCTCCCTATTTCAACATGCTTTCCACGCAATTTTCTTGTGCATTAGATGTTGTTCATTATTTCATCCATTAATTCGTAAAGTTTAACAAGAAAAAAAAAAGGGTTCTCATGCTATTTCCATCCCCTTATTAGCTTTTGACACTCCTTTTACTTTAAATTGACTACACTAACCCTTGCAGGCTTCACTCTAGATTTAAGATTATTTCTTACTTTTTTTCTCTTTCTCATTTGTTTCAATTTTACTAGAGACAAGCTACCTATACCCTTCTCAAATGATTTTTATTAATATTAAACATGGGGCCTACTCTTGATTTAAGACCAATGCTTGCCTTTATTTCTTCTTTTTTAGTTTTTTTAGTATTATTTCTCTATTTGGAACAAAATTGATGCACCTCTCTTTAAAAAATAGTTTATTTGATAGATAGCTACCTAATTATTTTGCTTCTAGCAAAAAAAAAAAAAAGTAACTATTTTGTTAATCATTTTTATATTTCTTTTTTCAATACTAGGAAACAATTACTTAAAAAGCAATTTAAGCACAAGTAAGAGGATAATCTTTGACTAAATTGTTTATAATGCATATATCATTTACAATATTTAGTCTTTGAGTATATTTGCACAAAAGTTCAAAGTTGAAAATTTTACGATCATGAGGATAATCTACAAAAATAAAGTAAACAATTTGAAGAAAAAAATAATATTTCTTTAGTCTAATATATGATTAGTGCCCGCTTAGCTTACAATAGTGGAGAATAAGCTCTAAAGAAGACAAACATGAAGGAAACATTGAAATGTAATGGATGTGGATGAATTGACTAGGGTGAAAAAAAAGTTATTTGAAAGTGATGTGAGTAAGTTTTTCTTTTAATAAAATTGAAAAAAAAAAGGTAAGATATAATATTAAATTAAGAGTGGGAATCACAAGGGATAATGTAATTAATTCAATGTGATAGAGAGTGTCAAGAGCCAACAACAATAAGAGATGAAAAAGGTAAGAAATAATCTTAAATCAAGAGTGGGACTCACAAGGATCAATGTAATCAATTTAATGCGGTAGGGGAATAAGGGGTGGAAATAGGATGAGCCAAAAAAATTATGCAATTTATTTTGGCAACTTTTGAAAAACAAAAAGCCCATGTGGTAGTATAACTTCAAGTCACAATAAAAGCCCATGTGAGCAATCAAATTTCGAATATATTAGGCAAATTCAACAAAAATATATCAATCAACTTAAAGGAAATCTAGGAGGCTGCCATCTTATGGGTATAATCTTATCCAAAATCGTACAATTTACGTACCCATGTGGAGTTTATTTAATCTAAAGGTTGGGATAAATATTCTAGACAATTACTGTAGTAAAATGTTAAAACTTGGGAATAGAAAATGAAGAGAAAATTTTTGTAGGGAAAACTACCAAAAAAATCCTTCTAGTAGCAAATTCAATCCTACATATTTTGATTTGGTCAATTTAGTCAATTTTTTATTATGATTTGCTGATGCAATTGGCCGGAAATCATTGATGTGAACATTAACCGTCCTAAGTGATACATCCTATGCTGATGTGGATAACTTTATAATTTTTTAATTTTTTTATGTTATTCTCTTCCAACTCTAGGCCCGTGACCCTTGCATATTTTTGCCAAATATTTTGATTGGAATTAGTTTGAAGGACATCATTTATAAGATAATTGGCACACTAGAAATCAGTCGCTTGATTACAAAAGCACTAAATATTCATGACCAATGTAATTTGCCCAATTTCCTTTATGTATTTTTTTTTCCTTTCCTTTAAATATTTTACCATGAAGAAAAACATTTTAAATTGAAACACTTCTCAAAAATTTGTAAATAACTCTACATATTGATATTTATATGAGTTAAAAGGCTTGAAGCGTTTGAAATCGAGTTCTTTGATTCGAATCAGCTAGAAATAATATCCCAATTTTTCGTTATTCGGAGTTGCGTTGGAAAAAAGAAATGCCTCAAGCTTCATTCTTTTAAAAAGGGGAAATATTACCTCATCTTTAGCCCATCGACCACCGACATAAAATACCAATTGCATACTTGAGATTCAAATGGGGAAGTTGTTTCGTGGATGCATAAAATATTTAAGCATCAGGGTAGAATTTTTCACAACAACAATAATAGCATAGTTAATTAGCCAGCAAGAGCTAATTGGGAGCGGCTAGCATGATCGCCACTGCAGAATGATAGTGTGACGGTAAAAGGCCTGCTACAGATCCTTTTTGAGAAATCGTAGACTCCTTGATTTCAATTTTTGACTCTAAAAGTTTCCTCTCTATTTTTTTTTATTTTTTTATACTTCTATGTTTCCTTATTGCAAGCTTAAATTTAGAGACAAAATCAAAAGATGGCCCACAAAATTTAATCTTCTTGAATATGAAGAGAGAAAGAAAAAATTAAATATTAAAATATAAATAATTACAAGTAGAAAAATATTATCACTTACTAAAAAAATCGTTAGTTATTTTAAAAACCTATAAATTTCAAAGATGAAAAAACATTTGAAAAGTTGGCTTTGCAACTAATAACGAAATCATTGTAAATATTATTTATCTTGTCTTTATCACGACTATTATTTTCATTAGTGAAGTGCTTTCAATAGGAACTCCCATCTATGATATTAGAAGAAAAATATTACGCATTGTACATCTAAAATATATAGATACAACATACAGATTAAAATTCGACGATAATGAATACCTCTTACTTTCTTGCAATCAAAGGAGTAGAGATTAATGAACCTTTCTTCACAGTCATGACTCATTTGATTACAAAATCCTACAATAATTGAAAGTTCAAAGTATATGAGCTAATTACATTCCTATTTTTACGAATTATTGAGTTAATTTATCTGGGAACAATATCTACGTAATCTTTTCCTTTGATTGGAGAATAATATCCACTATTTAAAAAGTTACAATCGAGTTATTCATATATATTTATTGTTTGAATATTTGTTTCTTTATATAAGACATGAAAATCATTCTCGGTTTTTTTATATGGAAAATGCATTTTTATCGGGATAAGTGCTGCAGAAATCCTAAAACTTGTCATGAAAATGCAATTGAGTCATAAAACTTGTAAAAAGTGCAATCAAGTTCTAAAACTTGTCAAATTGTTTTAATCGAGTTCTAAAGTTAACATCGTCAGCCTTTTTAACGGAAAATGCTGATTTGGCATTTTAAATAAAAAAAATTTCCAAGTGGATTTTTTAATTATTTTTTATTCAATTTTTTAAATAAATAGATTTAAAAATTAAAAAGAAAAGTTAATTTTTTTTTTAATTTTTTTTTAAAAAAGAAGATAACAAAATTAACGGCTCCTCCCCTACCAGTTATGCAAGCATTTTCCGAGCTAATTAAGGGGTAGTGGAACCGACCAAAAAAAAAAGGGGTAGTGGAGATTTACCACTAGGGACACCTATAAACTTAGTGGGATAAATTTTCTGCCTTCGCGATTAGGTCAATGAAAGTGCTTGGAGGTACAGACAAAAAAAAAAAAACTTTTTACCAGGGCAAGAGAAAAAAAGGAAACTACAGATCAGATTTTGCCCTTCCGTTTATTTTTCCAGCTTCTTAACTAACTAAAGCACTAATGATTATTTACTTTTTTTTCTCTCCAACAGCACATTTGTATTATATCTTTTCTTTCCTTTTTCTCTCCGATGCCATATTTGGTTCGCCCCTATAAATCTCCTCCTCCGCCGGTCGATCATCAGAAACAAAATGTGGCACGTCGTGGGTCCCTCGGAATACCTCGCCACGACCGGAGGTTCCTTCGATATCAAGCTCGCGAAACAGGCAATGGCATGGCTGACTCAGAAGTGCGTCGAGTTCGACATCTCACCGGTCAACTGCACCTTCGAGGTGCAGGCCATGAGAACCGAGAATCTCCCCTTCATCCTTGACGCTGTCTTCACCATTGGCCCCTGTGTCACTGACGTTGAGAGCCTGCTCCTCTATGCCAAACTCATCATCGCTCCTCATGACAATCTCTCGATCCATATCAAGGACCTTGTCCAGGGCATCATCGAGAGTGAGAGTCGTGTCATCGCTGCCTACATGACCATGGAGCAGATCTTCAAGGGTACCGAGGAGTATGAGAGGGAGCTCTTGGAGAAACTCCAGTTGGAGCTCAACCAGTTTGGGCTCATGATCTACAACGCCAATGTAAAGCAGCTCGTCGTCGTCGTGGGCCACCAGCATCTCTCAAATCCCAGCCAGAAGACCCAAATCAAGGCCACGAACCAAGCCAAGGTCGGTCTTTTTGCCCTAGGGGAGCGCTTCATGATATATCCCCGTTTTTTTTCGTGCTTAAAGTTACGTTGGGCAGTATTTAGGTCTAAGTAGGCCGATTTGATACGAATTTGTTTTGTAAACTGAGTGTTGACAGATAAATCTGTTGGCAATTAATTTTGATGACAAAAAGCTTTTTTTTCCTACAATCATTTTTACAACCATTTTTAATTTTGAAGTGTCTGCCCATTTTGTATATCGGCTTACGATGAATTTGTACTGGTGAGATGTATCTGTTTAGATTTTTCTTCGGTGCATGTAGTTGCTCTTTTCACTATGAAGTTTATTGTCATTCACGTGTTTTCATCATCTCATTATTTCTCGATGCTGTATGTGATGTTACTTGCTGATAAAGTATTCTAGTCTTTATGTGGACCCAGGTGGTTTTTCTTATATATATATATATATATAAACCAAATTTGCTAACAACAGGTAGATGTCGCCAAGGCCATTATGAAGAGTAAAGTCGGAGCTATGCTCTGTGCTGGACAGACCAAACAAAATGCTGTGAAAATAGATGCTGAGACCAAGATCATAGCAACCCGATGGCAAGGAGAGGGGCAGAAGGAGGAGATAATGGTCAGGACGGCAGTGAAGAACTTGGAGAACCAAAAGGAAGCTGAATTGGCGGAAGCAATTGCCGAGCTAGCTACAAAGAAGGCCACGTTGTCTCAGTCGGCTGACCTGGCCAAGGTTGGGGCGGCAAAGGAGTTGGCGGTTAGGGAGGTGGAGTTGCAGGTCCAGGTCAAGAAAGAGAATACATTGATTCAGAGTGAGAAGCTCAGGGCACAACTCCTGAGTAAGTCTATCGTGCAGAATGAGATAAAGGTAAGTTGATTTTGCGCTCTTGTTGAGCTACTTTTGTGGAATATCTGCAGGGAAATGATCTCAATGTGGAGATGATCCATGCTTAACTTCGCACAAGGACGATAAAAGGCCGAACATGCCAATGTTACATATTGATGACGGCCAGTGCTCCATGAGGAGCATTTTTATCATCAATGATTGGTCTTAATAAGTTTCTCCTTCATAAAAAAATGCTTTTCTTCATTGTAGGTGAAAGCGGCAGATTCGGAACTCTACAAAAAACAAAGAGCTGCCGGTGCGGTCCACTATGAGAACTTCCCGATGTGCAAAAAGCAACAGCCGACGCAACCTCATATGCACACCACCAGCAAGTGGGAAAGGCTAAGCTCTTGGCTGATATCGAGAAGGCAAAGGGTATCCAGGCTCTAGCACGGGCAGAGGGCGAGTACCCGGCGATGCTTGTGAAGCAATTCCGTGGCGACTATGATGCTCAGACGGTGCGGCATTGAAGAACTGACAAGTTCAGTCCAGTAGTTGAGAAGGGGGTTGTGCCGAAGTCCTCATCTGGTCCAGCGGGAAAGCGATTAAGTAAGGGAGGTGTCGGTGGCGGGTTGAAGGATGTGGCTGGTGGGAATGGAACATTGCCGCCATCGATAAAGACTCTGCATGAACAGGCGGGGACAGCTTTCACTTGCTTTGCTTGGCACTTTGACTGATGCTTGTGCTACTAGTAACTAGCACTTTTTCCTATCCATTATTGTGGGATTGCAAGATGAATAAAACATGTATGAAGACGAGAAACCTGCGGCCGACGTGCAACAAGTTGCTCGCCTTCAGTCATTTCTCCCCCAAATATGTTTGCATCTTTTGTTTTCTTTTGTTGGACCAATGAAACTTGTCTTGCTAATTCCCCTTAATTTTAAACGGGCAGAAGTGCCCAAAAAGTCGTAAACCTTTTGTGTTTGTGCCAGTTTAGTCCTAAACCTTTTTTTGGTGCCAATTTAGTCCTAAACCTTTTTATTTAGTGCCGATTCAATCCTTTTGGTTGGATTTTGCTGACTGGATGCCGGCCGGCTAACGTGGACAATTTTTAATATTTTTTTAATATTTTTTCTATTTTTTTCTTTATTCTTTTTATTCTTTTTTTTATTCTTTTTTGTTCTCTCCTCCTCCCTTCGGCCGCTGGCCAGACCATGGCGACCGGCCAGAGGAGACGGCCGGCGAGGCTCGCCGGCCACCTTGCCAGCGGCCGCGAGGGCGGCCTCGCGCTGGGCGGTGCCGACGAGGTCGAGCCTCGCCCGCCACGGCGAGGCTCCACCTCGTCGGCGCCACCCAGGCCGCGATTTGGCGAGGCGAGCCTCGCCCATGGCGGTGAGGCTCCAGGGTTAAGGGGCATGGGGCTTCGAGGCCATGGGCTAGGCGAGGCCGCCCTCGCGGCCACTGGCGAGGTGGCCGGCGAGCCTCGCCGGCCGTCTCCTTTGGCCAGTCGCCGTGGTCCGGCCAGCAGCCGGAGGGAGGAGGAGAGAAGAAAAAAGAAAAAAAAAAGAAAAAGAAAAAAGAGAAAAAAGAATAAAGAATAAAGAAAAAATATTAAAAATATTAAAAAATATTAATAATTGTCCACGTCAGCCGGCCGGTGTCCAGTCAGCAAAATTCAGCCAAAAGGATTAAATCGGCACTAAATAAAAAGGTTTAGGACTAAATTGGCACAAAAAAAATGTTTAGAACTAAACTGGCACAAACACAAAAAGTTTAGGACTTTTTTGGCACTTCTCCCATCTTAAACGCTAGCGTAAGATGAGCCTCACATGGAATGTGAAGTCAATGGGCTACTTCGATAGGTTTTTCTCGGTGGTAAGGTCATTTAGGATCTTGATAGCGACCTACCAAAATGACCACCTCATAGAATAGCCAAGAATGGATTTAGGCATAATTCCAAGCATATTATCAAACCCATAATTTTAAGAATATCCGCCTTATAGCAAATATTCACTGATTTTGTTTGTTCATTACCATCGCTTGAGAAGACAATGTGAGGTCAACGTGGAAAATGAGCAGAAGTGGGTTGAGAATTTCACCAATAAAATGCAATTAAAAGAGTTCTCCAAATAATGGAAACGAGGAGGCACTGCTGAAGTTTATCTAATTTTTCGAAAAGGAAAAAAAATTACCGTTTCCCTTCGAAGTTTCTAAAATGAATACAGGAAAAGATTTTCAATTCGTCGATTTTAGGTGTTGGGCTTGAACATGAATTGAATTTTAAAATGCTATATAAAAAGAAAAATAAAGTGAAAAGATTGTTTAAAATTATTTAAGTCGGCGGGCTTAGTCCAATTGCACCGTGGCTTGGCCCATTAATTGATCGCAGTGCAAAAAGGCGGTTACGCATTTCACTCTCCTCCTTCCTCGTAATAAAAAACGGGAGCCTTGCTTTCACTCCAATTCCTGTTTGGATGTTGCCTGTCGTTATTCCAGTTTGGACGTTCCCCATAAATATTGGCTCTCCAGAGTCAAGTCAATCTATTAATGATTTTCTGTAATCTATGCATGCTATTCGGAATCAATTGACTTCTCTGAGCAGCGCTTGGAGGGTGCTAGTGATGCTCCCAAAATTGTTGAATATCGTATTTGTGTTCGTGTCATGCAATTTTTTATGGCCTTGAAGGATGAGTTTGAACTTGTGAAGGCCTCCCTTCTGCAGAGAGATTCTTTTCCTTTTATTCAAACCGTTGTATTGAAATTATTGACCGGGGAGACTTGATTGACCACCTTTAAGGCGCCACACACTCTATCTCATCTTCACACCTACCAATGTTGTACTTGCCACTTCGAGTTCTTCCTCTTTGTGCAGTTGCAAAATCTGTCCTCGACATGGTCACTTGGCATCTAATTGTTATCGACTACAACTCATGCAATCCATGGGATCCGTCAGTCGACCTTGCAATTCAGGTCCTCCTTCTCGTCCATTTGGCCAGTATTGCCATTGTAGAGACTTTTACCCATATCACATTATCCTTAGAGGATCTTCACTCTATTCTTTGAGAATCTAGCTCATTTGGCTTCTTTATTCCTAACACTTTTGCTATGTCTACCGCTCCAAGTATTTTTGATTTAGGGTTTTTTCATTCTACTTGTTGCAATCCCATGGCATTCAACTCTAGTTTATTTTAGTCTGAATCTTCCACTTCACGTGCACCTCTTATTCATATAGCTGATAACTCATAGATGAGAGTTAGTCATAGAAGAAACATTTGCACATTTTATTATCTTTAACTAACAAATTTTTGGTTCCTAAACTCTTGCTAAACTTGATATCTGAGAGGCAATTGTGCGAACTTGATTTTGATATTCACTTCTCTTCTCACGATTGTCATGTGCAAGATGCTTGGATGGGATAGACACTTGGGACAGGTCTTCAAGTGGGTTGCCTCTTTAAGCTTGTTCCCCCATATATTTTGACCTCTTTTGATCGTTGTGCAGCCACAATATCATCTAAAATTTAACATTCTCAATTACATCATGCTACTTTTTCTAGGTTTAGTTTCTTAATTTCAAGTGGCTATTTAGGTTTTGTTAACACCAAATACTTTGATTGTCTGTCTTGTAAGTTGGAAAAACATCATGCTTTATCATTTCAAACTAGTAAATTTGTATCTCACACTCCTTTTGATCTCATTCTCTCTTATAATTGGGGACCATCTCCCACCCTCATCATGGGTGGCTCTATCTATTTTGTTATTTTGATGGATGATCACTCTCCTTTTACCTAATTTTATCTTATGAAAAATCATTTTGAACTTACTTGTATATATTTTGCCTAGTGACATTAAGGCTCTCCATTGTCAGGTAGGCAAGGTCGAACTTGCCAGATTTGGCAAGTTTGAGCATTACTAAACTATGGCGAGACCAACCTCACCTAGCAAGGGCAAGGTCGAGCCTCGCTAGGGGCGGGCAAGAAAGCCTTGTTGGCCCTCACCTTTCGCCAATTGTCAAGCATTGCTAAGGCTCAGCAATCGGTTGGAGGAATGAGGGAGGGAAAAAAAGAACAAGAAATAAAGAGGAAAAGAATAGAATATTAAAATTTTAAATTTTAAAAATGTTAAAATATTATTAAATAATGTCCACATTAGTGCTGGCCATTTTACGTATAACGGTCTGTGTCCACGTTAATGATTTTCAGCCAAAATTAGTAAGATTGACTCAATTGGTAAAATGTAAAAATATTTAGAACTCAATTGACATAATTAAAAAAATTTAAGACTGAATTAACATAAATGTGATAGATTTAATTTTTTTTGGTAATTTCCTTAATCTCCAACCGTTATAATCTCCAGTGGAGAAGATTTTATCCGTATCCACGAGAATTATGAGCCTATTCTTTTGCCAAATGGGCTCTCAACTCTACATGGTAATAAAAGAAACCAAAAGAAGGATTTTAGATCTCATGCTAACCCTCCTTTTTATCCTTTGTGGCCTTACCTTAAACAAACCCCTGATTTTCTACAAATGATGGGTGGATAAACACATCATAGCAAAATGACTTCTCGAGCAGCACACTCGAATGCTTCAATTAACTAAAGATAGAGAAAATTCCAAATAAGGACAAAAAAGTGGATCAATTTTCTCAAATAAGGACTTAAAATGAACCGTTAGATAAAAACCTAAAGTAGATCCATTGTCTCAAATAAGGACCTGAAGTAGTTGAATCAATTCTAAATAAGGACCTGAGCTTGCTGGTCGGCCAAATATCGCTGGCTATCAAGCACATGACATTTCCGACGACCAGAGTTTGGACAATTTTGTCCAAAAAAAATCTAGGGAAAATTAACAAATCCTAAAACAAAAACAAAAAAGCCCTAGGTTTTCTACGATCTCCCCATTACTTGTACCCATCCTTTATGAAGTCAAAGACCGAAGTTCTCCCCATTTCTTGTACCCATCCTCCACAAAGTCAAAGAACCAAATTCTCCGCCGGTTGAGGCACAAATTCAAAAACAAGAAGAAAATTAGATGCTTCTTTGTTTGTTTGTGGAGACCCAAATTCTCCACCGGTCAAGTAAGGCGAGTCGCGACGTGACCTAGTAGCGATTTGGTTGAGGAGCAGTGGGGGAGAAGAAAAAAGAAAACGTAAACATCTAAATGAATAACATAAACTTAATTAATTTAGAAATTTCCCTTTTTTTCCAATCATAAATTTCTAAAACAATTGCCCCTATTTTGTGACAAGCTAAGGTCTTTAATAGAGATTAACTTGATCACTTCAGGTTCTTATTTGACACAAAATTCACTTCGGATCCTTATTTAAAATAATTGGTCCACTTTGTGTCATTATTTGACATAAAATTAACTTTGGGTCCTTATTTGAGAAAATATATTCATTTCAGGTTCTTATTTGGAATTTTCTCTCAAAAGATGATAAGGGCCATCAAAATGATAGCCTTCTGCGTAAGAAAACTCTCACATTGGATATTACCTTATTTATTACAGCTGATAAATCAACCAGTGACCAGTCATCCATGAAGAGCGAGCTTTTTCTCTCAATTCTGTCAGGTTTTGCAAGTTCCACAAATCTGGTAACTCCTGTAACGAATCGCGGCCATCAAAAGGTGAAACTTCCAACGATTCGAATTGACAGAGACCATGAGTCTCGACAAGCCGTGGGCATTCATAAACCCCTAGCCATGGATTTCTTACGGTTTGTTTGGCAATTCAAGTTAAAGAAGGAATTGAAGGGAAAAGAAGAGAAAATTTTTGTTTTTGTTACATGGACGTGCGTGAAGTATGAAAGAAATGAAGGGAAATTAAATTAGTAAATCCCCTCGGTTCTTCTCTTCCAGTCTTTTTCACTTCCTTCCCACTTGTTCTATCCTTAGCCTTTTAATTCCTTTAATTTCCACCAAACACATCCAATGATTAAGGTTCTCGAACTGTCGGAAGACCAGCCAGTGGAATTTCCGTTAACCAACCAAAACAAATTTTCTAAGTTGTGACGGGGGCACAATTCTCCTCTACCCCTGAAGATTGGACACAGTCATGAAGGTCGCATGAGATATTGAAAGGCAGACCAAGATGCTCGGAGTTATTCGAGCTCAATAAGGGAATCATATTGAAGGTCCAATTCCAGTGTCCTCAACGTACCGTGAATCGGAAGCTTGTTTATTAATATTAAACATGGGGCCTACTCTTGATTCAAGACCCATGCTTGCCTTTATTTCTTCTTTTTTGGTTATTTACTTTTATTTCTCAATTTGTAACAAAATTGATGCACCTCTATTTGAAAAATACTTATTTGATAGATAGCTACCTAATTATTTAGTTTCTAGCAAAAAAAAAAAAACTATTCTATTAATGATTTTTATACTTCTTATTTTAATACTAGGAAACAATTATTCAAAAAGTAATTTAAGCGCAAGTTTAAGAGGGTAATATTTGATTAAGTTGTGTATGATGCATATATCATCCACAATATTTAATCTTTGGGTATATTTGCACAAAAATTTGAAGTCAAAAAATTCACGATCATGAGGATAATCTACAGAAATAAAGTAAACAATTTGTAGATAAAATTAATACTTCTTGACTCCAATATATGATTAGTGCCTTCTTAGGTTATAATAGTGGAGAACAAGTTCTAAAGAAGACAAACATGAAAGTGATGGTTGAAATGTAACGGGTATGGATGAATCAGCTAGGGTGAAAATAAAAAAAAAATTGTTTGAATGTGATGCCAGTAAGTTTTTCTTTTAGTAAAATTGAAAAAAAAAAGGAAGAAAAAAAGTAAGATATAATATTAAATCAAGAGCAAGAATCACAAGGGATAATGTAGTTAATTCAACGTGATAGGTGTCAAGAGCCAATAATAAGGGGTGGAAAAAGATAAGAAATAATCTTAAATCAAGAGTGATACCTACAAGGGTTAATGTAATCAATTTATGTGATAGGAGGTGTCATGAGCCAATAAGGAGTGTAAATAGGGCTAGCCAAAAAAATTATGCAATTTATTTTGGCAACTTTTGAAAAACAAAAAGCCCATGTGAGCAATCAAATTTCAAATATATTTGACAAATTCAACAAAAATTGTATCAATCAACTTAAAGGAAATTGTATCAATCAATTCGACAGGCACATGATTTGTAGGAAGAAGAGTTTTTGGGCTTGTGAGGGATTTGGTCTGCCTTTTCTCTTTGGTAGCCGTAAAGTTCATTGTATAACCAGAGTGCTGCCCATGGCTGTCTCTGTCACGTCAGAAACGCTCCCTACCCTAATTGGAAACCAAAAAGAGAAACTATCTCCATTCTCCCGCTCACTCTGATATTAGTATAGACAATATATAACAATAAATTAATGATTGAATATCCATTTAATTTTTTCTTTTATATATTGAAATACAATACTTCTACTGATTATTCAATATGAGTTTCACTGATTATTTAAGATTGACTCTACTTTTTATTCAATTTGTCAATTCATCAAGATATACATATTGCATGCACCTTAGAGAAAAATAATTGGTATGAGATGCTTTTTTCATCTATGTTGAATTTTTTAGTAAGAGTTGCAATATATTTCTTTACCTATAATAATTATTTGCAAAAGTAGAGGTAAAATTAAAATTTCCCTATATCAGATTGAAATAATGAACAAACTCCAAGTCTAGAATATCCCGATTCGCACGGTATACATTGGTTGTCTTGCTGATCGAGACAATCACTTCGCCGACTACATTGTTTCATATAGTAGCGTCTAGTGTTTTGGAGTTCAGCCAAGTGGAGATTAGTAAAATTGAATAGAGAAGTCGTTAGTTATTTTTATTTGAAACATGTACCTGTTATTTCTTATTATCTCTTTTAACCTGTGTATTATGTCCAACTTGAAGTTTCTTTTGTACTAGTCTATGAATAGGCTCTGTGTTGTTTGAAACAAGGTTCCCCCGAGCCACATATTAACATTTTATCATGTAATCACAATTTACCTGTTCTTGCACCTTTACTTTCTTGTAGTACAGATTCAATGTAATCAAAATTAAACTTCTTCTTTGAGATCTCTTGCCATCAAACCATGAGAGCCCTGGTTTTCGTGTGAAGATTAAAATGAGGTTCTCTCCTTCGTGTATCGTGTCAAATGCGCGCTTATAATGATGCAAAAACTGATTTTGCAATGAGCCTCTTCAGCTCAGCACTCTAGGATCCTCCGCGGCGCTGGGTTGCTTCGCTCAGTCCCTCACGCGTGCTCGTGACATTCGCAGAGCGGGACGCCGTCGGGAGAGAGAAGGGAGAAAGAAATACAGAGTGGGCCGAGTCTTTCTTGACGGGCTCCCCTTCAGTTAGCCTTTCTTTCTTTCTCTTATTGAACCTCATCTGATGAAATGGGTCGGCTTAATGAAGTCTCGTGGGTGGGCTCTGAGCTTTGGGCTAATGGATCGAATTCAAATTCGCAAAAATGAAGCAAAATGAGTCCTATGGTTTAGATCTGAATCGCGGAGACATGAGCTGGGCCGGACTCTTTTTCTTTTTTTCTCTTTCATTTATTTATTTATTTCTGTTGCCTTTTCTTTTATTTATTAGCATTATGTTTTATTTTCGCAAAAAGATGCATAGTTCGTCAATTGACAAAAATTCAGGTACTAACAATAACTAGCAACAAGAAGATGAAGTCTCATCATGTCTCACTTCAAGTATTAAAAGAGAAGTAAGGATAGATACTTTTCGATCTCGGTAAAAAGGGTAAGAACGTTATGTATACACAACTTATAAACAAAGGAGATGATGCGTGGGCGAAGTTGATGAGAACCATACTTCCCGGTGACAAAATACCTAGCGAAAGTGATTCGCTCAACAAACCATTCGAATTTTGGACTTGGATCGTCAGGCAGCATCTTGCATTTGAAAACATCCGAGTGACATGTTTCCTTATCCACGACAGGCAAACTTTTCAACGATTCGCAATGAGATAACTCCAAGTGGCACAAGTTTTGTAAGCTGGAAAGATCCGGTCACTTTTTTAAGAATGGGCAAAAACAAAACTGTAATTCCTCCGGTGTTTCTAATTGTTCGAGAACTTGAATCTCAACTAGCCGTGGGCACTCGTGAACAAAAAAATATCGTAGCTTTCTTAAGCTTGGTAAATGGGATGGTCTCTCAAGAAATTGACACTCCATTAATACAAACCAGCGAAGCTTCTCCAACTCTCCAAGCACATCCAGTGGAATTTCGGTTAAGCACGACCTGCAAATTTCCAAACAGAACAAATATTTGAAGGTGCGAATTATTGACCATCCATCTATGGACTCAAGATCACACAAGCTCAACCACCCAGTTTTGGGCGGAATCCCTTGAGAGATTGAAAGGTGGAGCTTGGTAAGCTGAGATCCCATAGTTCGGTAAGGCTATTTGCAAACTCAGCGGGCAACGCGGCAATGTCTGAAATGTCCAATGTCAACCACGTCAACTTAGTTAACCTCCCAATCCATTGCAAATCTTGAGCTTGGCATGCGTTTAGGGGTACATGAGGCATATCAACATATCTAAGACGACCATAATCGGACATATGCAGAGCACATAAGTCAGTCAGGTTTGATAGATCCGGAATCCTCTGTAATGCTGAAGACAAAATGACCAAACATGTCAAACTTGCAGGAAGCTCCGGCAATTGTGGAAGCTCCTCACAAAAATTCAATACCGATCCCTTAAGTTGAGAAAGCTGACTAATACTTGATGGCACTTTAGAAATACGGGTTCTTGATAAGATTAACTCTTTCAAAGATGATAGTGCCCCAATTTCCATTCGAATTTCTCCCTCCAAAAATATGCAAAATGAAGCATCTAATTTTTCAAGCTTCTCCAACATCCCTGTCGTCTTAAAAACCTTTCTTAATTTACATCTTTCCATATTTAGAATCTCCAACCTCTTAAGCTCTCCGATTGAATCAAGCAGCTCACTAATGTTTGTGGACGATAAAATCAACTTGACTAGATTTTTCAATTTCCTAATTGACTTTGGAAGTTTCTCCACAGATGAATTATATAAAGACAACACTTGAAGACCATAATCCAAAAGTTCAAGGAGTGCCAAATTTTCCATCCTTAGCGTTGATAGATGCTTTAGATTACCCAATGAGTCTACCCATGATTGACGTCCCACGCCTAGATTGAGCGTGGTTGGAGCTCCCTTAAGCACCCTCAAACCAAGACACCCCTTAATTTCCAAGTGCTTCAAATGTTGCAGTATAGTAATGGATGGGTCAATTTCAATCAGCCCATGACAATTCTGGATGACGAGTCTCTCCAAAGTCAAGCATGTAGAGAAGTTAGGCGTCTTGATCAACCTTCTACAATTCATGAGATGCAGAGCTTTTAACCTACATTTTCTCTGTAAAATTACTCATGCAAGAATGTATAAAGACTGTCAAATTCACTATGCCCAAAGAAAGATAGTAAATGTACAATGCTTGTATCACATGATGATTATACCATGATTTGGCTCCATCCACCCTAGTCATTTGTAATGTCAGATTCTGAAATTTTGAGGACAACTAAGGGCGCGCATGACAACCATTCTGTTCTAGAAATAGTTTCTAGAACAAAAATAGATTTTTCTACTTCTATTTCTAGAAGAGTTTCTAAGCAAAAATAACCGTTTGATAACGACACAAAATTTCTTCCTTTCGGACGGCGGCAAATAGTGGTGACGGACAGTGGTGGCGGTGGCCAGTGACCGGCAGCGGCGGCCGACAACCAATGGACGGTGGTTGGCGGTAATGGATGGAGGACCGGTTGACGAACAATGAGAAAATTTTTTATTTCTCATTTCTGTTCCAAAAATAGAGAAGTATAAAATTTCTACTTCTGATTTCTATTCCAAACCTATTTCCGGAATATAAATTTATTCCAGAAATAGAAAAATAGCATAAGTTTATCAAACGGATTTCTATTCTAGAAACATGTCTGGAATAGAAAAATTGTTTATGGAACATAAATTCTAGTTTGTCATGTACCCCCTAAACTACTTGGAGAAAAGTTTGTAGCTTGAAACTCTGAAGGACAATTTTGCCAAGAGAGCCATCTTAGCTCCAAGAAGAGATTTTGGAAGTCCCCTACAAAATTTCCTCCATCCAATTCAAAGAACCTTAAGTTTAACAGTCTTGAAATGTCTTCACTTGTAAAATTGCACACTTGAGATTGCCCCTCTAGTTTGAGTGCTACTATTTCTTTGGTTCCCTAGAAAAGGAAATTAGAGCTCAATTAGCTTAACTTTGGTGAACATAAGAAAAAGGCCAATGAATTTGACATAAAATATATCTTTTTCTTGGTAAAAGGTTGGGAGGGGCAATAGTGTAGCTACATCTCCAAGAGTTAGCATAAGGGTTTCACACCCTCTATATAATGTTTGGGTTGAATCATAATTATTCAATCCATCCATAGGTGTATGAGCCCATCGAGGTAGCAAATACCTAATGCACAAATTGACAAAGATTCGCTTACGCATTACTCAAACTTGTGACCTCATGGAAGATAGTGTTACCTTTGTACTATTGAGCTACCATGCTTTGTGGTAATCTAACACAATACCGACCTATGCTATTTTCTACACAAAGTGAAAAGTAGAACTTTGATCAATACGTACCTCTTTCTTTCAAAACCACGATCCCTCCTTAAGTCTCTTCGCATGAAGATGTGGACTTGCAAGTGCTTATTGCATATGCTAGCTTTGCCAAATTAGCAAGAGCTCACTCTAGTCAAATTTTGCCACATGTACTAAGGGTCTCACCTTGCAAAAATCTTGAAACTCCCTTTCTCCTCTCTGCAGTTTTTTCCTTGAGGAAGAGTCCCGGGAAAATGGGCGACATCGCAAAAGGACCGAAAAAGATCTTATTTGGAGTTGAAAATTGAAGGTGTTTAGTCCTAATTAAATGTCTTTGGCCTTATTCGGCCATTCGGCTCGACCACCACAAGGAACCACATTTATTGTTTTCTTTTTATGAAAATGACGACATTATATTATCTGGTTATTAATTGACAGCATATCCATCGACTTAGCATCCGAGTACCACAACTTGCTATACTTTTTAGGATGTTGGATGCTTTCCATGTGAACAATCTCCCTCCTTAAGTCTCTTCGTATGAAGATGTGGACTTGCAAGTGCTTATTGCATATGCCAGCTTTCCCAAATTAGCAAGAGCTCACTCCAGTCAAATTTTGCCACATGTACTAAGGGTCCTACCTTGCAAAAATCTTGAAACTCCCTTTCTCCTCTCTACGGTTTTTTCCTTGAGGAGGAGTCCCGGGAAAATGGGCGACATCGCGAAAAGACCAAAAAGGATCTTATTTGGAGTTGAAAATTGAAGGTGTTTAATCCTAAATTAAATGTCTTTGGCCTTATTCGGCCATTCGGCTCGACAATCACAAGGAACGACATTTATTGTTTTCTTTTTATGAAGATGACGACATTATGTTATCTAGTTATTAATTGATAGCTTATCCATTTTGTTTTTTAGTCGGTCTTACTCTATTCCTATTCTAACGCTCACTCTCAGACTTTTGCCTTACCTCCTTGCAGGGCGTGGGAGTCGAAACCCACTCCTGAAACTAATGCGTCCCCACCCCAACCCCCCCTGAGAAGGTGGGGATTCGAACTCCCTACCTCCCCCTTCCAAGTTGGAAGGGTGGCCACTGGAGTAAACCCCAGTGTTAATAGCAAATCCATTGACTTAGCATGATCCGAGTACCATATTCTAGATAAAAAGTCTTGAGTCGGATTTCATTTTTCCCTTTTTGAAACTCGATGCCAATTGCCCTTCTTGAAAGAAAGAATAGGAAGGAGATATTACAGATTGGCTCATTCTTAAAATCCATGTTAGATGTTTGATTGGGGGAGGTAAAAGTACTTCCTGGTGGCACGATAACCGGCATCCCGCCAGTTCATGCTAAAGTTTCATATGTTATTATGGTTGATCCTTGGTTTTGGCCTCTGCTTTCAGGCTGCTTCATTTGGTGGTTTAGTGCCATACTCTCTATCTGCAGATCCTGTAAATTTTCACAGGTTCCCATTATGGGGTGCTTACCAATGCCGAGAGTATATTAATGTCCCGGGCCAAGAGATGTGTAATGCCACTCAAAGAATCAACGATCCTTCCTCAACCTCGGACGATTGAGTATATTTTCCGATATATCTTCGGCCGCTTTATTTACATAACGATTGAGATAAATTATTTTATGAGCACTCCAAAACATAAAATATGATATATACTGCTGCCCTTGCTCCGCTGGCCTGCGCCTTGCCCCTTCTTCGCTGGCCTATGCCACCAAGCCCACAATTCCCCGTTTCCCAACATGATCCCATGACCAGGCTCTTCCTCTTGCCCCTCCTCGTTGTGTCACGCCCCGATCCTCGAGCGTGTACCCATTTCTCACCTGGTCAATTAATGGCGACGTCCCAGGACGCATCGCCGACTCTGTTCAATTAATATGCGCAAGTGGAAGTATAAAGAAAATCCCCGTCAATAAAACAATGGGATGAAAAGCAGGGCCATATTTTTCATATTAAAATTTATAACCAAACTTTTATACAAAGCACAAACCAGAGTACTTCACAACTATTCACAACTTTTACTCTTAACTCTATTCACATCAAAATAGAGTTCACAAAAGAAGATGGGATCTCAGTCCATCCGGATCGTACTCAAAATCCCTCTCGGTGTTATCTTCTTCTTCCAAAAATTCTTCTCCTTCGGTTTCACCTCAGAGTTCTCCTTCTCAGATTCCTCCTCCTCGGCTCCTCATCGAGATCCTGAAATGTTGTCCCACAACCGGGATGAGACTACGTCTCAGCGAGTTCTACTCAACTAAGACTCAATTAGGGAGCTAATACACTACTCGGTTGCCTAAGCATAGCACGAGTCAGAGGACTTACCTTGGCCTCAGATCCAATATGCAATTCAAGATTATATACAACTTTTCATAACTCACAGCGAACAATCAATCAAATCACTAGTCAATCGAACTAGTCGATTATATGTCAGACGGACCATTCTAGTTCATTGGTTCCATACCACAAAACCTCCCATAGGGTACTCCGTCACAAAGCCACATCAATGCTCTCGAGTGTCAAGTTCGCCAAGGTGACACAATTAACCAACGGTTTACGTGCGTTCTTTAAGGCGCCATTTTCGCACAGTGATATTCCACATCACCGAACCACACCTGTCACGGTTCATAGGCAGTCTACGTGTGTTCTTTGAGGCGCCGTTTTCGCACAGTGATATTCCTCAATCACCGAACCACGCCTCCACAAGTCATAGACAGTCGACGTACGTTCTTTAAGTCACCGTTTTCGCACAGTGATCTTCCACATCACCGAACCACGCCTGTCTATGCTTCGTACTTGATCGATCTCAGCCAAAGTATTCTCGACTCACTCTCATCATTCCACACACTTTACAACTCAACAGAGCATAAGAATGCTGAATAAACATACATGGCCAATTTCCAATCAATAATTCAATCTCAATCAATTCCAAACAATTTAGGGTAAATCCCTAAAATACCACAATTAAATCAATTCCATGCAACGTAGAGCTCAAATAAATAAATAGACTGTGCCACGACAATCAGCACGAGATTTCGGTCGTCGGCCAACTCAGCCTTAATTTCCGAAAAATAAATAAATAATTAGTTAATTTCGAAAATTAAATAATAATTATTAGAAATTCAATTTAGCTCAAAATAAAGCCCGATTAAATAAACGGACTTCACCACTGTCATCAGCATAATATTACGGTCGCTGGCCATCCAAGTTGAATTTTCGGAAAATAAATAATTATTTAATTTAATTTCGAAAAATAATATTTAAATGCCAAAAATTCCACTTAGGCCTGAAATATCAAATTGAAGCCCGATAAAGGGTCGGAAAATTCCCGAGCTACCCTCAATAAATAGTAGACTATGTCTACTTACTAATTACGCATTCAATTTGACTAATTTACAACATAATCAACTAATAAACCCTAATCAAAATACCTAAGATTAATTAAATAAAATAAACAACCAATTAAGTATAATTAACTCACTAAGCAAGGAATAGTGAGGTTACTCACCGGAATCGCGCACAATTGGAATCAAATTGATGGGCTCGGCGCAGGGATCGATTCCTCTCAAAGCATGGCGCGACTCTGAGGACCGGAAACGGCCCAAAGGTGGGCTCGAAGGGGCTGGAATACCCACTCGTGGGTTGTTGCTTGGCTGGCCGGATGGGTTCCGGTGGCCAAGAGGGCGAGGGGAGAGCCGGTGGAGGGTGAGGGGGATGCCAGGGGGTAGGGGCGGCGACTGGGCGGTGTTTGGCGGCGGCTAGAGGCGGCAGCCGAGCTGGGCAGGAGACTGGTCGCGCACGAGCCGGGGGCGACGGTTGGGCGCCCGGGCACGGGTGGACGGCGGCGAGCGGTGCAAGCATGGGTGGCGCGGGTGCGAGCGATGGCGACGGGCAGTGCGAGCAGCGAACTGCTGCTTCTGGCGAGCTTACTCTTCTTCTAGTTTGCTGGTTCCGAACCAAGAAGAAGAAGAAGGGCGGAAGCTCGTTCACGTGGGGAGGGGAAAGGAAGAGAGAGGAAAGAGAAGAAGAGAAAAAAAGAAAAAGGAATGGATAAATACCAATTGACTAGTCAAAAAGAGGAGGGAGAGGGGAAACCAAATTTCAATTTGGCTTAGGGGGGGGTCATACGAAAAGGGGGCATCCGCACATGGGGAAAAAGGGGAGAGAGAGGAGAGAGAAAGAAAAAGAAAGGGAAGAAAAATAAAAATAAAAATAAAAATAATTAAATAGTAAAACAATTTTACTATTTCAGTTATTCCAATTATTTTCCTTTTCTCTTTTTATTTTCTTCTAGTCTTCGATTTTTCCTTCCGATAATTTCTTTATCGAAATTTCAGACTCGTCAATAAATTGACGGACGATGAGACAAAGTCCTAAAAATAAGAATTATGACACGCTTAAAATTCGATTTCCAAAATCGAGTTCAATTTCATAGTTAAAATCAATCAGACGCGATTTTATTCCAATCCAACCAATTAAGTAGCTTTTAGAGATTTTCACCGCGGATAATCCCTTAACGGTTTCACTCAAAGAGTTGGTTAACTTTTGAGTGATTAGCTCAGAGAAAAAGGACAGTAGGCATGTCGACGAAATGTCCATTTCACTTTATCAAAACGGGTTTGAATTTCAGGATGTCACTCATTGTCAGCCTTCACCTCTCGGTCAGCCGTCGCTTCTGCAGCCTCCTCTCGGTTAGCCGCTGCTTCTGTAGCCTCCGCCGCAATTTCCTCTGTTATCATGGTCGATCCTTGGTTTTGGCCTCTGCTTTCAGGATGCTTCATTTGGTGGTTTAGTGCCATGCTCTCCATCCGAAGATCCTGTAAATTTTCACAGGTTCCCGTAATGGGGTACTTACCAATGTCGATAGTATGTTAATGTCCCAGGCCAAGAGATGTGTAACGCCACTTAAAGAATTAACGATCCTTCCTCAACCTCGGACGATTGAGTATATTTTCTGATATATCTCCGGCCGATTTATTTACGTAACGATTGAGATAAATTATTTTATGAGCACTCAAAAACATAAAAAAATGATATATACTGCTGCCCCTGCTTCGCTGGCCTGCGCCTTGCCCCTTCTTCGCTGGTTTATGCCACCAAGCCCACAGTTCCTCGTTTCCCAACATGATCCCATGACCAGGCTCTTCCTCTTGCCCCTCCTCGTTGTCAGCCTCCGCCTCTTAGTCAGTCGCCGCTTCTGCAGCCTCCTCTCGGTCGCCCCCGCTTCTGCAGCCTCCTCTCGGTTGGTCGTCGCTTCTGCAGCCTCCTCTTCGGAGAGAAGAATAGAACTTAAAATGGGGAGACATAGGTTTTGGTGCGGTTACTAAAAGATTTGATTCCTTTTGCTCCAAGGAATACTGATCAAAGAACATTCCCCCATGATGCGAAACCACTTATTCCCACCAAATCTCAATACATACCCAAGCAGCTCCAAAATCGAAAAATGCGCGCATCCTTTTAGTACCCAATATAGAATTCACCTTGCTAATTCAATACATCAGTTGGGCAGGACGCTGGTCGTGCACGAGACGGGGGCGACGGTCGGGCGCGCAGGCGCGGGTGGACAGCGATGAGCGATGCAGGCGCGGGTGCGGGCGACGGGGACGGGCGGTGCGAGCGGCGAGCTACTGCTTCCGGCGAGCTTCCTCTTCTTCTGGTTTGCTGGTTCCGAACCAAGAAGAAGAAGAAGAAGAAGAAGAAGAAGAAGAAGGGGGGAAGCTCGTTCACGTGGGGAGGGGAAAGAAAGAGAGAGGAAAGAGAAGAAGAGAAAAAAAAAGAAAAGGAAGGGATAAATACCAATTGACTAGTCAAAAAGAGGAGGGAGGGGGGAAACCAAATTTCAAATTGGCTTAGGGGGGCGGGTCGTACGAAAGGGGGGCATCCGCACATGGGGAAAAAGGGGAGAGAGAGGAGAGAGAAAGAAAAAGAAAAAAGAAAGGGAAGAAAAATAAAAATAAAAATAATTAAATAGTAAAATAATTTTACTATTTCAATTATTCCAATTATTTTCCTTTTCTCTTTTTATTTTCTTCCGGTCCTCGATTTTTCCTTCCGATAATTTCTTTCTTGAAATTTGAGACTCGTCAATAAATTGACCGACGATGAGACAAAGTCCTAAAAATAAGAATTATGACACGCTTAAAATTCGATGTCCGAAATCGAGTTCAATTTCGTAGTTAAAATTAATCAGACGCGATTTTAGTCCAATCTAACCAATTAAGTAGCATTTAGGGATTTTCACCGCGGATACATCCCTTAACGGTTTTACTCAATGGGTTGATTAACTCGTGAGTGATCAGCTACGAGAAAAATGATCATAGGCACGTCGATGAAAGGCCCATTTCACTTTATCGAAACGGGGTCGAATTTCAGGATGTCACACGTTGTCAGCCTTCGCCTCTCGGTCAGCCGCCGCTTCTGCAGCCTCCACCGCAATTTCCTCTGTTATCATGGTCGATCCTTGGTTTTGGCCTCTGCTTTCAGGATGCTTCATTTGGTGGTTTAGTGCCATGCTCTCCATCCGCAGATCGTGTAAATTTTCATAGGTTCCCGTTATGGGGTGCTTACCAATGCCGATAGTATATTAATGTCCCGGGCCAAGAGATGTGTAACGCCACTTAAAGAATCAACGATCCTTCCTCAACCTTGGACGATTGAGTATATTTTCTGATATATCTCCGACCGCTTTATTTACATAACGATTGAGATAAATTATTTTATGAGCACTCGAAAACATAAAAATATGATATATACTGCTGCCCCTGCTCCGCTGGCCTGCGCCTTGCCCCTTCTTCGCCGGCCTATGCCACCAAGCCCACAGTTCCCCGTTTCCCAACAT
Organism: Eucalyptus pauciflora; assembly: GCA_007663325.1. Classification (NCBI taxonomy): domain Eukaryota; kingdom Viridiplantae; phylum Streptophyta; class Magnoliopsida; order Myrtales; family Myrtaceae; genus Eucalyptus; species Eucalyptus pauciflora. The sequence continues at coordinate 322,804 of VMYD01000239.1, forward strand.
GATCCCATGACCAGGCTCTTCTTCTTGCCCCTCCTCGTTGTCAGCCTCCGCCTCTCGGTCAGCCGCCGCTTCTGCAGCTTCCTCTCGGTTGCCCCCGCTTCTGCAGCATCCTCTTCGGGGGAGAGGAATAGAACTTAAAATGGGGAGACATAGGTTTTGGTGCGGTTACTCAAAGGTTTGATTCCTTCTGCTCCAAGGAATACTGATCAAAGAACATTCCCCCACGATGCGAAACCACTTATTCCCACCAAATCTCAATATATACCCAAGCAGATCCAAAATTGAAAAATTCGTGCATCCTTTCAGTACCCAATATAGAATTCACCTTGCTAATTCAATACATCAGCTGGGCAGGAGGCTGGTCGCGCACGAGACGGCGGCGACGGTTGGGCGCACGGGCGGACGGCGACGTGCGGTTTAGGCGCGAGTGGCACGCGTGCGGGCGACGGGGACGGCGGTGCGAGTGGCGAGCTGTTGCTTCAGGCGAGCTTCCTCTTCTTGTGGTTTGCTGGTTCCGAACCACGAAGAAGAAGAAGGGGGGAAGCTCGTTCACGTGGGGAGGGGAAAGGAAGAGAGAGGAAAGAGAAGAAGTGAAAAAGAAAAAAGAAAAAAGAAAATGATAAATACCAATTGACTAGTCAAAAAGAGGTGGGAAATGGGAAACAAAATTTCAATTTGGCTTGGGGGGTCGTACGAAAGGGGGGCATCTGCACATGGGGAAGAAGGGGAGAGAGAGGAGAGAGAAAGAAAAAGAAAGGGAAGAAAAATTAAAATTAAAATAATTAAATAGTAAAACAATTTTACTATTTCAATTATTCCAATTATTTTCCTTTTCTCTATTTATTTTCTTCCGGTCTTTGATTTTTCCTTCCGATAATTTCTTTCTCGAAATTTCAGACTCGTCAATAAATTGACGGACGATGAGACAAAGACCTAAAAATAAGAATTATGACACGCTTAAAATTCGATTTCCGAAATCGAGTTCAATTTCGTAGTTAAAATCAATCAGACGCGATTTTAGTCCAATCCAACCAATTAAGTGGCCTTTAGGGATTTTCACCGCGGATACATCCCTTAACGGTTTCACTCGATAGGTTGGTTAACTCGTGAGTGATCAGCTCAGAGAAAAAGGACTGTAGGCACGTCGATGAAAGGCCCATTTCACTTTATCGAAACAGGGTCGAATTTCAGGATGTCACACGTTGTCAGCCTTCGCCTCTCGGTCAGCCGCCGCAGTTTCCTCTGTTATCATGGTCGATCATTGGTTTTGGCCTCTGCTTTCAGGATGCTTCATTTGGTGGTTTAGTGCCATGCTCTCCATCCGCAGATCGTGTAAATTTTCACAGGTTCCCATTATGGGGTGCTTACCAATGCCGATAGTATATTAATGTCCCGAGTCAAGAGATGTGTAACGCCACTTAAAGAATCAACGATCCTTCCTTAACCTCGGACGATTGAGTATATCTTTTGATATATCTCCGACCGCTTTCTTTACATAACGATTGAGATAAATTATTTTATGAGCACTCGAAAACATAAAATATGATATATACTGCTGCCCTTGCTCCGCTGGCCTGCGCCTTGCCCCTTCTTCGCTGGCCTATGCCACCAAGCCCACAGTTCCTCGTTTCCCAACATGATCCCATGACCAGGCTCTTCGTCTTGCCCCTCCTCGTTGTCAGCCGCCACTTCTGCAGCTTCCTCTCGCTCGCCCCCGCTTCTGCAGCCTCCTCTTCAGGGGAGAGGAAGAGAACTTAAAATGGGGAGACATAGGTTTTGGTGCTGTTACTCAAAGGTTTGATTCCTTTTGCTCCAAGGAATATTGATCAAAGAACATTCCCCCACGATACAAAACCACTTATTCCCACAAAATCTCAATACATACCCAAGTAGCTCCAAAATCGAAAAATTCATGCATCCTTTCAGTACCCAATATAGAATTCACCTTGCTAATTCAATACATCAGCTGGGCAGGACGCTGGTTGCGCACGAGACGGGGGCGACGGTCGGGCGCGCGGGCGCAGGCGAATGGCGGTGAGCGGTGTAGGCGCGGGTGCGGGCGACGGGGACGGGCGGTGCGAGCGGCGAGCTATTGCTTCCGGCGAGCTTCCTCTTCTTCTGGTTTGCTGGTTCCGAACCAAGAAGAAGAAGAAGGGGGGAAGCTCGTTCACGTGGGGAGGGGAAAGGAAGAGAGAGGAAAGAGAAGAAGAGAAAAAAAAGAAAAGGAAATGATAAATACCAATTGACTAGTCAAAAAGAGGTGGGAAATGGGAAACAAAATTTCTATTTGGCTTAGGGGGGGTCGTACGAAAGGGGGGCATCTGCACATGGGGAAGAAGGGGAGAGAGAGGAGAGAGAAAGAAAAAGAAAGGGAAGAAAAATAAAAATAAAAATAATTAAATAGTAAAACAATTTTACTATTTCAATTATTCCAATTATTTTCCTTTTCTCTTTTTATTTTCTTCCGGTCCTCGATTTTTCCTTCCAATAATTTCTTTCTCGAAATTTCAGACTCGTCAATAAATTGACGGACAATGAGACAAAGTCCTAAAAATAAGAATTACGACACGCTTAAAATTCGATGTCCGAAATCGAGTTCAATTTTTTAGTTAAAATTAATCAGACGCGATTTTAGTCCAATCCAACCAATTAAGTAGCATTTAGGGATTTTCACCGCGGATACATCCTTTAACGGTTTTACTGAATGGGTTGGTTAACTCGTGAGTGATCACCTCAGAGAAAAAAGGATCATAGGCACGTCGATGAAAGGCCCATTTCACTTTATCAAAACGGGGTCAAATTTCAGGATGTCAGACGTTGTCAGCCTTCGCCTCTCGGTCAGCCGCTGCTTCTGCAGCCTCCGCCGCAATTTCCTCTGTTATCATGGTCGATCCTTGGTTTAGGCCTCTGCTTTCAGGATGCTTCATTTGGTGGTTTAGTGCCATGCTCTCCATCCACAGATCGTGTAAATTTTCACAGGTTCCCGTTATGGGGTGCTTACCAATGCCGATAGTATATTAATGTCTCGGGCCAAGAGATGTGTAACGCCACTTATAGAATCAACGATCCTTCCTCAACCTCGGACGATTGAGTATATTTTCTGATATATCTCCGGCCGCTTTATTTACATAACGATTGAGATAAATTATTTTATGAGCACTCGAAAACATAAAAATATGATATATACTGCTGCCCCTGCTCCGCTGGCCTGCGCCTTGCCCCTTCTTCGCCAGCCTATGCCACCAAGCCCACAGTTCCCCGTTTCCCAACATGTTCCCATGACCAGGCTTTCTTCTTGCCCCTCCTCGTTGTCAGCCTCCGCCTCTCGGTCAGCCGCCGCTTCTGCAGCTTCCTCTCGGTTGCCCCCGCTTCTGCAGCCTCCTCTTCGGGGGAGAGGAATATAACTTAAAATGGGGAGACATAGGTTTTGGTGCGGTTACTCAAAGGTTTGATTCCTTATGCTCCAAGGAATACTGATCAAAGAACATTCCCCCACGATGCGAAACAACTTATTCCAACCAAATGTCAATACATACCCAAGCAGCTCCAAAATCGAAAAATTCTTGCATCCTTTCAGTACCCAATATAGAATTCACCTTGCTAATTCAATACATCAGCTGGGCAGGAGGCTGGTCGCGCACGAGACGGGGGCGACGGTTGGGCGCGCGGGCGGACGGCGACGTGCGGTTCAGGCGCGAGTGGCGCGCGTGCGGGCGACGGGGACGGGCGGTGCGAGTGGCGAGCTGTTTCTTCAGGCGAGCTTCCTCTTCTTCTGGTTTGCTGGTTCCGAACCAAGAAGAAGAAGAAGGGGGGAAGCTCGTTCACGTGGGGAGGGGAAAGGAAGAGAGAGGAAAGAGAAGAAGTGAAAAAGAAAAAAGAAAAAAGGAAGGGATAAATATCAATTGACCAGTCAAAAAAATGTGGGAAATGGGAAACAAAATTTCAATTTGGCTTAGGGGGGGTCGTACGAAAGAGGGGCATCTGCACATGGGGAAGAAGGGGAGAGAGAGGAGAGAGAAAGAAAAAGAAAGGGAAGAAAAATAAATATAAATATAAAAATAATTAAATAGTAAAACAATTTTACTGATATATCTCCGGCCGCTTTATTTACATAACGATTGAGATAAATTATTTTATGAGCACTCGAAAACATAAAATATGATATATACTGCTGCCCCTGCTCCGCTGGCCTGCGCCTTGCCCCTTCTTCGCCGGCCTATGCCACCAAGCCCACAGTTCCCCGTTTCCCAACATGATCCCATGACCAGGCTCTTCCTCTTGCCCCTCCTCATTGTCAGCCGCCACTTTGGCAGCTTCCTCTCGCTCGCCCCCGCTTCTGCAGCCTCCTCTTCGGGGGAGAAGAAGAGTTTAGTTCAAGTGGTTGACTAACGATGATCTGTTATACATCACGTAAATCAGCCTTCTCCATATTCATCTGGGCATTTCAACACCTCGATCCCTATTTCATGGATAGAATCTTAGCAAACACAAGAATTAACCCCGCCCCGGGCCTATAAAATTTGCTTGCCAGTGCCACCATATACTACACTCCTGCCCATGCTGCTTTTAAGGAAGCATTTTGTTCAACTTCAATCCCGTCCTACTTTAAAATATAAAACTGCAAATGCAATTCAAAGCAAGACGACACATACTGATTCATAGGAAGCTCACTTTCACTATAGCATCACCAAAAAATATTGAATTTAATCGGTAACCTAAAGTTAGCCCTAGTGCAAAACCTACATTCCAACATAATGGAATTATGAAAAGCCAAAGAAAGTTGATTAAATCGCAATCCTCTCAAGCATAACACATCTCCATAAAGCATCGACGCCACAGAAAATATCAGAGATTCTCAAATGAAGAAAAGATTCTGCTGGAAAACAGATGCATAAAGGTCTGCATTTTGTTCCCCAACAGAACACCTCCACTTCCAACACTCAACTTTACTAATAGTTTTTGGAATTGGTAGGCAACAGTTGTAGTCGGCACAGGCAATACCATCACCGAGTTTCAAAGGGTCAGATAAACCATCAGGCAGGTTAATTTCCGGAAGCATCGCCTAAACGACGAGGCTCTCTAGGCGTCGGCGATCCGTAGGCATTCAAACTTCCACAAATCCAATTAATTACGCCACGAGAGGACAATGCTCGAGCAATTCCTCGAGGCGAGAGCAGCATTGCCAATTGGCCGCATGCATTCACAACCAACACGCGAACAAACCAACGACGAGCACCCCCACGCGCGAATTCAAACCAAAAATCGAGCGTTCCGCATCGCTCAGCTCATCCGCCACATGAAACCGCCACCTTTCACCCGCGCGGGCCCCGCCGCACCAGACGTAACCACAACGGACGGCCGGATCACCGCCCGCGAGACCAGATCTACGTCCCGAGGGGTGAACCTGCACTCGCCAAGGAAGGGAGGGAGCGAGGGAGGGGGGGAACTAGAGCCGTTAAACGAATGGGTCGGGTCGGGTTGGGGTCTGGTCATTAATGGTCCGACCCAAATTAACTCATTAACCCATTGATGACCCATTTATGCATAATGTAAATTTTCTAACCCATACCTGACCCAACCCATATCCAATCCATACCCGACCCAACCCAAATTAATAAAATATTTTCATATTTAACAAATTTAGAAAAACTTATTCCTATGTTTTTTTTTTAAAGATTATATTACTAAAATACTTCCAAGCTTATTTTTTAATGAACATTTTTTATAATTTTTAAAACAATTATTTTAAAAATTTGAATTTCAATTTAATTTTATTTTTTTAAATATAATTTTCTTTTTCTCTTTTCTTTTTTCTTCTCCTTCTTCTTCTTCTTTGGCCGGCCGCCGGCCACGATGACGGCCGACGACCGGCCACAGGCGAGGGTGAGCCTCGAGGCTCGAAGCTCGAGCTCAGCCAACGTCGGCGAGCCTCAAAGCTCGAGCTCACCGGCGTCAGGCAAGCTCGAGCTCGCCTGACGCCGGCGAGCTCCAACCTCGCCAGACGTTAGCGAGCTTGAGCCTCGCCGGCGTCTGGCAAGCTCCAACTCACCCCTCGCTAGGCGTCGGCGAGGCCTCCGCCTCGCCAGATCCGGCGAGCTCGAGCTCGCCCGACGCTGGCGAGCTTGAGGCTCGCCTGGCCGATCGTCGGCCATCGCCGTGTCCGCGACCGGAAGGAGGAAGGAGAAAGAAAAAAAAAAAAGAAAAGAGAAAATTAAAATAAAAAAAAATTATAATTTCGAGTTTTACAAAAAAAAAATATTTTTTTGTAAAGTTAAAGAAGGAAGATAGAGATTATAAGGTTTTTGTTGAAAATGGGTTCTCCACCCAGCCCATTTAAAACCCACTTAAAACCCACCTATTTTGAACCTTTAATTGTGAAACTCATTTAACTACTTTTTGTCAAAAACAAGTAACCAATTTATGACTAATTTATGATTTAAATGGGTCATAAATCATAAATGGGTCATTTATGGGTTATGATTTATGACCTATTTTAACACCTATAGGGTAAACCAACAGACTCACCGAATTCGCGGAGGCGGGGGTCCTTGGGATCGGCGATGGAGTTGCAGAGGGCGGCGAGGTCGAGGTTGGCCTCGTTCCGGACCTTCCAGTTCTTGTGGAGCAGCCGATCTTCCCACGGCAGCTTCTTCGCCTCCCTCAGCAGCTTCTTCTCCTCCGACATTGCTGCCCCTTCCGAATGCCCACGATTCGCAGCCCTAGCCGATCGGCCGCTCCCCCCGCCGAGGCTCGAAGAATCGGTCGATTCGAAGAGGGAGAGAGAGGGAGAGGGAGAGAGAGAGAGAGAGAGAGAGAGGGGGGGAGAGGGAGGGAGGTAGAGAGAGAAAGAGAGGGAGGATCTCTCAGTGAATTTTTCACTGGTTGTCACAGCGGAGAGCCGGCGATGGAGAGAGAGAGAGATGACAAAGCGATGGTTAATTTAAAAAAAAAAAATGGGGGAGGGAGAGAGGGAGAAAGGACGGCTGGTTTTTTTTTGGGGAGGGGGGGAAAATCTAATGCCAAAGATTACCACACATAGAGAAATCTTTATGTGTAAAAGAAGAAGATAAGAGAAATTAGATCTAATTGGCAAATTATTATTCCTTTGGTTGGAAATTGTTGACGATTACCACACATATAAAAAAGATATCGCACATAATTGATAGGTGATCCACGATCTAATGCCAAAGATTCTAAAGATCGTTTTCAACATCAGTTTTTATTTAATTAAAATTAATGGCCACATAAGAGACAAAAACGGTGGCGTCTCTTTTGGCCAGGGTAAAGGGCAGTGAAATGTAACGTAAGCTGAGTTAAGTAGGTATGTATGATTTGTAGTCTCAACTCGAATGGAATGTATGTATGTACAAAAAGGGAGGAGGGGAATCCATAATGAAATTCTGCTTAAAAATTTACTAAACGGTAACTTTTGACGCGAGATTGTATTTCAATGTTCAATATCAGTGATAGAAGAAGTCGATCTAGCATTCCAATGTGCTTGAGGAAATATAGATCCGGTTCTATATTTTCCGGAATCACATATAAAAACTAAGGTTTGAAAATAAAAGAATATGTTGAGCTACTTAAAAAGGAATTTCCAAAGAGATGGAATTCGCGAGAAATAAAGATTTCTCCGATCGCAGTGCATTGGGCCTCTTCCGATCCGGCCCGGCCCATTTTCGGATTCGCCCGACCCGACCCTCTGCCAATCAACGGACCAGCCCACGACACGGCGGACGGACTTCGTCGGCTAGATTTTCGAGGACGGGGTCTAGGCAAGGAAATTTGATAACCTCACCGACGCGACGGTGATCTGAGTACGAAACCCCCCGTCTTCCTCCCGATCCTAGGGTTTCCTGTCGTCGATCGGTCGTCCCCATCGAAATCCCAGTACCGAGCTTCCACCAGTACACTCTCTCTCTCTCTCTACCCCTTTCTCTCTCTCCATTCGTCTGCCGAGAAGCTTTCAAGCCGCGAGGTTTGTTGGGAACGCTGTTCTCCATAGAAGCATTAGGGGACTAGCCATGGCGAGGAGTCGTGTCCCGCCCTTTTTGAGTTTTTCTGCATCCTGCAAAGTCGAGGTTTTTGATTCATCTCTGCGACTCCCTTAGCAGGTGGAATCTTGGGCTTCCTTGATCAGCCAAAATGAGGCCGGTTTTCATGGAATCCGACCCCGAGTTCCTCCCCATCGATATTGTTGGGGAGAACTCGGGTACAACAATTCACCACGGCCAAACGCAATCCAGGATCAATTTCTCCCCCGATACTAAATCAACTTAAAATCTCTTAACCCCCAGCAACAACCAACAATGTATAGCCTCACAAAATGCAAATATAATACTGAAATGATAAGTAGACAAAGCAAATAACGACACCAAGGATTTAACGTGGAAACCCGATACGGGAAAAAACCACGGACCGCCCAAAAACATCCACTAATCACCAAGAATAGCAGGATACACAAAGTATTCTTCTCTAGTCACACACTAGAGGCTTAACATCAACATTACAATCATCTTCTTCTCACCACATAAGTGGATAAACAAGTTTGGAGCAAGAAAACCTTAACCGCAACTGAAGAATTTGGAGACGGTTCTCGACGAACAAAAACCATCAACTCATAGCCATCGGTCTCACGAACAACATACTGAAATTTGAGCCGATTCCGATAATATTTGGCATTCGAATCAAAGCCACAAAATTGCAAACTTCTTCTTTTCTTCTATTCTCCCTTCGGTGGTTTTTCTTCTCTCTCTCACTTCTCTTCTTCCATATGCGCACACCCCACGTACGACAACTCCCTTCTTTTTGTTCTTTTTCTTTTTCTTTTTTTCTTTTTTTCTTTTCTTTTAATGCTGGCTGGGCCCCACATGCAGGTGGACCCAGCCAACCGATATGGATGGCTACTTAGGTTCCAAGAACGTGAATGTCTTCAACGGTGTTTACGACTATGATTATGCCAATGCGGATGTTGATGATTACCCGCTTATCGGAAATGGGCCCAAGACCGGATCCAGTGTGTCGGTGCGGTGTTTACCTCACCACGACGATAATTGGCACCAGGATTATGGCCCTTCCGGCGACCATGAAGGTTTTTGGATTGGTTCTAGGGTTTGTTTTGATCGTGCTGATGGGTATACTATCGGAAATTAGCGTGGAGTTGTTGGTACGGTTTTCGGTTTTCTGCAAGGCCTCTTCATATGGGGAGGTTGTTGAACGTGCATTGGGGAAACCAGCTAGGATTATGTCAGAAATTTGTATCATAGTGAATAATGCCGGTGTTATGGTGGTTTACTTAATTATCATGGGTGATGTTCTGTCTGGCTCGGTTCGTCATGTAGGGGTTTTTGATCAGTGGCTGGGAAATGGGTTTTGGGATCATAGGAAGTTGGTGATTTTTATAATCCTAGTTTTGTTTCTCGCTCCTCTTTGTGTTTTGGATAAGATCGATTCGTTGAGCACGACGTCTGCAACTTCAGTGGCACTGGCAGTGGTGTTTGTTATTGTTTGTTTTATTGTCGCATTGATTAAGCTTGTTGAAGGGAAGATCGAGGCCCCAAGGATGAGCCCTGATTTTGGCTCTAAGAGGGCAATATTGGATTTGCTTGTGGTGATACCAATTATGTCTAATGCTTATGCATGCCTTTTCCATGTTCAACCTATATATAATGAGCTTGAAAACCAGTCTCCGGACAAGATGTATCGGGTAGGGAGGATTACCACAGTTATTTGTGTCATGGTCTATGCTTCGACTGCTGTATCGGGGTATCTGCTCTTTGGAAGAGACACTGAAGCCGATGTGCTGACCAATTTCGATAAGGACCTAGGAATTTAGTTCAGCTCCGCTTTGAATTATATTGTTCGGACTGGTTACATTCTCTATCTGGTCCTTGTTTTCCCGGTGATCCATTTCTTGCTACGCCAAACGGTAGATGCATTGCTTTTTTAGAAATCTGCTCCACTTTCAGAGAGTAGGAAGAGGTGTTTGGCATTAACTGTTGTACTCCTCATGCTTATATACATAGGTTCAACAATGATTCCTAACATGTGGACCGCGTTCAAGTTCACAAGGGCGACTACAGCTGTGTCATTAGGATTTATATTCCCATCACACCAACTTACCGCGGGCTTGACCAATCAATGGACGACACGTTTCGCCATGTGTCGCCCATGGGTCCTAGCTTATGATACCTGCACTATGCTCCTCCTCTCTCTTCATTAATTGCTTCTCTCTCTCTCTCTCTTCCTTTTTTTTCAAAAATCTCCCACCCGCGCCTCAACTCTCTCTCTCTTTCTCCTCCCTGTCTCACAAGAGACGAATGGAGCCTACTCTTCCTTCACGAGTACCGTGCTGAAGAAATGATTAAATGGGCCAAGCGAGAATTTTCATTTTCTTTAGGGAAAAAGTGGTTTTTGCTCAATATTTGAGAATTATGTATCAACATTCATTTTCCAAATTAAGGGTTCACAAGGCGCCTCTCTTAGCAACATCTTTCCATTGAATTATAGTTTTGTTTATGGTGGGAATAACTTCCATTTTGTGATCAGTAAAAAGATTGTGAATTTCCTAGTTAGTGAGAGATGTTTTCATTATTGATAAACATTTTCTGAGATAAAAAAAAAAAAATTACGTTCATTCATTTTTGTAAGCAATACAGACGATTGTTTTTAAGAAGATATATTTTAAATTATTTATATTTTGGCGAAATTAAGGGAGCTTTATAAAGCAAGCCGTGGAAGAGGGATCAATTGGAGGTCAGGCCGTAAAGCAAATTCAAGAACAAGTGCCCCCAATTTAAGCTGACTTTTGCGGTGGATGGACTGGGGGAAGGCAGGAGGAAAAGAAACGGTGAAAAAGAAAAAGAAAAAAAAAATCCCCTTTGTTTGCTTGGCCGAGGAAAATCTGGGGTGTCAAATGGGTCGGGTCTGGCCGGCACATGCATGACACGACCCATTCATTAGTGGGCTAGTGGAACTGCTAACACATCTCATCGGCCTGGCCCGAGATGGCCATTTGGGAGTATTAGGGCGTGCATGGTTGTGTTCTTTTTTTTTTTTTTTTTATGAACAAAAATTCTGTTTTTTGTTCCCGGAAACAAAAAAAGAACAGAAACATGTTTGTTTGCGTTTTTGTTCCAAATCTGTTTTTTTGTTCCCGGGAACAAAAAAAGAACATAAATAAGAAACAAAAAAAAAGTTGTTTATTACTTCTGGAACAATTTTTAAGAACAAATTTTCTCTCTCCTTTCTTTTCTTCTCTTTTTTTTTCTTCTTCTTTTTTCTTTGGCCGGTCGCCGACCTCAGCCATGGCCGTCCATGCAGGTAGAGGTTTAAATTTATTTAAAATATTTATAAATATAAATATAAATATAAAAAGGGGGAGGGAGATAGCTGATCCCTTGTCGCCACCGCATCCCCATCGCTGCCAAGAAGGGCCGGCGATGGAGGGGGGAGCGTTGACTGGGGTCACCAGCCCCCGGTCGACCAACAGTGAGGGCTCGTGGGCCCTCGCCTAGATCTGGAGCGAAACGATGTCGTTTTGCACTTACCTCATCGAAAAATCACCATGTCGGTATTTTGGTCGGAATAGCACTTAAGCGATCTATTTTGCTTCGATTTTGGCACTTAAGTATCACTTTCCTAACTTTTGGCTTTTAAGTACAACTTTTCTAACTTTTGGCACTTAAGTGTCACTTTTCTAATTTTTGACATTTAAGTGTCTCTCCATGCCAAGTTTTGGCACTTTAGGATTCTGGCACTCTTTATATATGTAATGCAATTTTATAATGCTTTGTGGTTCCTAATTTTGTAATTATAACTATTAGCGTTGATGGTTTTATTTATTATTTAATGTGATGGGCCTAAGTTGGTCCGTTTGCCCATGTTGGGCCTAAAAGCCTGGCCCACAAGTTTAGGGCCCATGGATGGAGGGATACGTTGAAGAGTTGTAACTTTTGGGGGAACGTTTTTTACTGAAGGGACACGTCCTTTGGAGAAGACGTATTTAAGGGGAAAAAGAGAGGGAGGAACGCACCTTTTGACAGTACGTACGTTCCTCCTCCCTCTCTCCCTCCAAAAGAAAAATAGTAACAAAAAGTGACGACACTCTCTTCCCTTCAAGACGAATTGACATCATCGGATCGAACGGGATCAGTTTTTCTTCCTCATATCAGCGTCGGTGTTTACTCTGTGGCTAACAATGTACGTTCGATATTGTGATGTGCCTTAGGATCGGTGATACATGTGATTTTCCTGGGTTCGTCTTCTGCACTTGTTTTAGGGGTTCGATTTAGTGTCGAATCCGAATTTTGGGAATCGGTAATTCCCAACAAGCATCAATACATGCGGCATTTATGACGTTCTTTTTTCCTCTGTTTCCTGGTATAGAACATGTCGGGGCGATGGCTGAGACTAATGCTCTCGGCAAAAGAGAGGAAGAAGTCATCCCCTGTATCCTTGGATAAATATGCAGCGACCATTCTACATTTGCCAATATTAGAAGTATGTTTCTAAGGCCTAGCCCTCCCTTGCCCTTGGGAAGACACTACAGAATTTTTCACAGCAACAATAATGGCGTCGTTCAATGGGTAGCGAGAGCAGGACAGTAGAGACGTACCACTAGAGATAAACTTTTTGCCTATGCAATTAGGTCAACAAAAGTGCTTGGAACTGTCCTCTGCTCAATTCGTCACAACCCACAGACAAATAATAATAATAATAATAATAATAATAATAATAATAATAATTGGCACAATCCTATTTACCCTAGAGAGCAAGAGAAAAAAGAAGACGAATAGAAAAAGGAAACAATAAATCAGATTTTGCCCTTCCATTTGATTTCTCCAGCTTTCCCAACCAACTAAAGCACTGATCATTATTTTCTGTTTTTCTCCCCAGCAGCATATTTGTATTATATCTTTCTTTTACTTTTTCTCTCCAATGCCAAATTTGGTTAGCCCCTTTATAAATCTCTTCCTTCTAAGATCAGTAATTTCATATTACACATTCATTATCGATCCCATGAAATATCACATGATCGCTCAAAAATATAGAAAGTAATTTTTTTCTCTCCCTATTTTAACATGCTTTCCACGCAATTTTCTTGTGCATTTGATGTTGTTCATTATTTCGTCCATTAATTATCATAAAGTTTAACAAGGAAAAAAAAAAGGGTTCTCATGTTATTTCCATCCCCTTATTAGCTTTTGACACTCCTTTTACTTTAAATTGACTACAATAACCCTTGCGGGCTTCACTCTAAATTTAAGATTATTTCTTACTTTTTTTCTCTTTCTCTTTGTTTCTCATTTGTTTCAATTTTACTAGAGACAAGCTACCTATACCCTTCTCAAATGATTTTTATTAATATTAAACATGGGGCCTACTCTTGATTTAAGACCCATGCTTGCCTTTATTTCTTCTTTTTTGGTTTTTTTACTATTATTTCTCTATTTGGAACAAAATTGATGCACCTCTCTTTAAAAAAATAGTTTATTTGATAGATAGCTACCTAATTATTTTGTTTCTAGCAAAAAAAAAAAATAACTATTTTGTTAATGATTTTTATATTTCTTTTTTCAATACTAGGAAACAATTACTTAAAAAGCAATTTAAGCACAAGTAAGAGGATAATCTTTGACTAAATTGTGTATAATGCATATAACATTTACAATATTTAATCTTTGAGTATATTTGCACAAAAGTTCAAAGTTGAAAAATTTACGATCATGAGGATAATCTACAAAAGTAAAGTAAACAATTTGAAGAAAAAATTAATATTTCTGTACTCTAATATATGATTAGTGCCCGCTTAGCTTACAATAGTGGAGAATAAGTTCTAAAGAAGACAAACATGAAGGAAACATTGAAATGTAATGGATGTGGATGAATTGACTAGGGTGAAAAAAAAGTTATTTGAAAGTGATGTGGGTAAGTTTTTCTTTTAATAAAATTGAAAAAAAAAGGTAAGATATAATATTAAATTAAGAGTGGGAATCACAAGGGATAATGTAATTAATTCAATGTGATAGAGAGTGTCAAGAGCCGACAACAATAAGAGATGAAAAAGGTAAGAAATAATCTTAAATCAAGAGTGGGACTCACAAGGATCAATGTAATCAATTTAATGTGATAGGGGAATAAGGGAGTGGAAATAGGATGAGCCAAAAAAATTATGCAATTTATTTTGGCAACTTTTGAAAAACAAAAAGCCCATGTGGTAGTATAACTTCAACAATAAAAGCCCATGTGAGCAATCAAATTTCGAATATATTAGGCAAATTCAACAAAAATATATCAATCAACTTAAAGGAAATCTAGGAGGCTGCCATCTTATGGGTATAATCTTATCCAAAATCGTAAAATTTACGTACCCATGAGGAGTTTATTTAATCTAAAGGTTGGGATAAATATTGTAGACAATTACTGTAGTAAAATGTTAAAACTTGGGAATAGAAAATGAGAGAAAATTTTTGTAGGGAAAACTACCAAAAAAATCCTTCTAGTAGCAAATTCCATCCTACATATTTTGATTTGGTCAATTTAGTCAATTTTTTTTTTTATGATTTGCTGATGCAATTGGCCGAAAATCATTGATGTGAACATCAACCGTCCTAAGTGATACATCCTATGCTGATGTGGATAACTTTATAATTTTATAATTTTTTTATGTTATTCTCTTCCAACTCTAGGCCCGTGACCCTTGCATATTTTTCCCGAATATTTTGATTGGAATTAGTTTCAAGGACATCATTTATAAGATAATTGGCACACTAGAAATCAGTCGCTTGATTACAAAAGCACTAAATATTCATGGCCAATGTAATTTGCCCAATGTCCTTTATGTATTTTTTTTCCTTTCCTTTAAATATTTTACCATGAAGAAAAACATTTTAAATTGAAACACTTCTCAAAATTTTGTAAATAACTCTACATATTGATATTTATATGAGTTAAAAGGCTTGAAGCATTTGAAATTGAGTTCTTTGATTCGGATCAGCTAGAAATAATATCCCAATTTTTCGTTATTCGGAGTTGCGTTGGAAAAAAGAAATGCCTCAAGCTTCATTCTTTTAAAAAGGGGAAATATTACCTCATCTTTAGCCCATCGACCACCGACATAAAATACCAATTGCATACTTGAGATTCAAATGGGGAAGTTGTTTCGTGGGTGCATATAATATTAAGCATCAGGGTAGAATTTTTCACAACAACAATAATAGCATAGTTAATTAGCCAGCAAGAGCTAATTCGGAGCGGCTAGCATGATTGCCACTGCGGAAAGATAGTGTGACGGTAAAAGGCCTGCTACAGATCCTTTTTGAGAAATCGTAGACTCCTTGATTTCAATTTTTGACTCTAAAAGTTTCCTCTCTATTTTTAATTTTTTTTTTGTACTTCTATGTTTCCTTAGTGCAAGCTTAAATTTAGAGACAAAATTAAAAGATGGCCCACAAAATTTAATCTTCTTGAATATGAAGAGATAAAGAATAAATTAAATATTAAAATATAAATAATTACAAGTAGAAAAATATTATCACTTACTAAAAAAATCATTAGTTATTTTAAAAACCTATAAATTTCAAAGATCAAAAAACATTTGAAAAGTTGGCTTTGCAACTAATAACGAAATCATTGTAAATATTATTTATCTTGTCTTTATCACATACTATTATTTTCATTAGTGAAGTGCTTTCAATAGGAACTCCCATCTATGGTATTAGAAGAAAAATATTACGCATTGTACATCTAAAATATATAGATACAACATACAGATTAAAATTCGACAATAATGAATACCTCTTACTTTCTTGCAATCAAAGGAGTAGAGATTAATGAACCTTTCTTCACAGTCATGACTCATTTGATTACAAAATCCTACAATAATTGAAAGTTCAAAGTATATGAGCTAATTACATTCCTATTTTTACGAATTATTGAGTTAATTTATCTGGGAACAATATCTACGTAATCTTTTCCTTTGATCGGAGAATAATATCCACTATTTAAAAAGTTACAATCGAGTTCTTCATATATATTTATTGTTTGAATATTTGTTTCTTTATATAAGACATGAAAATCATTCTCGGCTTTTTTATATGGAAAATGCATTTTTATCGGGATAAGTGCTGCAGAAATTCTAAAACTTGTCATGGAAATGCAATTGAGTCCTAAAACTTGTAAAAAGTGCAATCAAGTTTTAAAACTTGTCAAATTGTTTTAATCGAGTTCTAAAGTTAACATCGTCAGCCTTTTTAACGGAAAATGCTGACTTGGCATTTTAAATAAAAAAAAATTCCAAGTGGATTTTTTAATTATTTTTTATTCAATTTTTTAAAATAAATAGATTTAAAAATTAAAAAGAAAAGTTAAATTTTTTTTTAATTTTTTTTTAAAAAGAAGATAACAAAATTAACGGCTCCTCCCCTACCAGTTATGCAAGCATTTTCCGAGCTAATTAAGGGGTAGTGGAACCGACAAAAAAAAAAAAGGGGTAGTGGAGATTTACCACTAGGGACACCTATAAACTTAGTGGGATAAATTTTCTGCCTTCGCGATTAGGTCAATGAAAGTGCTTGGAGGTACAGAACAAAAAAAAAAAAAACTTTTTACCAGGGCAAGAGAAAAAAAGGAAACTACAGATCAGATTTTGCCCTTCCGTTTATTTTTCCAGCTTCTTAACCAACTAAAGCACTAATAATTATTTTCTTTTTTTTCTCTCCAACCGCACATTTGTATTATATCTTTTCTTTCCTTTTTCTCTCCGATGCCATATTTGGTTCGCCCCTATAAATCTCCTCCTCCGCCGGTCGATCATCAGAAACAAAATGTGGCACGTCGTGGGTCCCTCGGAATACCTCGCCACGACCGGAGGTTCCTTTGATATCAAGCTCGCGAAACAGGCAATGACATGGCTGACTCAGAAGTGCGTCGAGTTCGACATCTCACCGGTCAACTGCACCTTCGAGGTGCAGACCATAAGAACCGAGAATCTCCCCTTCATCCTTGACGCTGTCTTCACCATTGGCCCCTGTGTCACTGACGTTGAGAGCCTGCTCCTCTATGCCAAACTCATCATCGCTCCTCATGACAATCTCTCGATCCATATCAAGGACCTTGTCCAGGGCATCATCGAGAGTGAGAGTCGTGTCATCGCTGCCTCCATGACCATGGAGCAGATCTTCAAGGGTACCGAGGAGTATGAGAGGGAGCTCTTGGAGAAACTCCAGTTGGAGCTCAACCAGTTTGGGCTCATGATCTACAACGCCAATGTAAAGCAGCTCGTCGTCGTGGTGGGCCACCAGCATCTCTCAAATCCCAGCCAGAAGACACAAATCAAGGCCACGAACCAAGCCAAGGTCGGTCTTTTTGCCCTAGGGGAGCGCTTCATGATATATCCCCGTTTTTTTTTAGTGCTTAAAGTTACGTTGGGCAGTATTTAGGTCTAAGTAGGCCGATTTGATACGAATTTGTTTTGTAAACTGAGTGTTGACAGATAAATCTGTTGGCAATTAATTTTGATGACAAAAAGCTTTTTTTTCCTACAATCATTTTTACAACCATTTTTAATTTTGAAGTGTCTGCCCATTTTGTATATCGGCTTACGATGAATTTGTACTGGTGAGATGTATCTGTTTAGATTTTTCTTCGGTGCATGTAGTTGCTCTTTTCACTATGAAGTTTATTGTCATTCACGTGTTTTCATCATCTCATTATTTCTCGATGCTGTATGTGATGTTACTTGCTGATAAAGTATTCTAGTCTTTATGTGGACCCAGGTGGTTTTTCTTATATATATATATATATATAAACCAAATTTGCTAACAACAGGTAGATGTCGCCAAGGCCATTATGAAGAGTAAAGTCGGAGCTATGCTCTGTGCTGGACAGACCAAACAAAATGCTGTGAAAATAGATGCTGAGACCAAGATCATAGCAACCCGATGGCAAGGAGAGGGGCAGAAGGAGGAGATAATGGTCAGGACGGCAGTGAAGAACTTGGAGAACCAAAAGGAAGCTGAATTGGCGGAAGCAATTGCCGAGCTAGCTACAAAGAAGGCCACGTTGTCTCAGTCGGCTGACCTGGCCAAGGTTGGGGCGGCAAAGGAGTTGGCGGTTAGGGAGGTGGAGTTGCAGGTCCAGGTCAAGAAAGAGAATACATTGATTCAGAGTGAGAAGCTCAGGGCACAACTCCTGAGTAAGTCTATCGTGCAGAATGAGATAAAGGTAAGTTGATTTTGCGCTCTTGTTGAGCTACTTTTGTGGAATATCTGCAGGGAAATGATCTCAATGTGGAGATGATCCATGCTTAACTTCGCACAAGGACGATAAAAGGCCGAACATGCCAATGTTACATATTGATGACGGCCAGTGCTCCATGAGGAGCATTTTTATCATCAATGATTGGTCTTAATAAGTTTCTCCTTCATAAAAAAATGCTTTTCTTCATTGTAGGTGAAAGCGGCAGATTCGGAACTCTACAAAAAACAAAGAGCTGCCGGTGCGGTCCACTATGAGAACTTCCCGATGTGCAAAAAGCAACAGCCGATGCAACCTCATATGCACACCACCAGCAAGTGGGAAAGGCTAAGCTCTTGGCTGATATCGAGAAGGCAAAGGGTATCCAGGCTCTAGCATGGGCAGAGGGCGAGTACCCGGCGATGCTTGTGAAGCAATTCCGTGGCGACTATGATGCTCAGACGGTGCGGCATCGAAGAACTGACAAGTTCAGTCCAGTAGTTGAGAAGGGGGTTGTGCCGAAGTCAGCATCTGGTCCAGCGGGAAAGCGATTAAGTAAGGGAGGTGTCGGTGGCGGGTTGAAGGATGTGGCTGGTGGGAATGGAACATTGCCGCCATCGATAAAGACTCTGCATGAACAGGCGGGACAGCTTTCACTTGCTTTGCTTGGCACTTTGACTGATGCCGGTGCTACTAGTAACTAGCACTTTTTCCTATCTATTAACGTGGGATTGCAAAATGAATAAAACAAGTATAAAGACGAGAAACCTGCGGCCCACGTGCAACAAGTTCCTCGCTTTCAGTCATTTCTCCCCCAAATATGATTGCATCTTTTGTTTTCTTTTGTTGGACCAATGAAACTTGTCTTGCTAATTCCCCTTAATTTTAAACGCTAACTTAAGATTGAGCCTCACATGGAATGTGAAATCAATGGGCTACTTCGATAGGTTTTTCTCGGTGGTAAGGTCATTGAGGATCTTGACAGCGACCTACCAAAATGACCACCTCATAGAATAGCCAAGAATTGATTTAGGCATAATTCCAAGCATATTCTCAAACCCATAATTTTAAGAATATCCGCCTTATAGCAAATATCTTATAGCTTCACAGATTTTGTTTGTTCATTACCATCGCTTGAGAAGAAAATGTGAGGTCAACGTAAAAAATGAGCAGAAGTGGGTTGAAAAATTCACCAATAAAATGCAATTAAAAGAGTGCTCCAATTAAAGGAGACAAGGAGTAACTGCTGAAATTTATTTAATTTTTCGAAAAAGAAAAAAAAATTACCGTTTCCCTTCGAAGTTTCTAAAATGAATACAGGAAAAGATTTTCAATTCGTCGATTTTAGGTGTTGGGCCTGAACATGAATTGAATTTTAAAATGCTACAAAAAAAAAAGAAAAATAAAGTGAAAAGATTGTTTAAAATTATTTAAGTTGGCGGGCGTAGTCCAATTGCGCCGTGGCTTGGCCCATTAATTGATCGCAGTGCAAAAAGGCGGTTACGCATTTCACTCTCCTCCTTCCTCGTATTCAAACATGGGAGCCTTGCTTTCACTCCAATTCCTGTTTGGATGTTGCCCGCCGTTATTCCAGTTTGGACGTTGCCCATAAATATTGGCTCTCCAGAGTCAAGTCAATCTATTAATGATTTTCTATGATGTATGCATGCTATTCGGAATCAATTGAACTTCTCTGAGCTGCGCTTGGAGAGTGCTAGTGATGCTTCCAAAATTATTGAATATCGTAATCGTATTCGTGTCATGCAATTTTTAATGGCCTTGAAGGATGAGTTTGAACTTGTGAGGGCCTCCCTTCCCCCATGTGCGATTGCAAAATCTGTCCTCGACATGGTCACCTGGCATCTAATTGTTATCGGCTACAACTCTTGCAATCCATGGAATCCGTCAATCGACCTTGCAATTGAGGTCCTCCTTCCCGTCCATTTGGCCAGTACTGCCACCGTAGAGACTTTTACCCTATGGATGGTCCGTCACACTATCCGTAGAGGATCTTTACTCTATTCTCTGAGAATCTAGCACATTTAGCTTCTCTACTCCTAACACTACTGCTATGTCTACCGCTCCAGTTTTTTTTATTCAGGGTTTTCTCATTCTGCCTGTTGCAATCCCATGGCATTCAACTCTACTTTATTTTAGTTTGAATCTTCCACTTCACGTGCACCTCTTATCCATATACCCGATAACTCATAGATGAGAGTTAGTCATACAAGAAACATTTCCAAATTTTTATTATCTTTAATTAACAACTTTTTGGTTCCTAAAAACTCTTGCTAAACTTGATATCTATCAAACAATTGTATGAACTTGATTTTGATATTCACTTCTCTTCTCACAATTGGATGCTCGGACGGGATAGACACTTGGGACAGGTCTTCAAGTGGGTTGCCTCTTTAAGTTTGTTCCCCTAAATATTTTGACCTCTTTTGATGGTTGTGCTGTCACAATATCATCTAAAACTTAGCATTCTCAATTACGTCATGCTACTTTTTCTAGGTTAAGTTCCTTAATTTCAAGTGTCTATTTAGGTTTTGTTGACACTAAATACTTTGATTTTCTCTCTTGTAAGTTGGGAAAACATCATGCTTTATCATTTCAGACTAGTAAATTTGTATCTCACGTTCCTTTTGATCTCATTCACTCTGATAGTTGGGGACCATCTCCCACCCCCATCATGAGTGGCTCTCTCTATTTTGTTATTTTGATGGATTATCACTCTCCTCATACCTAACTTTATTGTATGAAAAATCATTTTGAACTTACTCGTATATATCTTGCCTAACGACATTAAGGCTCGCCATCGTTGGGTTGGCAAGGTCAACCTTGCTAGATTTGGCGAGTTTGAGCCTTACTAAACTATAGTGAGACCAACCTCACCTAGCGAGGGCAAGGTCAAGCCTCGCTAGGGGCGGGCTGGAAAGCCTTGCTGGCCCTCACCTTTTGCCAATCATCGAGCATCACACTGAGGCTGAGCAATCGGTTGGAGGTACAAGGGAGGAAAAAAAAAGAACAAGAAATAAAGAGGAAAATAAGAGAATATTAACATTTAAAATTTTAAAAAAGTCATAATACTATTAAATAATGTCCACATTAGTGCTGGCCAAGTTACGTATAACGGTCAGCGTCCGCGTTAATGATTTTCGGCCAAAATCAGCTAGATTGCCTCAATTGGTAAAATGTAAAAATATTTAGAACTCAATCAATATAATTGAAAATTTTAAGATTGAATTAACATAAATGCAATAGATTAAATTATTCTTTTCGTAATTTCCTAATATCCAACTGTTATAATCTCCAATGGAGGAAGATTTTATCCGTATCCACGAGAATTATGAGTCTATTCTTTTGCCAAATGGGCTCTCAACTCTACATGGTAATATAAGAAACCGAAAGAAGGATTTTAGATCTCATGCTAGCCCTCCATTTTTTTCCTTTGCGGCCTTACCCTAAACAAATCCCTGATGTTCTACAAATGACGGATGGATAAACACATCATAGCAAAATGACTTCTCGAGCGGCACACTCGAATGCTTCAATTAACAAAAGATGATAAGGGCCATCGAGATCATAGCCTTCTGCGTAAGAAAACTCTCACATTGGATATTACCTTATTTATTACAGCTGATAAATCAACCAGTCATCCACGAAGAGCAAGCTTTTTCTCTCAATTCTGTCAGGTTTTATAAGTTCCACAAATCTGGTAACTCCTGTAACGAATCGCGGCCATCAAAAGGTGAAACTTCCAACGATTCGAATTGACAGAGACCATGAGTCTCGACAAGCCGTGGGCATTGATAAACCCCTAGCCATAGATTTCTTAAGGTTTGTTTGGCAATTCAAGTTAAAGAAGGAATTGAAGGTAAAAGAAGAAAATATTTTGTTTTTGTTAATTGGACGTGCGTGAAGTATGAAAGAAATGAAGGGAAATTAAATTAGTAAATCCCCTCCGTTCTTCTCTTCCAGTCTTTTTCACTTCCTTCCCACTTGTTCTATCCTTAGCCTTTTATTTCCTTTCATTTTTACCAAACACATCCAATGATTAAGGTTCTCAAACTGTCTGAAGACCGGCCAGTGGAATTTCCATTAACCAACCAAAACAAATTTTCTAAGTTGTAATGGTGGCGCAATTCTCCTCTACTCCTGAAGATTGGACATAGGCACGAAGGTCGCAGGAGATATTGAAAGGCGGACCAAGGTGCTCGGAGTTATTCGAGCTCAATAAGGGAATCATATGGAAGGTCCAATTCCAGTGTCCTCAACATGCCGTGAATCGGAAGCTTGATTTTCATCGGCTAAACTCAGTTTGACTTATTTGGGCAAGTTTGAGAGATTCGGAAACATCTCGTGTTGCAGCAGAAAACGAGTCTCTCCACAGTTATACATGTAAAGAAGTCAGGCATCTTGATGGAGTTTGTACAGCTTTTGAGTTGTAGAACTTTTAACTTACTTTTTTCCCGTGAAATTACTCAATATTGTAATTGCATCTCTAGAGAAAACAAAGAAACGGGTTGAAGAGAATTGCATGTATTCTATCAATCATAGCATGATTTACCCCAATCATTTAAAATGTCACTTCCAGCAATCTTCAAGGCAACTAGAGAGCTTGAAGAGTAGTAGCTTGGGAACTCTAATGAACAGTGATGACAAGAAAGCCATCCTAGCTCCAAGTCTCCGACGAAAGTTTCGTCCATCTTAACTCAAGGAACCTTAGGTTTTCTAGCCTTGAGAATTCTTCGGGTGTAAAATTGCAGGCTTTAGAAAGTCCATCAAGTTTGAGCGCTACTTTTTCTTCCGTTCCCTGGTAATAAAAATTGATGATCAACGAGCACGAGCTTTGACGAGCAAAAAATAGCGCATTATGAACTTTTAACTCATGGTTGTCTGTCTTCCATATTAAAATTACTCTCTACCTTAATTAGAACAAAAAAAGAGAAACTATCTCTGTTATCCCGCCTCACTCTTAATATTAGTATAGACAATATAATTATAATAAATTCATGATTGAATATTCATTTGATTTTACGTTTATTTTTCATGTATTAATTGAAATATGATGTGTCTATCTATTATTCAATAAGAGTCTTACTAATTATCTAAGGTTGGTTATTCGAATTGCCAATTTATTGCGATATGAATATTGTATGCACATTACAAAAGAAGAATTGGTATACGACGCTTCTTTGTCTACGTTGAATTTTTTAATGAAAATCACAAGACTAACAAATATAATAGTTTTATGTAAATGTGGATAAAATCGAGATTTCCCTATATCAGGAGAAAATATTCTCCTATATCAGTTTAATGTAACGAACAAGTCCTAAGTCTGGCATTTTTTGACTTGCATAGTATACGTTTGTAGTCCCGCTGACCAAGACAATTACTTCGTTAACTATATTGTTTCATGTAAATGCATCTAATGATTTTCATAAATTTACCGGTTTGGGATTTTTCATGATGTTGATCCATTTCAAAAAATTGCACAAGTTGAAAACATTCATGATTTATTTACCTTTTTCCGCATCACATCAAACATTATAAGTAAAGCCCGAGTAAACTTTTTATTAACTAAAACTAACACACCATTTTTTTTTGTGACCGAGAAACCGCTGGAGACTTCCTTTCTTTTACACTAGTCGGGGTCACACCGCCCTCCGATGCCCGGTGGCACCGTTGGACGTCGTCGCAAGCCACTATTTAGGCGTAAACCTAGGGGAGGCTACCCCCTGCTTAAGACACTTTAGCACCAAGAGGGTTCGAACTCTCGACCTCGGCGATGAGGGAGAGAACGTACACCAACTGTGCTGCTCGTGGTTGGGTACTAACCCACCATTTTAATGACCAAGTCTTCCATAAATTGATAGTTTTGTTTCAATTTTTCATCTTTTAGTATTTTCCAAATGAGTATTGCAATTAGGGGTGAGCATGGTTCGGGTTGAGCCGATCCACCCCCTAACCCTAGGACAAACCCACACAATGTCGGTCCTCAATTTTTGGGACCGAGGACCGGACTGACCCAATGGGTTCGGTCCGAATCCAGGGTCAACCCGGGACCAAACGATAATTTTTTATTTCATTTTTTGTAATCCTTAAAAAAAAGCGATTGAGGACCGGATTGACCTAATGGGTTCGGTCCAATTTCCAGGTCAACCTAGGACCAACCAATAATTTTTTATTTCATTTTTTGTACTCCTTAAAAGGGCAATCGAGGACCGTATCGACCCAAGGATTCGATGATGAGCGAGGTCGGCGAAGAAAGCGGTGAGGATTAAGTAGGGTGAACGTCAAACAGAATGAGCATCGAATATCAAGCGGGAAGCAACAAGCCAAGCGAGCATCGAGCGGCAAACGACATGAATGACCCAAAGCGAGCAAGACGAGTGTCAAGTGGCGAGCGAAGAAATTGTTTCTTTCGATTTTGGCAAATTGAAGACTAAAATGACAAATAAGACAGAGGAGAACGAATACTAGAGGAGGATGCCATAAGAAGCTATTTATGCCTTTTTAGACGCCGTGAAGACTCCTCACAAAAACATTTTCCTCATTCGTAAATTATGACTATTGACACTGTAAAAGACATTAAAAATCTAAGTTATTAAAGAATAATGTAAAATTACTTGAACTCCTCACTAATGAGCTATTTAATGTTATTGACACTATTTATTTTAAGGTTTTCCCTATATAAAAAATTTATAAATAATATTATATATATAATCAGGGTTGGTCCGGGTTGGACCGACCCGGAACTTTCAGGACCGATGACCAACTCGCACGGTGCCAGTCCAAGAATTCTAGTACCAAGGACCGACCCGGTCACCCTGGGAATTGGACCAAGACCAGCAGGGTTGGGCCGGTCCAGGATCGGTCCAGGGTTGACATTGAACCGATGCTCACCCCTAATTGCAATACTATGTTAAGAATAGAAAAAATCTCATTAACTAACTTGAAAATTTAAATAATGACTTAAACTTTGTATGTATGACCACGTCAAATCTCAAAGTTTCCAAAATGTTTGAGTATGTACGCAACAAACTGGGATTCTCTCTGGCTAATAGGTCCCGGAGCGGAATTGACGGAACAACGACTCCAAGTCAATGGAGGCATCAGCTACTTTTAGAGGGAGCTGTCTCGTAGGGTCAAAATTGTGTCCCGTGATAGGAAAGGCATCAGTTTCTACCAAAGAGAATAGTCCAAGTCAGATGAATGGATTGTTGGGCTTGGGAAGCTAGTCATGATAGGATCACGTATGGACTTAGTTTATGCATAATGTGATGGATACAAATAATTAAAGGAAGCAGAATTATTATGCAAGCTCGTGTTTATTTTGATGGTCCATACATTTTTTAAGGCAATTGGCTTAATCTCATATATTTAAAATTATGGAATACTTGCTATTTACCAGTGTATGCATGGAATTGCTTCAAAGAGGATTTTGAAAAAATATTGTATGATCCATACACCTAGGGGTGAGCGGTTCCAGGTTCCGGTTCGGTTCCGTCTAGAACCTGGAACCTACCCTCGGGTACAGGTTCCTCATTTTGAGGAACCTGGAACCTACCCGTTAGAACCGAGAACCTGGAACCTACCCTGTCACAGGTTCCAGGGTCGGTTTCAGGTTCCAACAGGTTTTTTTTTTTTTTTTTCAGATTTGAACTATAACGTACACGCACGTTACCAAAAAAAAAATAAAAACTATAACGTACGTGCACGTTACCAAAAAAAACTATAACGTACGCGCACGTTACCAAAAAAAAAATATAATGTACGCGCACGTTACCAAAAAAAATTATAACGTACGCGCACGTTACAAAAAAAAAAATATAACGTACACGCACATTACCAAAAAAAACTATAACGTACGCGCACGTTACAAAAAAAACTATAACATACGGGGAGGGCGTCCCGGGTCGGGACTCGGGAGTCGGGACTCAAGAGTCAAGAGCAAAGCAATAGATGTGAGGTGAGCAGGGGAGGGAGTTCCTTTTGGAACCCTAACCGGTTCCGCAACTGGCGTCCGATGGCGGCGGCCTTCAGGGCGAGCGTCGTTCGGCGAGAGTTTCAGAGGGTCGGGACTCGGGAGTCGGGACTCAAGAGTCAAGAGCAGAGCAATAGATGTGAGGTGAGTAGGGGAGGGGGTTCCAAAACCGGTTCCGAAACCGGTTCCGCGACCGGTTCCGGTTCCGGTTCCGGTTGCGGTTCCCGGAAAAATGGAACCGGGAACCGGAACCGGCCCTTTAAGAACCGGGAACCGCGCTCACCCCTACATACACCAAAAGGATCAAGCTTGTCTTTATCATTATTCATGCCGGCCTTATAGTAAGACTCGCATGGTCAATGTATTAGATGGTATGAATCCTCTTAATGACTTCTAGAAGAAATAAAATATTGGTATCGATATATGTTCCATTAATTTATTGACACGCCTAGTTACGTATTTGTTTTCTTAAATTTTGCCCTTTTCTCTTTCAATTCTTTCCTTTTCCTTTGGAAAAAAATTCATACTTCGCTCTTCATTCTTGATGAATGTAAGTTGAATATATTCAATTAGTTTCTTAGAAGAAAAAAAAAAAAAACTCAAACGTGATTAAATTTAACATGAACCTTTTGGTTATGACGAAATAGTTAGAAGCTTTCAACCATAACTTCCCTTTTGGATTGATACTTTGAAAAATCCCAAATTGGTACACTTGTAATAAATTTATATTTTTTTTCCTTCATTATTCACTCTATATGAAAACATAATTTAATTTCTTTACGATTGAATTTTCTAAACCCGAACCTTTATGGTTTATGATTTGCTTTATTATATCCTGTTAGTGCATGACAGAAAAAAGATTTATGATTTGCTTTCCTTAACACCAATATGTTGGGATCAACGAAAAGCTATTTTATTATCTTGCACAATTTAAAAACATTCACGTATTATTTTCGTTTTTCCACATTACATCAAATATTAGAAGTAAAGCCTGAAAAAACTTAGTATTAACTAAGACTCCATTATTGCGAAAAATGTGACAATTGTAGAAAAAAATTTCCAAGGAACTATTTTTTAGGAAAATGACAATATTTTTCAATATTTTGCCGAAACTTGAAAATGAGCAAAAAAATATTTTTGTCATTTGATATGAAAAATCTCATTGGATTTTTTTTGTGCACTCCTTTTAATAATATTTTTGTAAGAAATTTAAACTTAAATTATTTTAATATTATTTTCCTTTATCTATGTCTTTTCTTTTCTTTCATTTTTCTTCTTCTTCAGCCAATTGTCGCCATGGTGGTGGACGGCGATCGGCCTTTAGCAAGCTCGAGCTCACCAAATTTCAGCAAGCCAAGCCGAGCTGACCTTGGGTGAGACTCCACCTCGCTAGATTTGGCTAGTAGACCCTCACCCAAGCCAGTGAGGCGCCCAGGCCGGTGAGCTAGGCAAGGCTCAAGTCTTGCCGATCTCTAGTGACCTTGGGTGAGTCTCGACCTTGCCTATGGCCAGTTGTTGACCGCCGTCATGGCTAACGATCGATCAAGGAAGAATAAAATAAAATAATTGAAAAATTAAAACCTCGAATATTTTTAAAGAAAAAGAGAAGGAAAATGGGTTTGTGAAAGAAAGTGCGTCGCGTGGAGGTGAAAGAAGATGATGGAAAATGTTTTTCACTTTCCCCACTTTTGAAAGTGTTTTGTTCATTGGCAAAAAATGTTTTCCTTTACCGATTTATTTTCCATAAATTAAATAATGGAAAATTCGATTTTTTTTTTTCCTGAAAGTTATCTTTTATGAAACGAACGGAGCTTTACTTATGGTTTTGATTTGTTTTGTTATCTTCAGGTAGTTTTATTCTGTCACCTATTGTTGTATGAAGTTGGATTGGGCTTATGTTTGTGGCTGTCGAATTGGGCCAGGCACACGATTTGTACGAAGTATAGTTCTTGGGGTTGTGAGGGAATTGGTCTGCCCTCTCTTTGGTACCTATAAAGTTCATTGTATTGCCAGAGAAACTCTCTCCGCTATCCCACTTACTCTAATATTTGTATGGACGATATATTATAATAAAATTACGATTGAATATTCATTTGATTTTGTGTTTATTGTTCATGTATAAATTGGAATACAATGTTTCTATTCATCATTCAATAAGAGGCTTACTAATTATTTAAGGCTGGTTTTACTTTTTAGTCGAGTTGCCAAAATGCCAATTAATCAAGATGTGTATATTGTATGCAAGTTACAGGAAAAGAATCGATATGTGACAGCTTCTTTATCTATGTTGAATTATAAATGAGAGTCACAAGACTAACACAAATAGTAGTTGTTTGTAAATGTAGATAAAGCTAAGATTTCCTTGTATTAGATTGACATAACGAACAAATTCAAAATCGACATAATGAATAAATTCTACGTCTGCAATTTTGTGACTTGCATGGAATTACGATTAGTTTTCCCACTTGCCGAGACAATTACTTCGCTGACCACATTACTATTTCACGTAAAAGTGTATAATGCTTTGAAATTCGGCATTAGGTGGAAATTAGCTGAATTGAAGTGGGAAGACGCAAGTGGATTAAACCTTATCTTTTAGAGAGATTTTACATCGGTTATTTTATTTCAAACGCGTAACTATTATTCCTTATTATGTCTTTCAGTGTATGTATTGTGTGTTGCCTAAAGTTTCTTTATTACGAGTCCATGAATAGGGTTTGCGTAGTTTGAATCAAGGGTTCCCTGAACCACATACGACCATTATTATCATGGAATAATATAAATTCAACGAAGTCAAAACCAATCTTCTTCTATGAGATCTCTCGCCTTCAATTATGAGAGCCCTGGTTTAGATCTGAATCGCGGATTTGGGCGACACGAGCTGGGCTGGACTCTTTTTCTTTCTTCTCTTTCATTTATTTATTTGTTTGTTTCTGTTCCTTTTTTTTTTTATGTGATATCATTATTTTTTCATCTTCGCAAGAAGATCCATAGTTCGCCTATCAACAAAAATTCAGGTGTAAAAACTTACTAGTGGCAGAAAGATCAATCTCATCACCTCTTACGTACAAGAATTAAAAGAGAGCCAAATGTAGCTACTTTTCAATCTTGGTACAAGGACAAGAATGTTACATATACATCCACAAGTGGGCAACGCAACTCGTTGGGCTCTACTACCTCATCGCTGAGGGAATGAGTTCGAATCTCCACGTTGCTAACACGTCTTAAATGGGGGCCATGGTGATAGGGTCCTGTGCTAATTTCCCCCTAGATATAGTCACCTACGTTGGGTGGTCGGCCGACGCCGATCGATAACCCAGCCGAGCCTGGTGGTCGGCAAAGTCGATAGCCAGGTGGTCAGGTGGTCGGCGAAGTCGATAGCCTGGCAGGTGGAGTCCTAAGCATCAAAAAAAAAAAAATGTTACGTATACGCAACCTATATGATAGAGGAAATGATGCATAAAAAAGTTTATTAGAAAGCAAAGTTCCCATTGAGAGCATACCTATTGGAAGCAATTCTCTCAGCAAACAATTTATACTCTGGACTTGAATTGTTGGGCACCATCTTGCATCTGAAAACATCCAAACGACATTTTTCCTCATTCACAACAGGCAAACTTTCCAACGAGTCGCAATGAGATAACCTCAATTGGCACAAGTTCTGTAAGTTGGAAAGATCCGGTAACTCTTTTAAGGATGGGCAGTAACAAATACGTAATTCCTCCAGCGATTCTAATTGTTCGAGACCTTTAATCCCAACTAGCTTTGGGCACTCAATAACAAACAAACATCGTAGGTTTCTTAAGCTTGGTAAATGGGATAGTCTCTCAAGAACTTGACACTCCGATACAGACAACCAGCGAAGGTTCTCCAACTGTCCAAGCACATCCAGTGGAATTTCGGTTAAGCACGACCTGCATATCTCTAAATGGGCCAAATATTTAAAGATGTGAAGGTTTGACCATCCAACCGTGGACTCCAGATCAAAGAACCTCAACCCCCTAATTTTGGGTGGAATTCGCTCGAGAGATTGAAACGTGGAGCTTGGTAAGCTGAGACCCCTGAGTCCGGTAAGGGAATTTGCAAAGTCAGCGGGCAACGCAGTGATGTCTGAAAGGTCCAATGTCAACACTGACAACCTAGTTAACCTTCCAAGCCACTGCAAATCTTGAGGTTGGCATGCGTTTTGAGGTGCACGAGGCATATCAACATATCTACGGCGACCAATTTCAGATATATTCAGAGAACGTAAGTCAGTCAAGTTGGACAGATCTGGAATCCTCTGTAATGCTGAAGACGGAATGTCCAAATGTGCCAAACTTGTAGGAAGGTCCGGCAATTGTTGAAGCTCCTCACAATAATCCAAAAGCAATCCCGTAAGTTGAGAAAGCCGACTAATACTTGGTGGCACTTCAGAAATACGGGTTGCTGTTAAGTTTAACACTTTCAAAGATGATAGTGCCCCAATTTCCATTGGAATTTCTCCTTCCAAAAACATGCAAAATGAAGCGTCTAATTCTTCAAGCTTCTCCAACATCCCTATCGTCTTAGGAAGCTTTCTTAATTCACATCTTTCCATGTCCAGAATCTCCAATTTCTTAAGCTCTCCGATTGAATCAGGCAGCTCAATAATGTTTGTGGAAGATAAAATCAACTTGACTAGATTTTTCAATTTCCTAATTGACTCTGGAAGTTTCTCTACAGATGAATTACATAAAGACAACAC
The DNA here is from genome assembly GCA_007663325.1 of Eucalyptus pauciflora. NCBI lineage: Eukaryota > Viridiplantae > Streptophyta > Magnoliopsida > Myrtales > Myrtaceae > Eucalyptus > Eucalyptus pauciflora. The sequence goes on from VMYD01000239.1 coordinate 353,757, forward strand.
TTGAAGACTAGGTATCTCTCCAATTGAATCCGGAAGTTCAAGGAGTGCCAGATTTTCCATCCTTAGTGTTGATAGACGCTTTAGATTACCCAATGAGTCTAGCCATGATTGACGTCCCATGTCTAGATTGAGCATGCTTGGAGCTCCCTTAAGCACCCGCAAAACAATACAGCCCTTAATTTCCAAGTGCTTCAAATGCTGCAGCATAGTAATGGATGGGTCAATTTCAACCAACCTATGACAATTCTTGATGACGAGTCTCTCCAAAGTAAAGGATGTGGAGAAGTCAGGTGTCTTGATCAACCTTCTACAACTCATGAGATGTAGAGCTCTTAACCTACATTTTCCCTGTAAAATTACTCATGCAAGAAAGTATAAAGACTGTCAAATTTTCTATGCTCAAGGAAAAAGAGTAAATGTAAATTAACTTGTATCACATGATGATCATACCATGATTTGGCCCCATCCACTCCAATCATCTGTAATGTCAGATTCTGAGATTTTAAGGACAACTAAATTGCTTGGAGAGAAGTTTGTAGCTTGAAACTCTGAAGGACAATTTTTCCAAGAGAGCCATCTTAGCTCCAAAAGGAGATTTTGGAAGTCCCCTACAAAGTTTCCTCCATCCAATTCAAGGAACCTTAAGTTTACCAGCCTCAAAATGTCTTCACTTGTAAAATTGCACACTTGAGATTGTCCCCCTAGTTTGAGTGCTACTATTTCTTTGGTTCCCTATTAAAGGAAATTAGAGCTCAATTAGCCTAAGCTTTGGTGAACATAAGAAAAAGGCCCATGAATTCAACATAAAGTAGTTCTTTATCTTGGTAAAAGGCTGGGAGGGCTAATAGTGTAGCTACCTCTCCAAGATTTAGATAAGGGTCTCACACCCTCTATGCAATGTTTGGGTTGAGTCATACTTATTCAATCCGCCCATAAGTGTATGAGCCTATCGAGGTGGCAAATACCTAATACACAAGCTGACAAAGATTCACTTATGCATTACTTGAACTTGTGATCTTATGGAAGATAGTGTGACCCTTTTACTACTAAGCTACCGTGTTCTGTGGTAATCTAGCACAATATCAACCTACATTGTATTCTACACAAAGTGAAAAGCAAAACTTTGATCAATACATACCTCTTTCTTTCGAATAACATCCATGGCTACAGTGGTACACCATATTCTACTCTGCTCTCCAGGATTTTTGATGCTCTCGCTACGAACAAGTTCCCTTCCTAAATCTCTAAGTTGGTCATGCATCCAAATGTGATCATTCTTTATTTTTATTAGAGACTTATTAATAAGAATTGGGATGGCTTCATTGGGATAAAGTTGACAAGCACTCCACATAAAAATTGCATCGCTTCTTCGTTCACCGGCCATGTGACATGCGATGTCAAGGAAGATTTCTTTCTGCTCATATTCCAACATGTCATAACTTACCTTCAATACCTCCTGAACTTCTTTGTGAGGCTTTTTCTTCAGCTTGGCTAATACATCATCCCATACTTCTTCGCTTTCCAAGTAAAGTGAGGATCCGATGACCACAAGAGACAGTGGAAGTCCACCAGTGATTTTCACAATTTCTCTTGTTATTTTATCATATTCACATGGAGGAGCATCGCTCTCAAATGCATATTTGCTGAAAAGTTGGATAGCACAATTCTCATCCATCTCCTTCATTTCATAGAAGTAATAAACATTAGGATGCCTTGAGGCATTATTCTTGTTAATCCTGAAAATACTGATATCCCTAGTTGTCACAATAATTCTACTTCCCGGACCGAACCATTCGCACTTCTCTGCTAGCTTCACAAGCTGGTCCCTTTTATCCAAATTATCAAGAACAATAAGAACTTTTTTATGGTGACATCTGCTTTTAATCATGTTGATCCCAAAGTTGGTATCATGAAACTTTAAGGATTCAGACTTGAGGATGTCAGATAATAATCTTTTTTGCAATTTCACAATTTTACCTTGCTGTGAAAATTGTGAAATGTCTGACAAGAAACTACATCCATCAAATTGAGAAGCAATTTGGTTAAAAACAACGTTGGCAAGAGTTGTCTTACCGATTCCGCCCATTCCATGTATTATGACAAACCGCACATCCAAAGAGTCTTCACCTAACATATACATCACATTTTGTACATGATAATCGATTCCCACCAAATGATCAGGCACTACTCGAGCTCCTCTCGCCAATCTCAGTGAAACCTCATCGGTAAAAAGTTTTATAAGTTCCCCTTGGCTGCCACACAAGAAATCGAGATTGAGTAATAACATAAAGGACATTAAGTTCCAGATATTCTAAATGTGAAGTCTGAGTTTGCAATAGTGGCAGAAATAGAACTTTTTACTGAGCGGCCGAAACGAATCAAGGCCAAGATATCTATTTTAAACGCACAGATGTATCATATCTTTTTACAATGAGAAAGGAACAAAATTAAGCATACAGAAAGAGAGCACAAGATTGCTATCAAAGCTACCAAGTCAAAAACACAACAAATCAAAGGCTAACGCCCATGGCATAGAACCTTGAACCCGAAAAACGACAACACATTCACAGCAAAATAACCACACGGAAATACCGTCATCATTGACTAATGCAAGCGTCACGATTTATGCTGTGAACAAAACAAGATCCTGGAAATTTAAACCACCTAAAAATACATATCGAACTAGTCATAACACGACTCCTTCGTTGCAATTTCGGAACTAGATATAACTTTGTCCTTGCATTTGCTTTGCGGAAAATCACCTATTGGAAAATATTATTTCTTCAAAATACTCTTTATTACTTATCACTTAGAAAGATTAGTCAAGCGGGTAATATTGTCATTATCCACAACAATTTATGTCTAAAAATTCTTTCTTTGATGATAAAAGTAATTTCAATTAATTCATGTCCCATATTAAAAATTATTTTTAAGAGGGTATTTTCTAAATCATGATAGAAAAACTGTGCTAATCATAGTCCCTGTCACATTTATTGATCACTTTGTGGCTATAGCTCTATATACATATCAACTCCAAGAAATCAGAAATAATTTTTTCTCTCTTCTTTGTTAAATATGCTAGAGGAATGAAGTATATAGTCTTATCGAAAAGCTCTTGAAACCCTCTTACCCTCTATCTCTGCAGTGCCATCCTTTGATTGAAGCAACCTCTATTAGAGCCTCCTTCCACCGTTGCACTTCATCGTAGCTGAATTTGTCTTCATGCCTTTTCAAGGCATCAACGTATAATCCAGTTCCGAGCTTAACATCACAAGGATCAACATCGAAAAAAATAGGAATAATCACTTTGTCTGTCGATGTTCTCGAACATTCCACCATGTGGGTGAGTTCGCGAAGACACACTGCACTAGATGCATAGTTTATGGAGAAGATGGGCACATAAATTTTGGAGCCATTGATCGCACTCAGAAGCTCTTCTCCAATCTTTTCACCTTTTCGGATCTCTTCATTGTGTATGAAGACGCGAATCCCAGCTCCATTCAGGGAGTGATAGAGGTAATCGGTGAAATTAAGGCGAGTGTCTAGCCCTCTAAAATTCAAGAACACCTCAAATTCAGCTCCCAATGGCTTATCACCTCCACTTATCGAAGAGGACGTTGTTGTGTCAGAGTCCCTCTTTCTCTTCATCGCCACCAACGCCATTTGCTAAGTTGAACTACTTCTCCTGTTTACGATTCTTCCTAGTCTGATCAGCGATTCCTGGAGAGGATGTCGTCTGTGAAAGCTTAAGAGTACTAATTACGCTTGCTAGGAGAATGACAGAGAAAGACTTTAAATCTTGTGGGACAAGATTCCCAAAGAAAATAATGGCAATCTCGTACTGGCCATAGAAGATAAAATTCTGCTAACAAATAGAAGATATTTAGGCTCCATTTATTTAATGAAAAATGAATACTTGGAAAGATATTTTCTTAAAAAGTGATTGCTTAATGAATAAATGAAAAGTATTTTCATTCTCTACAAAAATGTTTAGATATAAATTGTTGTTGAAAATGAAATATTTTTTATTAATTAGTTATTTTAAATAATACAAAGGATCACTTTTAGGACAACGTTTTTTATTAACTAAGTATTACCAGAGCTGAGAGACAATGCACTAGAATGGTAGAGGTGGGTGCGCAAAAGAACAAGAAGATGCTGGTGACTCTGCACTTGGAGTGGCCTATGGAATTAGTGAGTGGATTGAGAATTTTATGATTATTAATCAAATCAATTTGATTCAAATTCATAAATAAATAATAAAAAAAGTCTAGAATAAATTTACACGAAAAATATTAATTCATTATTTGTTAATATCATTCATTATTTCAATTTGACTAATTCAACTCCGTTTCAATAATCCATAAAACTTGGAGGCAAAAAAAAAAAGTAATCCACATTTTGGAATCGTGTGTCAGAGCATGTTGGAAGAGAAGAGAGAAAAACAAATTTGGGGGGCGAATTGTGTGTCATGGAAAGTGAGAGTCAGAAGAAAAGAAAAGACTAGATTTTTCTTCTTTCTCCCTTTATCATTTTTATTTAATTTTTAAAATTGACTTGTGCATATCAAAATTACATGTCGGAATTTCAAACTCGCATATTGGAAATTTGGACTTGCGTGTCGGGAGAATTGACTAGGTGTTAGAAAATCCAACACCTATTGATCGAGTGTTGAGTGTCGAAGTGTCCGACACGACATGATAACTCCCGAAGAGTGTCGTGCTTCATACGTCACAAATTTACTAGTTTGCAATTTTTTGTTATCAAAATATTAATTTATAATAAATTTTTCATCAGTATACTAGTTTAGGGCTTTTCGTAGTGTTAATCCATTTTGAAAATTTGCACAAGTTGAAAACATTCACGATTTATTTTCCTTTTTCCACATTACATTAGATACTAGAAGTAAAGCCAGAGTAAACTTATTATTAACTAAAACTAACCCAATATTTTAATGACCAACTCTTCCACAAATGGATAGTCTTGTTTCAATTTTTCATGTTTTAGTATTTTCTAAATGAGTATTGCAATATTCTATTAAAAACAAAAAAAAAAAATCTTATAAACTAATTGAAAAATTAACTAATGACTTAAACTTAAGGGTTTTGACTGATTTGGCCGCTTGTGTATGTATGACCCTGTCAGATCTCAAGTTTCCAAAATGTTTGTAGCATTTACGTAACAAACTGGGATTCTCCCTGGCTAATAGGTCTGGGAGAGGAATTGACTGAACAACAATGACTCCAAGTTGATGGGGGCATTAACTACGTTTAGACGGAGCTATCTCATAGGGTCAAAATTGTGCAGCGTGATAGGAAGGGCATCAGTTGCTACCAAGAGAATTTTCCAAGTTAGATACATGGGTTGTGGGGCTTGGAGAACTAGTCATGATAGGATCGTGTATAGACTTAGGTTATGCGTAATGTGATGGATACAAATCATCACACATTGCAAAATTGTTATGTGAGCTTGTGTTTATTTTTTTGGGTCCATACTTTTTTTTTAGCGTGATTGGCTTGATGTCGTATATTTAAAACTATGGAATACTTGCTATTTACCAACATATGCATCGAATTACTTCAAAGAGGGTTTTGCGAAAATATTACGTGGTCTATACACCATAAAGACCAAGCTTGTCTTTATCATTATTCATGTGGGCCTTATAGTGAGACCCTCATATTTAATGTATTAGATGGTATGGATCCACGTAGTCTATAGACCATACAATAACTTCTTGAAGACATAAAATGCTGGTATGAATATGTGTTCCATTAATTCATTGACACGCCCGACTATGCCTTTTCTTTTAATTCTACCGTTTCATCTTTCATATCTTTCCTTTTCCTTTGAGGAAAAATTCAGACTTTGCTCTTCATTCTTGTTGAATATAATTTGTACTTAATTCTTAGAAAAAATTAAACTTAATAATATGAACTTTTTGGTTATACAAAATCTTTAGAAAACTTTCATCCATTACTTCTTCTTTTTTCTTCATTATTCACTCTATATGAAAAAAGAAATTAATTTCTTAAAAAATTTATGATTGAATTTTCTAAACCCAAACTTTTAATAATTTATTATATTATCTTAGTGCACGACAAAAAAATATTTATGATTTTCTTTCCTAACAACAATATGTTGGGATCAATGAAAAGTCATTTTAAAAAAGGATTAATACAACGAAAAACCACAAACTTATACACTTCTGACTAATTTTTCTCAAACTAATTTTTTAGACACAAAAAATCCTATATTAGTACACCTATGACAAATTTATCATAAACTAATTTTTTGATAACAAAAAATTCCAAATAAGTACATTTGCGATAAATTTACCATATGTTAATTTCCATTGAATTGAATTAATTCCACACAAAACCATAGTACACTTGTGATAAACGGAAGATAAAAACACTAAACTGGTATAATTGTCAATTGTTATGTATCATCTAACTCAGTTTTATAACGATAAAATTCAAAGAAAACTAATGAAGGGTAAATTTGTCGTAAGTTTACTAGTTTAGGAGCTTTTGATAATCAAAAGATTAATTTGAAGTAAATTTATCATAAGTATATCACTTCAGGGATTTTCGTGATATTAATCCATTTTAAAAACTTGTACAATTCGAAAACATTCACGATTTATTTTCCCTTTTTCTACATTACATCAAATATTAGAAGTAAAGCCCAGGTAAACTTATTATTAACTAAACCTAACCTAAAAGTTATATAAATAAACCCTTCCACAAATTTATGGTTTTTTTTTCAATTTTTCATCTTTTAGGAATTTCTAAATGAGTATTGTAATATTATATTAAAAATAGAAAAAAATCTCATAAACTAATTGAAAAATTAAAAATGAACTAAGCTTAAGCGTTTTAGAACCAAATTGGCTGCTTGGATAGACCTCGTCAAATCTCAAAATTTCCAAACATTTGTAGTATGTACGCAACAAACTAGGATTCTCTCAGACTAGCAGGTCTCGGCGCGGCATTCACGGAACAATCACGACTCCAGGTCGATGGGGGCATTGACTCCGTTTAGAGGGAGCCATCTCATAGGGTCAAAATTGTGCAGCGTGATAGGAAAGGCATCCATTGCTGCCAAGGGAAGTCTCTGAGCCAGCTTCATGGATTGTTGGCGTTGGGAAGCTAGTCATGATACTATCATGTACGGACTTAGTTTATCCCGATGCAAATTTGGTATGCAAGCTTGTGTTTATTTTTATGGGTCCATACATTTTTTTAAACGTGATTGGGTTGATGTCATATATTTAAAATTATGGAATATTTGCTATTTATCAACGTATGCAAGGAATTGCTTCAAAAAGGGTTTTGAAAAAAGTATTATACGGTCTATAGACTATATAATATCTTCTCGAAGACATAAAATGTTGGTATGAACATGTGTTTCATGAATTTATCGACATGCCCAGTTATGTATTTTCTTTTAATTCTGATCTTTTCTCTTTCATATCTTTCCTTTTCCTTTGGGAAAAACTTCATGCTTTGCTCTTCGTTCTTGTTGAATGTAATTTGTACTTAATTCTTGGAAAAAAATTAAACGTAATTAAATTTAATATGAAGTTTTTGGTTATACAAAATCTTTAGAAAGCTTTCATCCATAACTTCTTCTTTTCTCTTCATTATTTACTCTATATGAAAAAATAAATTAATTTCTCAAAAAAAATTCTGATTGAATTTTTTAAACCCGAACTTTTAATAATTTATTTTATTCTGTTATCACACCATGAAAAAAGATTTATGATTTTCTTTCCTAACAACAATATGTTGGGATCAATGAAAGCTATTTTAAAAAGGATTAATACAATGCAAAACCCCAAACTCGTACACTTGCGATTAATTTACTTTATACTAATTTTTTAACTACCAAAAATCTTAAATTGGTACACATGTAATAAATTACGTATCCAATTTGACTGGGTTTCCAGCAAGCCACTACTACATCCATTTCATTAGGGATTGATGATCTTTTAACAATACCTTCGAAGATTTTTTGCAATAACCTTTTTTTTCTTTCTATCCCGAATCATGTGTCTTTCTTCTAAGACTGAAAGAAAAGCGGTAAATAAACGACAGAAAAAAGGATTGATCAAATTCTATTGAGTTTGACTCATAGTGATCATTTATCACCAAAAATCTTAAATTGGTACACATGTAATAAATTTACCATAAACTAATTTTTTTAACAATAAAAAACTCCAAACAAGTATATTTATGATAAATTTACCATCCATTAGTTTTCGTTGAATTGGATTAATACCACGAAAAACCACGGTACATTTGTGATGAATGGAAGATAAAATCCTAAATTGGTATAATTGTCAACTGTCACGTATCATCTAACTCAGCAATTTAATGGCAAAATATATAATAAAAAAAAATAATGACAGATAACTTCGTCATGGGTTTACTAGTTTGGAGGTTTTTGGTGCTCAAAATATTAATTTGAAGTAAATTTATCACAAATATATCACTTCGGGGGTTTTCTTTGTATTAACCCATTTTAAAAACTTGTACAATTCGAAAGCATTCACGATTTATTTTCCTTTTTCTACGTTACATCAAATATGAGAAAAAAAAGCCCAAGTAAACTTATTATTAACTAAAACTAACCTAAGATTTATATAATAAACCCTTCCACAAACTGATAGTTTTGTTTCGATTTTTCATCTTTTAGGAATTTCTAAATGGGTATTGTAATATTATATTAAAAACAGAAAAAAAAATCACATAAACTAATTAAAAAATTATAGATGACCTAAGCTAAAGTATTTAGAACTAAAATGGCCGCTTGTATAGACCTCGTCAAATCTCAAAATTTTCTAAACCTTTGTAGTATGTACGCAACAAACTAGGATTCTCTTTGACTAACAGGGTCTCGGCGCGGCATTCATGGAGCAATCATGACTCCAAGTCGACGGGGCATTGACTACGTTCGGAGGGAGCTATCTCGTGGGATCAAAATTGTGCAGCGTGATAGGAAAGACATCAGTTGCTGCCAAGAGATGTTTCCAAGCCAGCCTCTTGTGTTGTTGGTGTCGGGAAGCTAGTCATGATACGATCATGTACGGACTTAATTTATGCGTGATGTGATGGATACAAATAATCACCTAATGGAAAATTGGTATTCAAGCTTGTGTTTATTTGTATGGGTCCATACATTTTTTTAAACGTGATTGGGTTGATGCTGTATATTTAGAACTATGGAATACTTGCTATTTACCAACGTATGTATGGAATTGCTTCAAAAACGGTTTTGAAAAAAAATATCATATGGTCTATACACCAGAGTTAATATATTAGATAATATGGATGCATGTAGTCTATAGACCACACAATATCTTCTAGAAGACATAAAATGTTGGTATGAATATGTGTTCCATAAATATATTGACATGCCCAGTTATGTATTTTCTTTTGATTATGATCTTTTCTCTTTCATATATTTCCTTTTCCTTAGGGAAAAAATTCGTACTTTGCTCTTCATTATTGATAAATGTAAGTTGTACTTAATTTCTTAGAAAAAAATGAACTTAATTAAATTTAATATGAACTTTTGGTTATACAAAATCTTTAGAAAACTTTCATCCATAACTTCTTCATTTTTCTTCATTATTCACTCTATATGAAAACAAAACTTAATTTCTTAAAAAAATTCTGATTGAACTAAATCCGAACTTTTAATAATATATGTTAGGATTAATATCACGAAAAACCTTACTAGTTTCCATTAAATTTCATTGTTAAATTATTGAGTTAGATGATACGTGTGCCTGACGGGTATACTAGTTTGGGGTTTTATACTCCATTTGTCATCAGTGTATCCGTTTGGGATTTTCATAATATTAATCCAACTTAACAATTAATAGAGGGTAAATTTATCACAAATGTATTAGTTTGAGGCATTTGTGGTAAGAAAAAATTAATTTATAATAAATTTATCACAAATATACCAATTTTGTGTTAAATTTGTTTGGAATAAATTTGTCATACATGTACTAGTTTGGGGTTCTTCTGGTATTAATCTTATATGCATGACAAAGAAAGATATATCATTTGTTTCCCAAAAGAGTTAATACAATGAAAAACTTAAAAGTAGTACAATTATGATAAATCTACCCCAAATTAATTTTTTAACTACTGAAAACCCCAAATTGATACACCTATGACAAATTTATCTCAAATTAATTTTTTTACAACCAAAAATCCTAAATTAGTATACTTGTGACATATTATCTATCAATTAGTGTCCATTAAATTGGATTAATACTATAAAAAAAAAACCACAAAATGATATACATGTGACAAATAGATGGTAAAATCGTAAATTAATATACTATAATTTGACCATAAAATTTAAAAGAAATTAAAGGAGGGAAAATTTATTATAGGCCAAGTAGCACCAACATTGACACGTTACACCCGACACAATACGACACGACATAGTATACTAACCCGTTATCTCAAAAAATAGAAAATTCATACATGTGAAGATACGTTGTATATTAAATGTATATTTTTATATATACATGATATTTTTATCATTTTTATAATTATTTTCATCAAATCAATTTGATTCATATTCATAAATAAATAAACAAATAAGAGCATAGAATAAATTTACATTAAAAATATTAATCCATTATTTGTTAATATCATTCATTATTTCGATTTGAGAGGAAAAAAAAAGTAAACCATATTTTGAACTCACATGTCAAAGCATGTCGGAAGAGAAGAGAAAAAACAAATTCGGAGAATGAGTTGTGTGTCACGGGAAGTAAGAGTCAGAAAAGAAGAGAAAATTAGATTTTCTTATTCATCCATTTATTATTATTATTATTATTATTATTATTATTATTATTATTATTATTATTATTATTATTATTATTATTATTATTATTATTATTATTATTATTATTATTATTATTATTATTATTATATATTTACATTTTGACACCTCATTTATTGAAATTTTTAAAATTGGCCGCGTGTGTTGGAATTTCGAAAATCTGGACTCACGTATCGAAGAATGTCGAGAGAGTTGATCATGTACCAAATTTTCCAACATTTGTTGATTGAGTGTCGAAAAGTATCGGAGAGTGTCACACTCCAACACGACATGAAAGTTCTAAAAGAGTGTTGGTGCTTCATTGTCACAGTTTACCAGTTTGCAGTTTTTTGTGGTCAAATATTAATTTGCGGTAAATTTTTCACAAATATACTAGTTCGAAATTTTTTGTGGTGTTAATCCATTTAAAAAAAATACACAAGTTGAAAACATTCACGATTTATTTTCGTTTTCCCACGTTCCATCATATATTAGAAGTAAAGCCCGAGTAAACTTATTATTAACTAAAACTAACCCAATATTTTAATGACCAACTCTTCCACAAATGGATGGTCTTGTTTCAATTTTTCATGTTTTAGTATTTTCTAAATGAGTATTGCAATATTCTATTAAAAAAATCTCATAAACTAATTGAAAAATTTTAAAAATGACTTAAATTTAAGGGTTTTGACTGATTTGGCCGCTTGTGTATGTATGACCCTGTCAGATCTCAAAGTTTCCAAAATGTTTGTAGCGTGTACGCAACAAACTGGGATTCCCTCTGGCTAATAGGTTTGGTAGAGGACTTGACGGAACAACAATGACTCCAAGTCGATGGGGGCATTAACTACGTTTAGAGGGAGCTATCTCAGAGGGTCAAAATTGTGCAGCGTGATAGGAAGGGCATTAGTTGCTACCAAGAGAATTTTCCAAGTCCGATTCATGGGTTGCCGGGCTTGGAAAACTAGTCATGATGGGATCATGTATGGACTTAGTTTATTCGTAATGTGATGGATACAAATCATCGCACGTTGCGAGCTTGTTTTTATTTTTATGGGTTCATACATTTTTTAAACATGATTGGCTTGATCTCGTATATTTAAAACTATGGAATACTTGTTATTTACCAATGTATGCATGGAATTGCTTCAAAGAGAGTTTTGAAAAAATATTGTATGTCTATACACCAACAAGACCAAGCTCGTGTTTATCATTATTCTTGTGAGCCTTACGATGAGACCCGTATAGTTAATGTAAAAGATGGTATGGATCCTCATAATCTAGAGACCACACGATGACTTCTAGAAGACATAAAATGTCAATATGAATAAATGTTCCATTAATTTCTCGACCCGCCTAGTTAAGTACTTTTTTTTTAAATTCTACCGTTTTATCTTTCAATTATTTCCTGTCCCTTTCAGAAAAAATTCGTACTTTTCTCTTCACTCTTGACGAATGTAAGTTGGACATATTCAATTAATTTCTTAGAAAAAAACTTGAACATTGTTAAATTTTATATAAACTTTTTGGTTATACAAAATATTTAGAAACTTTTCAACCATAACTTCCTTTTTTTCTTCATTATTCACTCTATATGAAAACCGAATTTAATTTCTTAAAAAAATTACAATTGAATTTTCAAAACCGAACCTTTAGTAGTTTATTTTATCCTGTTAGTGCATGACAGTAGAAAGATTTATGATTTGCTTTCCTTAACACCAATATGTTGGGAGCAACGAAAAGCTATTTTAGTATCTTGCACAATTTAAGAACATTCACGTATTATTTTCCTTTTTCCACATTACATCAAATATTAGAAGTATAGCCCAAATAAACTTAGTACTAACTAAGACTCTGTCCATTTCGCAGAAAATGTAATAATTTTGAATTTTTTTTAAGAAAATGACAATATTTTCCGATATTTGGTTAAAATTTGAGAGCGAGCTAAAAAATATTTTCCGACATCTGATATGAAAAATCTCATTCGATTTTCCTTCATGCACTTCTTTTAATAATATTTTTTTGTAAAAAATTAAAATTTTAATTATTTTCTTTTTCTTTTCCTTTACTTTTCTTTTTTCTTCTTTTTTAGTCAATCGCTGACCATGGTGATGGCTGGCAATTGGCCTCAAGCAAGTTGAGCCAAGCTGACCTCGAGTGAGGCTCCACATCACAAGATCTGGCGAGTGGAGCCTTACTCCCAAAGCTAGCAAGCTAGGCGAGGCTCAAGTCTCACTAACTTTTGGTGACCTCGGGTGAGTCTTGAGCTTGCCTATGCCCATTGCTGATCACTGTTGTGGATGGCGATTGGTCAAGGAAGAAAAAGAAAAGAAAGAAAAGAAAAATTGAAAAAGAGAAATTAAAAGCTTGAATTTTTCTCAAAGAAAAAATAAAATAACATAAAATGAAAATGTGTTTAGTGAAAGAAAGTGCTTCATGTAGTAGTGAAAGAAGGATGATGGAAAATGCTTTCTGCTTTCCCAAAAAATTTTGAAAGTGTTTTTTCATTGGCAAAAAAATTTTCCTTGACTAATTTATTTTCTATGAATTGAAAGCCAGAAAATTTGAAAAATATTTTTTTGAAAGTTGTTTTCTATAAACGAACGGAGCGTTAAGTGTAGTAATGGTTTGGATTTATTTTTGTTGTCTTTACGTAGTTTTATTCTATAGCCTATTGTTGTATGAAGTTGGATTGGCCATATGTTTGTGGTTGTGGAATTGGGCCAGGCACATGATTTGTGCGATGTATAGTTTTCAGGGCTGCGAGGGGATTGGTCTGCCCTTTCTTTGTGATAGCTGTAAAGTTCCATGTATTGCCAGAGTCCTGCACATGGCCGTCTCTCCCACATCAGAAATACTTTCTACCTTAATTAAAACAAAAAAGAGAAACTATCTCCATAATGCCGCTTGCTCTAATATTAGTCTAGGCGATATATTATAATAAATTCACAATTGAATATTCATTTGATTTTATGTTTATTGTTCATGTATAAATTGAAATACGATGTTCCTATTCATCATTCAATAAGTCTTACTAATTAGTTAAGGTTGAATTCACTTTTTAGTCGAGTTGCCAAAATGCCAATTAATCGAGATGTTTTATTGTATGCAAGTTATAGAAAAAGAATTGATATACGACAACTTCTTTATCTATGTTGAATTATTATGAGAGTCACAAGACTAACACGAATAGTATTTGTATGTAAATGTAGACAAAGCTAAGATCTCTCTATCTTAGATTGACGTAATGAACAATTCCTAAGCCTGCTTGCATGGTTTATGTTCATTGCTTCACCAACTACATTGTTTCAAGTGAAAGCGTCTAATGTTTTGGAATTCAACATTAGCGTCAGGTAGAGATTAGCTGGATTCAAGAGAGAAGTTGCGAGTGGGATTAAACCTTATCTTTTAGAGACCCATTTGCTCGCTAGTTATCGGATCTGATCGAAGCCACAGCTTGATGATCGAAAGTTCTAGAGAGTGTCGACGAGCAAAATCGAAACTATTGGAAGAGCTTTGTCGCGACCTACCCCTTGGGGGAGGGAATAGGTTTAGGGGTATTACCTAACGGATGGATCTAAGGTTCATAATTAGGTACGGGCTCTCTTAAGCCCATACATCGCGCGACATTGAGGTGTTCTTAAGAATTTCGCAATAAAGAGTCATCACTAGCCTATTAAAGTCGACTAGAAACCAAGTGAGGTATTGGGAGTGTACCTCACTTTCTACGCAACCAAAAAATATAGGATTGGAGACTTAATTACACAAATTGACCAATTAGTGTCATTTCGGTACCTAATCTTGTTCATTTTAAAAGAAAATATTTTTGTTAGACAGTTTGGATTAATTTTAGGCATATATGCTAACACGTGAGGTGATCGTGTGGGTGCGCAATAATTAAAATAATAGTTAACAACCAATGAAAGCGTTTAAATAAATTGCATGGAAGAGCAAATATTTAACATTAAGGAAAAGATAAATACTAATCTTAACTAGACTAAAGGGATCAAAACAGCAAAAGCATGCAAACAAAGGTAATTACCTTTGAGAACAATTGAAACCCTAAGATAGAGCCTTAAAGGTTTACTCAATTTTTTAGCACAACTTTAGAGTTAAGAAACTTCCATTTTTTTTTTTAGAAAAACAACTCATAAAGTCCTTTGTAAAAATTTTCAAAAGAAATTTTGAATTTCCTGATATTTATCAATCAATTTTTTTTTCCATTTAAAAAAAAACTCGAAAATTTTCAATATTTTATGATTTCTTTTGAATTTTTTTAATGCTTTCTGAAAGTTGTTGAACTTTCGGAAAATTTTTTGAATTTATATTATTTTTTCGATTTTAAAAAAATTTAAAATTTTTTGAATTTTTTTTGTCCTTTCTTTGTTTTGTCCTATTCATCCTATTCACTGTACTCCCCCCATTTCAGCGACTCCTCTTCCGAAGCCACTTACTCTCTTTTTCTCTCTTTTTTTATTATTTCTTTTCTTTTATTTTTCTTTTATTTTTCTTTTGCCTTTTGGTCTTCTTCTTCTTCGTGCGTTCTCTGCAGCCCGACGTTCCTCTTCCCGAAGACCCCTTCACCGCACCAACACCTTCGACCGAGATTTGCCGCCGCCGGCCCCTCCGTCTCTCCCGAGGGCCTCCTTCACACCGCCGTCCGCCCTCACTCCCTACTAGAGTCGCGATCCGCCACCGTCCATCGCCGGAACGGAGGACACAAAACACACCACGTACGCGCAAGCGACCGTGACGAAGGAAAGAAGCGAGGAATAGCGACAGTAACGTATAAAAACCAACAGAATATTAACGAAGGGATCTACTATTTTAGGGAGACGAACGTGACTTGCATGGGTATCACAGAGACATTTCATCGAACAACACCGACCGGGCTGGAGGCAAACGATAACTCGACGGGACCTCAAAACGTGACTGAGATAAACATAGACAAACAAGCAGGGTCCAGAGGCAACGACGTGCAGCACCACCGGGGTCGGGACTCGAGCGGACGGAAGAACTACGAGCCCCCGATCCGGCGAGCTCAAGAACAGGGTAACATGGAGCGCGCCAGTGCGCTTGGGTGACGGGCCCTACTCAGCTCAACGGCGGCGGCGGCGGCCAGCAGGGCGGACCCGAGATGGATCGAGCCGTGGCCGGCCGCCCTAGCGTCGTCGAGACGAGATCCTTGGGTCAAAGGGGTGCTGAACTCTGGAAACAAAAAAAAAAAAAAGACTTACCGAAAATATGGACGTCGGGAAGCCGGGT